>CM057003.1:123421752-124021752 GCA_029891345.1 Dryococelus australis
GGGGGGTGGGGGGGAGCGAAGAAGGTCCCTTTTTTTTTTTGCTTAAATATCGAATAAAGATCATTAAATCTCCAACAATAATATTTGTATTCATTCTTTTCGTATATTTTCTAGTTTAGGAAATATACACTTGTGAAATAACCAATCAAAAAAAAGTCCCACATATTATTATAAACTTATTATTTTATCTTTTCTGCCGTTCATTTAGGAAGAAGATTTTCTCAGAGAACATGTTGTAGAGAATTGAATATTCTAACAAATGAGTGTGTTATTTAACATTTTATCTTCAACAGACCAAATGTTAGAGCAAATTAAAAAATCTTATCAAAATTCCGAGATATTTGCCACAAAACTTTGCAATTGAAATTTCTCATTATATAATTGTTACTCCAATGGAAATAATTGTGTATATATATATAACTTGGAGAAAAGTTATTTATATAATAAAAACAATCCTTAGTTGAAATTTAGTTGAATTCATTAAAATGTAATAAAAAAATTGATTACAAAAAATGTATGCAAGTGCACAAAGTGAAACGTAATTAATAAACATAATTATGATAAAGTTATTAGGAAAATGATTAATAATAATACACATTGATAAGTAAAAATAATAATTTGGAAATTAAAGCGATTTGCTTTATTTAGGGGGAAAGGTTCAGGCTGAGGCTCGTATTCCTCATCTTCATCCTCGATAGTTTCTTCGATATTTTCGTCTAGTTCTTCAACAAATGTTGGAGGGAGTTCAAGCTTTTCATCATTGTCATCCTTGTTTTCTTGTTTGCTGTTCAGACAATTCCTGTGACAATTGTGACAAATGGGGGATAATTTTAGGGATACTTTCCTGCACTCACATTCGTCCCTCCTGCAGTCTTTGGTGCACTGGCAGAATATCATTTTTAAAATTTCCTCTGGTTCAACGTGGTCTTCAATCTACACAGGAGCGAAATGGTTACCTTGCATATATACCTACCCCCAAAGTTCAGGTGACAGTTCGTTTCCTAACCACTGCTGGACCTGGTGGTAGGTTATGGTTATGTAGGAGTGTTGCTTAGCTGCCCCCTAGGTTGGTTGAAATGATGAGATGGCAAGTTTGTATGTTTGCTACTGACTTCACAAACACTTGGTTGCGGTAGAGGTTCAGGATTGTCTCCTTAGTGGTCGCACCGTACCATCTCAAGAGACATTTCTTCCCCTCTTCCTCAACCTCAGTGTGTGTGTTGAGGTGGATTTTGAAAAGACTTCAGCAGCTTTTTGAATGTCACAGTTCTCTGATACATTTAAATAAAACCAACTTTGCTATTTCAGAATGCTACTGAGGTTTTATCACAGCCTGTGATTTCATGTAGGAACAGAATGTATTTTAGCCCCAGTTGTTCAATCTCTTTGTGGAGTATACAATGGTGTTAATATTGCCCCAGACATGGTTTACTAACAAGATGTCTCGGTCAGCTGGAGTCTTTACCAATAGGAGAACTGCCAGATCAACATCTTCTCCAATGACACCAACTGTGTATTTGTCCAATGGTTCGGATTTGTCAATGGCTGTCATATCAATCAACAAGTCAGCATCACCTGTAGCTTGTCGACTCTCAATACCATTCTTGTTGTGTTGAGATATGAGTAGGGTAACTATTGCTTTTATTGTTCCCATAGGAGAGAAAATGGTCTTGCTTGAGACTGATTTCAGTATTCAGATTTAAGTTTATATCTGATGACTTTTACATTCGATGCCGTCACATCTGTTAAGCTGCCTATGCAACACAGCAGCTCCTCCCAGGATAGTGGCTCTTTATGTACTTGATGAATACCTCGCAGATGGTGGACACTCTGCATCCTCTTGGCCAGATCACTTTATGTGTAAGAAATCACCTATCAAATATGATATTAAAGTTTTATTGGTTCCAATCCTTTTTGGTGCTAAGAAAAAGGTGTACATGCCTGAATTCTTTGTCTTTCTCATTCCACTTTCGTTGAATAAGACTAATGGTAATGACACCAACTTGTATTCAAAATACATCCTCAAGTCATCGTACATTTTTATAATTATGGAGATTCTTTGAAAAAGAAGGAAAGGGTCCATCGCAACTGTGTCGTTTTCGATCTTGATTGATGAGCTGACAGATGACAGAGGTAGAGCCCGATCTTTCGTTACAGGATAATATCGAAAAATGGGATCCTTCTATTATCACCATTGGCTGCTTTCCAATATCCTTCTATTATCACCATTGGCTGCTTCCAATTTTGACAACTTTATAGCAGTTTATTGTACAGTCTCCCACAACTCCTGTAGCAATCAACATTTCACATTGTTATAGAGAAGGAGTGATGATTGTCGAACTATGCTGCTAATTTACCAATGTTGACGGTTTTTCAAGTAATGCGAGTCATACTACAATAGACAACTCAGATGAGGAGAAGCGAACGCCACAGAATTATTCCAGTGATGCACAAATATCATGGCTCGAACTCATCCTCACAATTCACTTGCTGATCACACTCTCTGAGATGCCTCATTCACGTATTAGGCTAGTATTGGTTTGGAAGGATTGCATTAGCTTGGTTTCAATGCTCATGTCTGAACACACTCCTGTACAAAAGCGATCCGATCCTCGCATTGTGAAGTAACCACATTTGGTAAATTTGTGATATTCGTCTGCAGTCATTTTGGTTAAAAGATCCATTATGTCCTGCACATACAACTGATTAGAAATTTGCATACATGAAAATATGGTATAATTCTCTTTACACAATCTATAAGAGCAGACAAATCACCTGACCATTCAGCATTAATGAAATATTTCATCAAATTGAACTTCTTGAAATACTGAATCCACAACTTCGCTGTTGGTCTATTTTCATTGAACTCTTCCACTTCTCCAAGCGTTTTGGCCAACAATATCAGATATGGGCTTTATTTCAGTGAGTATAATGTTGGAGACTCATTCGACAAAATAGTCATCAGTTCATCTACAAATATCTGTTCTTCCACTGTGACCTGTACTTGGCCGAATATGGTGTTGGACAATGCAGTTAGCACTACCAAGTGACTGTGTACTACTCTGGCAAATGCATGACCTTATAGCATCTTGTCGACTGATAGTTGAGCATAGATTATGATCAGGAGTTCTTTATGACCATTCCACCCATGAGGTAGCCAATGCATTCCAAATACGGCATTGAAAAGTGAAATCCACGAAGCCGTACCACAGTGTTGAACAGCTGTGAGTCAGATGGAGCTGCTGCAACTATTTCTCTAGCTTTCCAATATAGAGGCTAGTCAAATGTGACAATAACACTATTCTGCTTGATTGTGTCACACAGTTTGGCAGCATATCGTAATGAAGTGTAGACAGTAACATAATTCAAGCTCGGGGTGTTTACGAAAGGAAGCATAACAACTTTTGTTTTTTCACTATAACATCATTTTGTAAATTCATATATCCTTTCTATTCAGGAATAGGAATATTTTGTGACTTAGCAAACAACCACAGTGGTTCATGTGGTTGACGATTTGACAACTCTGGTGGTATTTCCAGGAGTTCCACTTCAATGTTGTATAGGCCACCTCGCTGGATGTTAGGAATGTTACGGAGTTCTTCGAATTCAATGTTGTATAGGCCACCTCGCTGGATGTTAGGAATGTTACGGAGTACTCTTCGAATTCAATGTTGAATAGGCCACCTCGCTGGATGTTAGGAATGTTACGGAGTACTTCGAATTCAATGTTGAATAGGCCACCTCGCTGGATGTTAGGAATGTTACGGAGTACTTAGAATTTAATGATTCCTGGTCCTCCACGCTCATTTTATGTGGGCAGCTGGGTCAGTCTAGGGATTGAGTTACATCTTTTGGCTGAACTGGCAGGGGTAACAAACTTGATTCCATCCTTGAGTGGAGCGTATTGTAGCCATCAAGAGTGCATATATTGAAATTAGCATTGTCAAAGATGAATTGGAAGAGAGATCCTACTTTGAATACTGGTTCACTTTTGACCATAGCAGACAGCTCCAAAGTTCGAGATTCATAGTATGATGACGAAAAGCCCATACTAGCCATAAGATTCACCACCCATACTTTCTGTAAAGAAAAAGGCAAATTCTGTTCAATTTGGAGGATATGAAGGTCTGTGGTCGAATACTGGAGATGATGGCACATGCTATAGTGACGCATTTTCTCTTTGTTACGTCCATTCTTTTTGTTTTCTTTAGCACAACATCCTCAAGGAATTTTTGTAGTGTTGGAGGAAGAGCATTTGTGTCCTTAAATAAATCATCAGCGGGCGAATAGGTAAATTGTGTCATACACCTGACTCTATATTATGATATCAGCTGCTTTTTACAATATGCTCAGTTACTCATCACTTTCTTCTTTCTCCTTATTTTTGTACCATGCATTTATCGAAAGTTTGGGCTCAGTTTCTGTAAAACTGATGAAAGGAACATGGACTCGTTTGCTTCCAGGTGTCCATGTGAGATTTATCTCGATATTCTTCAAAAAGTTAATTTGTTTATAGTACTGTCTGGCGGTAAAGTCCCTGATACTACGGTTTTTAATTTTTGACAGTATAACTGGCAAACTGTGTTATCATCCATATACTCATATATATCCTTCATAGCTTTAGCAACAGGGTTGTCAGTTTCTCTCACGCTTATTTTCTTTTTGCGCAGTGGCTTGAAAAACTTCAGGCGACATTCATAATGATATGAGGCTTCCTCAGCAACTAAATCATGTGCGGATGTCAGTTGACTTATTACCTCCCCCCCCCCCCCAGCTATATGCTTTTGCTTCTCCAGGCTTAATGCACTAAGGTTTAAGGTTGTAGATGGTTTGAACTTGCCTCACTGTTTTCCATTTCTGCATTTCCATCTTCTGAATCAAGTTGGTAGACTCTGTACAGAAAAAGCAATGATTCTTAAAGTCTAATTTTAGTCGTAATATCTTCGTACCAATTTCAATAGGTACTGTTCAGGTTGATGTGGCCTGCCTCCTCAAATCATTGCTGTCGGTTTTAGTGTAATTCTTCCTACATGCGGTGTGAACGATGAGAGATTTCACATCATGTAGCAAAGATCCCTTGTTGTCCTTATTTTGTTTGCTGTCTTGTATCAGTGAAACAATTCTCTTTTCAGACACCTTTGAAAAAAACCACCCAACTCACCAATGTCTTCATCGCAAATAGAGCACTTGTTAGTCATTTCAAAATGTGAAATGTGAAACACTCGAGAAATAAAATAATTACGCTTTCATCGTTCAAACTAACTGTACCGACGTTGCCAATGTACTGAGCGCGGATTTCCCGAAGAGCTCCCAAGAGGGTGGTCGTGGAGGGGTGGGGGTGAGGGGGGAATCCCTACCTGCCCTTTTTCTTTGTTCCTCTGACGGGTGACTAACGGGTTTCCTTTTCCTCACCTCCAAGGGTAGCACCAACTAAGATAAGGTTATGACAAAAACATTCGTATAAAGATAATTATATCTTTCAGAATTGGTTGGTGCACTCCCCCCTCCCCCCCCCCCCAAATTGCATGTTGACTTACCAATATATAAACACATGTATTTTATTTACAGGTGTAAATACGCGATGTATAGTATTTTTCATTGGAATAACCATTACATAAAGAGAAATTGCAATACACGGGTTTGTCTCATATATCTCGGAATTTGCACAAAATTTTCAAAATTGGCCTAACTTTTGGTTAGATGAAGATAAAATGTTGTATAATAAATTAATTTTATAGGAAACTTCATTCTATACAACTTGTTCTATGAAAACATTTCTTCTCAAATGAACGGCGAAGAAGATAAGACAAAAATTTTATGAAAAAACATTGGGCACATCTTTTTATTGGTGATTTTCACAAGCGTATATCACCTAAACTAAAACAGATACAAAAAAAATTATAGGAATATTCTTGTAGGAAATTTTGAGCTCTTTAATTTCTTATACCATGTATTTGACACCATGGCTGACCGTTTTACAGATATAAGCGATCAACCAAAAAACAGGACCTTCTTCTTCTCCCCTCCCCTTCACCCTTTGCCCATTTCCACTACTGCTAAGTTCCAGTTCCAGGATATTTAGTATGTTTACCACCTAACAAGCCCAAACAAAACCCTGAAGTCCATTCTTGTTGTCCTGACATTCCTGTCTACACCCTCTTTTTGAGATTTTATTGACTGGACTACGAGAGTAACTTTTTTGTTTACCTGCACCATTTTAAAAATTGAATTGTTCGCGTGGTAAATATTAAGGCTATTGAACTCTGGTGTAATTTATATAATATAAATGTTTGTTAGTAATTCAAGTACAAATATATTCTAAGTTAGTTCATCTAAATATAACAACACACAGTGGACTAATGGTTAGCATGCTGGGCTGTAAATGCAAGGGTTGTAGGTTCGCCCCCTCTTCTCTTCTGGTAGACATAAGATGTCCATGTCGTATAATGTGTTTAACAGTAAAGTAAAATCAATTAAATACAAAGAAAAGTTGATATCGATGGTAAAAGTAATTGTTTTTAAAAGATAGTGTTAGATATTTGGCGAAAGCTTAGCTAGCCAACACTAGGCCATCTGATGGCTGTGAAATGGTACAGCGATGGGCCATTACTGTTGTAAGTCTATGTGCCATGCTTGAGCAATTTGTGTTCACCATGCCTTAGTCAGTTTTGGGCAAAACATGGCTAGTTAGTGGTGCCACTTCAGGACAAGCAATGGTGCCGGGTGACCGCAAGCTGTTGGCCAACTGTTTGCCGACTTGGCATCCGACTGTAAACCATCAATAGGCCATATGATGTTCGCTGCATGGGCATGAACCAATAGTGATAAGTGTTTTTTTATTTGTAGTTTATCCTAATAGAATTATCAATGCCAAATTTGTATGTTTGTTCGTTACTCAATCACGTCGTAACGGCTCGACAGATTTAGGTGAAATTTGGGACAGGGGTAGATTATATTCTGGATTATTATATAGGCTATTTTTCATTCCAAGAATCTAACAGTTACTCAGGAAATATGTAAAATATGTAACCATTACGATAGAACACTTGGTCACTATAATTAAGGTTGGAATTTGGCACGCGGGTGAAGCCGCGGCTAACAACTAATGTTTAATATTTATGTGTGTTTTACGAAGGGTCATGTAAGTTGAAAAAGAGATTAATCCCTTTTTGGCGAGCGGAATGTTCGGGCTTGTGTTCCATTAACAGTGCCTTTAGCTGACTGCTATCGATAGCAAGTAAGGACAACTGGAGGTTAAGCCAGTGACGCGAGGGAGATATGCGAGAGGACGGTCTCGCTGCTCCAGTGTCTCCTTGTATAATACACTAAGAAACGTGGCAAAGCCAGTTTTACGGTTCATTACATGCAGATGGATTCTCCACAGCTCTAACAAGTCCCCTGTGTCATGTCCAGCTTTGATTTTTTATGTCTGGCCATAAACTTTCATCATGGAGATTTGTAACAAAAGTTGTAGATAAAATGGATATAACCCCCTTAACACGCAATGCCACAAGTGAGTGGCAATTCTGCAGGACGTGCAGTCACACTCTCGGATTAACACCATACAGCAAAGCTGAAAGTCACTTAGCTTTCCAATTGGTGCTCGCCGTTGTCTTCCATGAATTGCAGACACATTTTGTGATACACGCGAAATGTAATAGCATAGTCAACTGCACTCGTACTTGTCTTAGACAACCAAGATGACACTTGGACTAATGACTATGGGCCTATGCAGGCGAGTTGTGCTCTCCCACTAACTGCCAAGTACCTCTGCACACAAACAGTTTGTGTTGTGAAACATGTTTGAATTATACGAGGTTTTCTGAGTGTTCTTAAATGCATTTCCACTAGTGTATGTCAACAGATGAAACAATATTACTGGCATGCACCAGGATATAAATTGTTAGTAAGTATCATACAAACAACTTTATTCTCTGAGAGACTCTCGGATTGCCAATTTCTTATTTAAATCTTTCTGGTAGACTGAAAAGTCTTGTGTACATGGCGCCTCAGCTGTTTGTCCAACGCTTCCCAAGTGAGAAGGCATTTGTAAAACAGCCCAGATAAAATGGCATTCCCTCCTTGTTTCCTTGCAGGATTCTCATGTACGGCAAACTGAACGTTTTTGAAAGCCCTGTTTGAAATATACTGGTACGCACACAGTGCATTTTCCTGTCAGATGTGAAATTAAAATTGCGAGGAGCTTGCTCACTTTATTCATACTATGTTCACATAATTATTTTTCAAATGTGTTCATTCTTAATTTTATATTAATTTAAAAACAGAAAGCGAGATAAGTAATTTCATTGTTTGATAATGTTTAAGTAACATTTATAATCCAGCATTACCACATGGGACTACATTCTTCCAATCATTACCAACATGACCAGGTGTAGGTCGATCAGCGAGCCTATAAAAATATACGCACATGGTGGATGTGACACTTTTCCAAGGCTGCTTCAAAGAATTATCAGTTTACCGCGAACAACCCATAGTCAGAATCTCACAGAGCATGTATTATAAACTGGGGTCTTGTTTGCGAAAATAGATGACATGGGCATGTGCATGTTTCAAGTATTGCTGGTTCTCGAATGATATCGGATAATATCCCAGTATCTACCTACTCTCTTGGAAACTTTCTCCGTCTCCTTACGCGAAGTGCGTTACGACCTATGGAAAGATCAATGTCGCATTTCGTCCAACCGCAAACCCCGATCTGCCATGTAAACTATCTGGAGTATAAATATGCAGAAAACATGGGACGGACCTGATGCGCATCTTGTTGGCTGAGGGGAACATTGAACTCACTGGTCACTGACCATAATTTTTCTTAATTTTCCGTCCAAAATTAAACTACAGTACCTATAGGCAAAAATAAACATTCAACAGGCTTGCTGCTGAGATAATTAGGCATTATTTTCAGTTTGGGCAAACCATTTACAATAATTCAGTATTTACTTTGGCCTCTTTGCCAAATAGAGATTCTAAAAAAAATCAATAAAGGTGATGATCCCATCACTTTGAGGCTGTGTGAGCAAAGTGCCAGTCTTTCTTACATACGGTGACATGACTGCCCTCGCCACTTGATGAAGGTTTTAATTGCATGTGCTTTCTGAAGAAGCGAGAATTAAAACGCTCTTACATTAGAATTTAAAATAAGACTGATAAATGATATATTTTTATCATTTAAGTAAGTAAATTATAGTAAATTACTTTACAGTGTTGCCAAATAATAGAAGCCTATTCACTCTTCTTTGATATGCACTAAATGTTGCTTTTCTGACACTGTTGGGAACGTGTGTAGTAGTTTATACTGCGTTGGGCAAGTCATAGCAGTGTTCCACAGAAACGACTTTTCTTCCACCGCAGTCTCCTTGGGGATAAGAACAGAAGTTGCAGCGATGTGAGGCTGGCATGTAATCGGAGAGCAGACCTCGGGACATCAGTAGTGGGGAAAGCCATACGGAGAGAATGAGACCAGCTCGCGAGGGAAGAATAAAGCAGGCTGCGCGCGTAGCGGTATTTACCAGACTGTGGTTGAGGCAGTGTTGTGTGTCGCCCCGGGAGAAATGCCCC
Organism: Dryococelus australis; assembly: GCA_029891345.1. Lineage (NCBI taxonomy): Eukaryota > Metazoa > Arthropoda > Insecta > Phasmatodea > Phasmatidae > Dryococelus > Dryococelus australis. The sequence continues at coordinate 123,431,329 of CM057003.1, forward strand.
GGTCCATGATGGTGGTGTGGGGGAGGCAGGGAGGGGGGAGCGAGATCTTGTTGGCTGCGCGCACTTGTACTGGGATCTGTCGCAGGGAAATGAAACCCACTCAAGTGGAAAATGAGAAGTTGGGGACCGCGTAGTCGCGTTGCTCCAGTCAGACATGCGTCCTCCAGCTAAGGCTCTGTCATACGACATTCTCGGCCCTTTCAATTCAGTTTTTAACAAGAATTTCGAAAAATGCAACTTATTGAGCTTCACGTCTTTTCCTTACATTGCAATACAAATATTTCCATCTCAACTACAACTTTTTATTACTTTTTCAATCTAATATACTTTTAATTCTGTGGCTATAATGGGGTGGAATAATTTAATTCTGCATAGCTGATGTAACCTACCTTAACGGGTTAAAGTTTTAACATTTTAGCACAGGTTTTTTCATATTTTAATTGCATTTTCAGCAAACAGTAAAATATTTATCAAAGTCACAACTTTATTCAACGAATAAAAAGCAAAACTGTTTTTAAAAATAAAAGTAAAAGTGTAGATTATCAACAAAATTAATCTTCAGTTGCTCTTAAAAAATTTCAGGGTAAAGGAAATTTCGAAATATTTATTTCTTTCTTCTTTTCCCGTTAATATCTTCTATGGACAACGAGCCAATTTCAATACTTTGTCCTTTGTTCCTCCTTCTTCTTTCTCTAGTACTCCTTCATCTTCTCACTATGTATCTTTTTCCTCTCCTCGGACCATTTCGAGCCTGTTTTATTTCCCCTCCTATCTCGGAATCCTTTCATTTTTAACACTTTTTCCTTAAAAATTTCTTTCTCTGTTGCTTCTTCTTCACTTATATTGTTTCTTTCCAAATCTTTCTTAACTTCCTGAATCCATGTTGTTGTTGATTTATTGTTCCAATTATATTTGATGATCCGTTTTGTTAACCTGTTGCCATCCATTCTATATAAATGTCCATATAATAGCAACAGCCTCTTCCGTATAGTTTCTGTTATGTTTTCCATTGTGAGGTATATTTCATCATTAGTTCTTTATTATAACGATTAAACAAATTCGAACACCTTCATATAAACGACATATAAGCATTTACATAACATATGGTGCTGTTTTAGTGTATTTTACATAACATATGGTGCTGTTTTAGTTTATTTTATATAACATATGGTGCTGTTTTAGTGTATTTTACATAACATATGGTGCTGTTTTAGTGTATTTTACATAACATATGGTGTTTTAGTGTGTTTTACATAACATATGTTGCTGTTTTAATGTATTTTACATAACATATGGTGCTCTTTTAGTGTATTTTACATAACATATGGTGCTGTTTTAGTGTATTTTACATAGCATATGGTGCTGTTTTAGTTATTTTACATAACATATGGTGCTGTTTTAGTGTATTTTTGAAAGTTATTTTTGATTGAAATGGTTTACATTATTCTTTTTTGCTAAATGTAACTTATTAAAATTTTTATTTTGACACGTATTTGTGCAGCAAAAAAAAATATTTATTTTTTTAATGGTATATGAAATATGCCAAGTTTATTTGTAATGGCAGAAATTGTGAAATTATAAAGTGGTTTTATCGCCTTTGCTATTTTGCATACTTATTTTGAATCATAGACCATTGTTTATTGAGAGTAAACTGCTTCGTTATATTGACTAATACGGCTATTCTTTTCATAATCCTACAAACTCATTAATAAATAATACAACAATTACAAAATTTAGATATTGTGAAAACGCCACACGCATCAAACACTATTACGTGGAAGTTGTTTTAAAATAAATAAGTAAGTTATTATAATGTTTATTTTTATTATTATTAATGTAAGACCAAAAAAATCAGACACTACAGACTCATATTGACACAGCTATTTTTTCTGTTAAAGAATGCCGCAGATCTCTATGATAGGAAAGCTTGTATGTTGGCTACACTGTCCTGGCATGTGGAAGTTTAATGGTATCATTGTGGCGGCATGTGGGAGTGTGGGGCGCGAAAAATCAAACAGCAACGTTTGGGATTAAGCAGTACTCAAGTATACACAGCAAAGATCATACTGCTTAAATTCAGTCAGTATAAATACATCATAAATGAATGTGTTATGAAATCCAAATGAAAGTAATTCTTTATTAGGCAGTACCTTTACCTTTGGCATTTGGTTTATAATACGAGGGTAAAAAATTACGAATGAAGATTGTTGTGAAAAATCAATGCAGAAGCATTTTTTTTTTAATTTATTTTACCTAAGTTTTTCTATAGTTAAGATAATACTACTTAAAAACTATAATTTCTTCCTTACATTATTTTTACTGTAAAACTATAGTATTGAAAAGCAGCAAATAAATAATGCAATATTTTGTTTGATGAAACGCATGGAAATACATTGGTGTAAAAAGGAAAATGAATACCCTTATGCATTGCTCCCCCATGAATGAAGGTTTTATTGCATAATAATACACGTATTACATGCTATATGATAATGATCACAGGGTCGTACACCTATTGACAGAGGCTACAGAGTATCGTAAACAATAATGTCAGTATTTTGTGTAGACACCTTTAGCGACGACGCAGTCCTGCAGTCGTACATAGAGACGATCATAAAGGTGTCGGATATCATCTTGGGGAATAGTGTTCCACGCTTATTCCACCTGTTGTTGCAATTGGTGGAAGTTTGTTGGTCCTGTATCTCGCTGCCGTAAACACTCAGGTTGTTGCCGCTCTCCTGGTCGACGCGGCACTTGTGAACGACCGTCACTGGCGCCAAGGCAGAATCTGCTCCCATCACTAAACACAACTCCGCGTCATTCATCCCTCCAGTTGCGTCATTCGCAGCACCACACCATCCGAGGCGGGCTGCACGGAGATGAGGTGTGAGAGGAAGCCTGGCGAGCCGCACACTAGATCCTAGCACCCTGGGTGTAAAAGTGACCCTAATCTGTGCGGTGATCGCCATGTGATCAGTAATGGCTGGTCGTCTGATGCGGCGGTCCAGGCAGGAGTCTGTAACCCGCTGCTGTCCGGAACCAGGTTGTCGAGCTTGTGCACCATCGTTGGACCACCGGCACCACCAATGATGCACAGCAGACACTTCACGTCCTGCCCATTGGGCAATCTTTCGGAAGGAGCATCCAGCCTCCCTCAGGCCTACAATACGGCCTCGTTTAAAGTTCGCTAACTGCACGAAGTGTGGTCGGCTTTGCTGTCGTGGCATGTCTACACTGCATACTACACACATACTGATGCTTGAAACAACAGACAATCCTTCCACTGAGTCAAGTATAGTGGTGTTGTGTCTAGTACTCCGTCCACAGCTCAGTACTGGTAATCATTGCACGTCCTGCCCTCTATCAGTGCCCCATGCGCATATGGTGGTTCTACGTCACTTCTTTAGTGGCGTTCATTTTTCATTTCCCACCAGTGTATTTACAAGTTGTATTGATTTGGACTTGATGAATAAGTTTTTTTGCTAAGCCTCTTCTATGGGACAGAACCTCCCAGTCGATGTGACGATGTAGCAGCGAGCCGAGTTTTCGTCAACAGTGTTAACATGTTGGGACGTCAACGTGCGTGTGGAGTTGTGTGTGTTCGCCATTGTGCCCGGCCGGCAATCCACACGCTTGAAGCTTGCACATTCACTGAAAGATAAACATTGGATTCTGGTTACAAATACCGATTTAGTTAACTCATTCTAAGGCGAAATTAGTTGCTAGTGATGAGCACAACGTAGCGTGCAAATAATATGCATAGTCTATTCAGGGTTCCTTCGCACTTTTTGAATCAAACCTTTGAAAAAAAACACCCCACGTAGACGGGGTTATTTGCTCCCTTTCAAAATTTCTGCACGTATAGTAACAGGTTAACGGTAAATAACCTTATTTTGGTTAAATAGAACCTTTGTTATATCTTATCTATAAATTATAATAATGTTTGATATCTAACTAGTATGAATAACGGAAGAGAGAAATAAGTGTGTTGATAACGCCTAGTAATAAATAGTTCTTGTGCAAAATATTATTACACTGAACGCGCACATATGTGGTGCGTTGGCTCTCTGGTATAATTTTCTAAGCTTTGTTTGCATAATGCGGAGGAATATCCTGGAAGTATAACTAAAGCAGGGATTCGGGATAGTAGCAAGTAACCGTGAATGGACCATAGATTCGAAAGTAGCAAAGAGAGTTAGTGCTCGATTAACATAATTGACTTTAGCATGTATATTACAAACCTACTAAGACATTAAATTGCACAAACGTGTGCTCAATGTGTCTTAGAGCGAGATAGAGCAGAGGAAGCTTAGTAAACTCTCGTTCTGGAGGGTGTCCTGTCGGTACAATCCCTGACATCACCTCTTGATTTTAGTATTTAATAGTTCGTAAGTCATATACTCCTACCAAATCCCGCTACTTGTAACACACTTGTATGAGCCCCGCTAACAACTTTTGCCTCTGCCATCGTAACATTGTTGCTGCGACTAACGAATTAACGAATACATCATTGCCTGCCAACACAATGGATATATGGTGATTACAAATGTCATTTTCTGGTTTCGACAAAAAGCTAAGTATTAAAAAAAAAACTTTGGTGCCACAAAACTGTTTTTTCCAGTGTATAACTGCGTTCGACACGTGGAGCTGGCAGGGAAATTAAAAAAATTGTAGTAATTTGATTTTGTGGTATAGTCATACATTAAACTAGTGTTAGCTAGTTTCCCAATTGAATTTTCTTTTTATTTCAGTTCATTTTTCAGTTCTATTTTTTCTAGTTCTCGCCTATTCGAAAATTAAAGTAAATATGTTTTAGACAAATAAGGTGTTTATTGAACTGGTGCTTGTTTTATTTTATTGTCTAGAAATATTTTGTTAACGCAGTCAAACTTATTGTCATTTAATCACACCTAGCCAAATAGAGGCTTTGCTGGTTTAAACACGGCGCAGTATTTCCGCATACAAGCAATTTTATTAATGTTTACAGCAAGTGTTATTATTTAACTTCCAAAATCTGAGAACAGGAGTTAAATGTTGCCATCTCTTTTTTTCTGAACTGGCACACTCAAGGCTTATGCCTCACTAGTCTTCTATTACCCTGTTCACTGAGTCCTAGTCTGAGTGTCAACCTACTAAGTTCGTGTTAGTGAATTGCCTTCTTGGAATGTTTTCTCGTCGATCTCTCCTGATAAACAAATCTCATGCTTTGGTTTCAGGTTCACATATTCTTCCTCTAATGTACCAATCACTTGCGGATTAGTAGCTGCTTTACGATTGCCAACTATCCAGAACTTTAAGGGATTTCCCATATCCTATGGCTGAAATAATTATTCCGTATGAACATAAGATAGGACGTCGCTTATTACGTATCTCAGAGTAGTTCGAAAATAAACTGAATATTAATAAACGCAGTTTCAGTAGTTTACAACTCTGCGATCACAATTACTTTCACTTGCTGCCCATTGTCCACGGACATTGGCCGCCGACAGGAGGTGTTCGTGTAAGTAGCGCTTAACGAGATGTGTACAGGATATATCTGTACTTCCAATGAGTGTCATCTGTTTTAAAGACAACCTATCATTAATTCGAATCACAATGAATAATGACTATAGTTGAAACTTATATTCTGTTATGGTGTAAATAACGTGTTGACTGATGTAAAATACTGGCATTTGCACATTATATTTAATATTTTATATTGCTCTTTTTTATAACAATTTTCTTTGATCATTTTATTGGAGTCACATGTGCGCCTCGTTGTCAGAAGTGTTCCTTATGGCAAATCTGAAATGTCAAAACCTCGCTGTTATATCCAACCAGTAGCAGCTCACTGAGATGACATATTAATATTTAGAGAGGAAGAAGCGGTTTCGTCTAATTTGCAGGCGTGGAAGTTCTGAGAGAGGAAACCGTGAAATCCCAAGTGGAGTACAATAAAATGCGGCGATATTAAAGTTTACATTTGTATGCATGTGCCGCCTACCGCTTGTATTATTATTGTTCTCGGCATAGATGTGCTAGTATTTTGGCTTTAAGTACAATGATTTTACGTCCACTCTAAGAAAATTCACATCTGGAACACATTAGGTTGTCAAATTTATCCAGAAAGGAATGTACTCATTTCTGCTACAGGGATCCAAAATGTAATGGCAATATTTGTGAAAAGCGACCAAAATAAGCTTTCATTCGTTCTTTGTAGCCTCGAAACACTTGTGAACGTTCGCAACAGCCAACCTGAAAGCAACAACTATATAAAAATAACATTTTCTTATACATGTCGTTATTAATTCCAGTTTTGGCACTATCGCATTTACTTCAAAAATACCATCCACTTACGTTTCAAGGAGTTGTATCCTGACGAAATTTACTACTTTTCACCAAATATGTTACAAGAGTGATCGCTTGTGCACTAGTTAAAAAGGAATTTTAAACCACTTTGAATAATTTTCCGGTATGATGTACTTATTATTTTTCACCAAAACGCAGTATAGTATTTGTTGTGTAAAAGTTACTAGTAAAAAAACCTGCTGCAGTATATATTAAAAGTTTGTTATTGAACAGAAATACAATTAGAATAGCAAATAAGTACTTAATTACACAATGTGCAGCAAAATTATTGGTTTAAATGTAATCCGTTTGAAATACAAGTATCGTGAAGTCTAGTTTCATAACTATGACACGTCGTATACTTTACCATATATTCAGTACTCGTGGAAGTGCGGGCCTCCAGCCACGAGAAAACAGCGGGTCAGGATTGTGCTCGCAGTGACGTCACTGTGAGAAGACTTCTGTCGGCTCCTCTACTCGATATGCACGCGCCACATGCACATCACAAGTAACAAGGTCCATGTTTACGAGAGAAGTTCAATATTTCTGTGAGGGGAATAACTTTATCTCTCCGGATTCCCCACGAAGTGGATTTACTCTAGCGTCATTGCAGCTGAACTTTAACCGTTACATAAATTTCTTAGAACAAGGACTTTTCCCCCCAGGGGCAAGTTATGTGGCGAGTTGTGGAAGTTGTTATTGGAAGACATGAGCAGAGAGGTTACGTTTGGGCTGATAACGCTGTGTAATGCCTCAAGTGTTCAGATCCACTAAACAAACTACTCGCCCTCGTGTAGGCCGATTTCCTTAGCCGTAAGTGAATAAATGAGAAAGATTTATCTTTAACTTTAAATCAAATAGTGAGTTTTCCACTTGAATTACATGTTGAATCTAATGTAATGCTCTTTGAGGTAAACAGCAATGCAAACTACGCTAGAAAATTGTTTCCAAAAGCAAAATATTTTTAGCAGTGCCGTAAAATGTTTGATTTGTGTGTCGTGTTACCTTACATACTAAGCAATTTTCTCAATTCAGTTATTTGTTTTTGCCTCTATATGAAGGTAATTTTAACATAACATTTCCCTTAATGGTCTATTTTTCTGCCAAAACAAGCACAGTAAGTACACGGTAAGTTTGCCATGTTGAAACTCCTGCTTCTTCGTCTGTCCTTCCAACTTGTAGACTCTTCATCTGCGCAGTGATGTACTAATAGCACTCATGTACTAACAGCACGTGATGTACTAATAGCACGTGATGTACTAATAGCACGTAAACATAAAGATTAGAATCGATAGGCAGATGTAGTGGCACTGGGAAATGGTTAAGACAGTAAATATGTAATATTGCAAAGTATATTGCAGACTTTGTGGAGATGTCGCAGCTATAGGTAATGATAAGTAGGAAATAGCTCCGTCGAAGTGTGTATATCGTCGGCTTAGTTGTAAGCTGACCAAGTCCAGGTATATTAATTTTACGTAAAAGTGGTTTGAAAATTTTAATGCACTCCATAAATCAGGTTGTTACTTGTGACTCATAGAAACACATCCAAATGTTTGTTACACTATGTTTATAAATACCCAGTTATGATTAGGAAAACAATAATTTACACAGTATTTATAATAGTTTCATTACATGAAATTAGGACTTGGTCATTTTGACCCCTCTATTGGAAGGGACATTAGGACACATATGTACTATGTATTCAGATAATTTGTGAGAGAAACAAGTCCTAGGTACATTACATGCACAAAATTACTTTGAAATAATTGGCAGTATTGAAAAAGAATGCCAGTTTTCTACTGAGTCAGAAAAAATTGTATCACCTAATTTTGAACATGCAATATAAAAGAAATGTAAAGGCCAGCCAATGATGTACATAAAACGAAATCACTAAACATTTACCACACATTTTCAAATTGTCATATTAATTTTTGAAATAAACATGCACATCATACCCACGTCGTGGGTCAAAATTAACCCAATGACAGCATGTTCTTAAAGAATCACCATAGTAGTTATATCGTGTAACTAATGAGAAAAATCATTGTCTGAGAACACACCCGGTTCAGGGTTTCTAAATTCACTATTTTCAGAAGTTGGCAGTGTATGGTAGAAGTGATGATAATATTGTGGAATCACCTTTGTGGCACATAATTTCAGCAAATCCCTATTATTTCCGAAAAAAAATTGGAACTTTCTTTGTGCACAGTTGCTTAGTATCCTTAGGTATCGTGGAATGTCTTCCTTTGCCATACACTTTCAGCTCGGTGTATTCACTATTGTAATGATAGCTGAAGAGGATGCATCCCTTTCTCTTTTTTTCATGCCTTACACGTTTTATTTTCAACCATTGCTCTGGACGTTTCATTGTGTCACGTGTCGTATTGTGCATTGTCTTATTTTCTAAATCTTTTATATTCTTGAAATCTTCATACCTCAGTTCTTTAGTAATATACTGCTCGCTCCCTTTATTTCTATTTCTCTTCGATTTACCAAGCTGGAAAATTTTAAGCCAATTTTGCATGAGGTACACTGGAACATTTCGTTTGCACAACTCAATAGCACTCTGCATGGAATCCACTTCCATGTGGGAATGACCCTTTTCCGTAAATTTGTGTTCAACAACTTTGAAACTAAACGTTTGCGCTACAAATAAAAATAGGGCAATTATATACTGATTCCTGTTCTGTCTGCTGCAGGTATCCGAAAACAACGAAACTTCTTAAATTGTGGCTGATAAGGTTTCAAACCAGCTGAGTAGAGCTGTTCCTATTTCTGAACTATCTCTCTGACCATTGACCTATGTCCATGCAAAGCAGTATCCTTTTTGGGTGGAGAGGCTTCACAGAGTGTCAAATTTAATGCTGAAAGTTTTTGACTGTAGTAAAAGTGTGATACTTCAGAACAGGGTATTTGGAAAACACTTTCTAAATCGAATGTAGCTCTCATAAATGTCGAGTCATTACTACATCTCACTTTATCCGGATCTTTACTTGCCATTGCTTCATCTTCTCTTTTGGTGTTCTCTAAACACTTCTTCGAGGTGTTCTTTTCAACTACCAGTTGTTCTTTCATAGTTTGTGCATATTAAACACTGGTCCTTTTTGCGTTTGAAAAAAGACAGGTTGTATTCTCTGCAAAATACATGCTGGTACAGGCCTACAGAAGGAGCACAATCGACATTCTGTTCAGTGTATTCCTTTTTAAACAATTCATACATTTTGCTTATCGATAACTTTGAATCAAGAAACTTTCTTTTAGTTGCTTTTCTGCAGTTATGACTTTATTGAGTTGGAAACATCTCTATATGGTCATTTATTTTCAGAATAGCATCAAGTGGTGTTTTAATTGGTGGCACCTTCTTCCCTCTTCTATCTTCTCCATAAAATGTCCAGTCTCTGATGATTTACTACATATTGCAGTTTTTACTGGACAATGAATGATACCCAGTGTTTGTAACAAATAGTTTCTACACACTCGGACTTTCTCATGATCTTTCAAAGAGCAGTAGTTTTTTTTATTTTACTCTATGATGCACTGTGTTTGTTATTTTGCGCTTTATTTCAACAGGAGAACTGTTTACAAGTTGAAATAGCGTATCTTTTTGTCTTGAATGTGATAATGAATAGTATGTATGGCATGTTTTTTCTCCGAAATCGTCATCGAATTTAGTTGTGCATTTGTACATAAATTTTGTGCATTTAACTGATTTGGGTACTTTTGGTAATTGTACATGCCCACTATTGGATAAGCATGGCAGTCCTTTACTTCGGAGTCTCTTATTTGTGTTCCTTTTCCACTGAGAGGGATTTGGTTTTTCCACCTACTTTTCTTGGAGAGACCCTTTGTCAGGGATATTGTCGATATTGTTTGTAACTTTCAATAAGTTCTTCAATGTGTTCATTTTGCTGTGATATATTTTCCCAAACTTCCCCATTATTTGATTCACCACTTATTGATAGATTACTATTAATAGATTGGTTTGAAAATCTGTATCTGCATCGGTGCAAGATAACTAGTGTATTGTTGCCAACAACTGTTACATACAAATAAATTTCTCAATAAAGCAAATTGTATTTATATTGATTAATTAATATCTATATAATAAGCAATACTGACACAACTACAAATGCCGTATCATGTTAGGTAAAAAACTTTGAGAAAAAATATTGCCATATAAAAACATACTATAAATTTAATATAAATAAAAACAAAAATTCAACCAATAGTTACCTAACATTTAAATCAATGATTAGCATTATTATTTTATTTCCTGTTTGCAATTTAGTATACTAGTCTAGCGGTATGATTTACCACATTTACCTTAGCCATTATGAATAGATGAAATAATGCAGAGGTAAAATTGACTACGTTGGACTTGAAAACTTTTACATATCGCAATGAGAACAACTAGAGAGATGAAACTCAGAAGTCCCATTTAATCACTTTTACCTTTGTACCACAACATATTCTGGAACTAATAATTGTACAGTAGTTACGTATCTAAATGACTGGTCAAGATAGGACTTGGACCCTTTACCGCAGAAGCAGATAGCTATAGTGAACAGCTTACAAGTAAAATTATTATTTTTTTTTTTTAAGCGGACTTGGTCAGTTTTACCACTAAGCCGACGATATGTTAATTGTTTCGTAGCGTATGTTGGAAACAAACAAGGTTTAGAACTATAAGGTACCGTGGTACTCAGAATTAAATTTCGGATACAGAAAAAAAAGAAAAGTGTTCTTTTTTTTTTATTTCAGGTTCCCAATACTACAGCTAAAAATATGATTGAGTAAATTTGCAGCCCTCTATACGTGTTGGGCACCTTACTTACATAATAATTTTTTCTCTAATTTTCTGTTTAAGTCATAAGCCATCAGAAAATAAAATTATGTTTATAAGCAATGGAAAAAATATTTTCCATTTGAAGTCGCATTTAATTAAAGGTATAATGATATGTCTAAAAGAGCAACTGAAACCAGTTACTTAAGTACTAAGTGTAATTTTTGAGTACACTCCTTTCTAAATATGTTGAAATCAGGTGTTATACAATTTTGTGGTACTAAATCATAAGCCGTGATTAACGTTTTTAGGATAAACTTAAGGTTACTGTATAAATACCAATTTTCTGCATACAGCAGTTCCTAAAATTTCACTTCTAACTTGCATAATTACATATAACTACACCTCCTATCCTAACGTCACTGTGAATACTGCAGTCCGAGATTCTGTTACAATGTACGCAGCAACTACGTGCAATTTTTTCATTTTTGATTTGAAGTATTTTCTAGTAACCCTGTTAAAGCTGTGTCAAATCGTATGGAGTTATTGAAATGAAATATATTTGACCGCAAACAACTGTCTTCGTATAAGTAATTGATGACATGTGTTGTAAAAATGATATTCTGAGTGGTAGTAAAAGAAGAATTGACGTTATCAAAGTCAGTTTGGTTTTCATAATAAGGTAACGAAGAACCTCCCCATTCTTCTGTAAATCCTGGATCGGTACCCAATGCTTCAGTTATGAGGCATGAAGTGATACGATGAAGCATGTGACGGGAATCCTCCGAGTTACTAGTGGCATGGTGGTCACGCTACTCGACTCCCAACAAAGTGAACCAGGTTCGATTTTCGGCGGATGTGGCAATCCAATCGTGGTAGCCGTTGTCGATGGTCAGCGAGTTTTCTCGGCCAGTCTCGTTTCCTCCACCCTTGCATTCTGGCACTGCTCCATATACACCCCTTTCCCCCTTCTCCCAAGACCCTTTCACCCTTCCCCACATCACCACAGCTCAACCACAAACTTGATGTGAAGTTGTTTGACGTTCCGTGTCCCGTGTTCCATGACCAGCACTGGCTCTGTGAAGTGTCTGATTGTTTCAACCTTGTGTCAGAGCAAGCCTAACCGTTTGTACATGAACATATTTATACATATGCACAAATGTGTATACGTTGTTTCAAAGAACACATTAGATGCGAAATTTGCGGTACAAGATAACGAATTGAACATTGAACGAGATGAAATCAATGTCCGAAGGTAACTACGACACCCTTGTAACCAAGTTAAAATGATGGCTGGTGTTACTGACGGCTACACTTCTGTCTATGCCTGTCGATTACCTACAAGACATAATGTACACTAGAAATAGCATTTAGGAGCTGAAAACTACATTTTCAAAATACTGTTTCTCGAAATGTTTGAGTGAGACACGTATGAAAGTAATCGTGGGGCAAGCACTGAACCTTGCTACAGACTGTCCACCAATAACATACTAGCATTAACGCCCCATAGGTAGACGCAGCACGGCGCGAACACTGCACATAGAGGCGATATTGTATTTGATGCGCGTGGCAATGCCGTCCTTAATGATCCAGCGCTTCTCGGCTTCAAGTGCGGAAATCAGCTCGAGATGGAAAGAAATTGCTGGAAAATGTAGTCTTTCCTCGCTCCATTTGCGCAGCAGCGGAATGACCTTATGGAAGCCCAGCAGAAGGCACCTGACCCGGCTGCAGAATACGTAATAATACAGATGATTCACGAGGAGTTACCGCCACTCACAGGGCTTACTCTTCCCATAATTTAAGAGAAAAATATGTCATAAAAATGTGGGTTCTGTTCCCAATTTTTACAGAGTAATTCGAAACATTTTAAGAATGACGAGTAAATTAATAATCCTTTCAGAAATAAATACAGTTATGTATTATCAGACCGTATTGTTTTCAGTTGGGCATCACAATTGCGTCTAGCTTGTAAAAGGTGTTCAAAAATGTTTCCTTCTACTTCCATACACTTTTCCGCACGTTTATGAACCACACAATTATCTCTACGTAGATGCACACAGCTGTTTTTGATTTCTGTAGCGGCATGCATGATACGTACAAGTAGTTCCTCACGTGTTTGTGTAATCCTTTGGTAAACAGTACCCTTCATCCATCCACATACGCAATAATCTAGTGGTGACAGATCTGGCGATTGATGAGGCCAAGGCAAAAACTACCTCGTTCTTTCCATCTCTCAGAGAAATGCACAGTTGATTGTTTATTCACAGCATGGTGGAAGTGAGGAGGTACACGATCATGCTGGAAGATCATACAACATCTCGCTACTAACGGAATATCCTCAAGTAGCTGCGGTAGTTCTTCTTACAATTTATGTTCAAAAGTAAAGGGTGTTATTTATATATGCTAGCCTGTAATCTGAAATATGATGTCTACAGATTGACCTTTAGTACAATACACGAGAATGTTTAAATATTTTTATAAAAAGTAAATAATGCTCGCATTTCTCAATTTCGTAACACTACACATTAACCAAGCATATGAAATTCATGCAATAAAATTTATACAAACACCATACATATTCGATTATGCAAACACAGCACAAATCACTGAAGCTAAAAACATATAATTTATGGGGATGCTTTAAAAATGAGTTTTTTCGAAATTTAACACATAAGGCGATGTCAACTGGTAACAATTTTTTCACCAGTTCCTCAAAATTCCTTTAATATATATTTTTTTAATTTTAAATGCAGTTTTTGAAAATTTCGAAACATGTATTTTAATTTGTAGAATTCTCTTTATCGTTCCACCTGATAAAAATTAGGAAAGATGTATTTTTTCCCTTGAATATTTCTTTGCGGTAAATAATTGTTTCATTTCGATATATTTTGTGTTTTTAAGCCTATATTTTAGTTATAATGACGGGAATTTTTTTTAAGTTTGATTTTCAACATACAAAATTACAAAAGCTAAAATTTAATTCACGATGATAGTAGCTGCAGATAGAAATTATGTTTAATTTAAAATTACAGCCTACCAACAAATTAAAATTCCGACCGAGAGAAACCAGGGATTTTTTAATACTACACAAAATTATTTCATGTCAGATTCAAGTTCTTTGGCACCGAAGCAGCAAGGAACAATTTGATTTACCAAATATTACTTTCTTTGTCCGAGCGAGGCGACACTGTGGTGAAACACCGAACTCTCAGTCGGGAGAAACCAGGTTCAAAACCTAATTCGGTCATTCTGATTTCAGTTTTATGTGTTCTTTTTAAGATTACTCCATACAAATGCCATGATTGTTCCATAATAAAAGGCCAAGTCCGATTCCTTCAAATAGTTACCTTGGATAGTATTCATGTATGCCTCCTCTTCTAACGTTCCGGCTGTTGGCAAGGCGACTGCGGCCGAAGTGGCGAGGCAGAACTCTGCTAAAGAAGATTTGCCCTCTTGGATCAGTAGACCCGGAGAAATAGCAGAGAAAAGGCATTATAGGTTTGACGATATAAACAACCAGTGCAATGTGTTACATGCTAGGTTAGACGAAATAAATATAATTAAAATCAATGTAAATAAATGTCGGATGAAAGTCAATTTATATATGAGTTTGAATATAATTCAATTATTTATTGAAAAAACTTTTTAACTTAACCTTTAATTTGTATTGTTATATCACGTACATTTAAACATTACAATATTAAAAGTAAATACTTTCCAAAATTGTACCTGCAATACATAGTATGTCATATCCATTACGTGACAGCAGCTGTTTTGAATAAACTAGAGAGTAGTTTGTTTGCACTTATGGTACTCATATTACTTTATTCATATTAAAATGGACTTGTTCTGGTCGTTGGATAGTTCTATAAATAAAAAACTATTATATTGTTTTTCGGGAACTGTTAGTTTATTTCATAAGTAGCAAGTTTAACAGTGCATTTACTAGAAAAAACAGCAAAAGTCAAGGTGCTGTTTTAATACTACTTTTTTTTTTAAATAACCAGCTATAGTAACAAGTTACTATAAAAATCTGCAATACTCAAATAAAACAAAAAACCCTTATAATATCGTGGTTACAAAGTACAATCCTAGAAATCCTAAGCGTATTCACAGCACTGCAAATAACAGAAAAAATATTCACTCGGTAAATGATATTGTTATAGAACATATAGGGCCAGTACCTATTTAATTACAAAGTGCACACAAAATTAAATAAAATTATTTCCAATATATTCAAATATTTACATTGCCTTAGACGAACATAAGTTAGTACAAATCAAACTTTTATTGGCCAATATTGTTATCTGCACTTTCATTTACTAGCTATATGGATATAGCTAGTATATAGCTAGCTATATATATAAGCTAATGTATTATCGTTGAAGGAGCGAAATTGATGGGCCCAGAAACCTCCTGAATTGTTTTTGAACGTCAGCTATACCAAAGGGACTGTTTGTTGTGATGCTGCGTGTGATTACATTTGCAAATGTGTACTGTTAACAAGAGAACACGGCATTTACAATATATCGTTTGTTAATTGCTTCGATAGTCTAGTTAATAGCAACATTTGATGTTATCTTGTATAATTTAAAATGGCAGAAGGTTATGTTGCCAATATCGAAGTTTGGTTGGTAGTCCCAGGAAACCTATTACAGATATGTTATGTTGAATTTTCTATGCTCACTGAAATTAATGTAGCAAACCCTGTGGATGCTGTGGGTCTACCAACTCTGGAAGTATGTGATCCATATAGAACTCATTTAACTTATCGACCATCGTTTCCTTCCAAAATGTTGTACTTCGCTCGATTATTTCAAAAAGCACGCCCAAAGGAGTGCACACTACGAAGTAACATGCTTTCTTATTTGCTATTTGTAGATGACCCTGTACTTAGAACATGTATGAGTCATTTTTTTTCAAACGAAGTTGTACATTTTCAATTAAACAAATTTTATTTGGTTTTGTCGTATGGCACTTTCAGGAATAAGTTGAGCAGCAGCAAAATGGCATTTTAATTTGGTAATTGAATCATGATCAATAAGTCCATTTAGAGTAGCTGCCAACCATGGCATGTCCTTATCAACAAATAGTCCTGCAGGTTAAATACACTTTCCAAGTTCCTCGCTTAACTGTTCATTGGCGATGGCTTCTTTTTCTAAACCATACCTAGTTGCCTTTTTCCCATGAAAACTTCTGTATATCATGTATATGGCAGTTTTGGCCCTGGGTGTGGATGATTTAATTTTGCAGATTTTGCCCAAATAATGACAATGTTGTAATTTTTGCCTTTAAGCGATTTTTAATTGAGTCACTCGAATCAGTGGAATAATACAGATTGTTTCAGTGACTGAATGATAATGATTTAAATGCGATATACTTATTTAAAGTGAATCTTAGGCTACTGGTCTGGTATCTGGTTCGTAGTGAATTATTCTGACTCATCGATCGGAACAGCTTGTTAACATAATTTTCCGTAATCGGCATTTCTTCGATTGTAAACACTGATTCGGATTTAGTAGTTTATATATGTGTCACACCGAAACTGAGTTATGACTTAAGAGAGTATGACACGTAAATATTCGTTTTATGTATTTTGTGCATCACGCAGTATTGTAAAATTTAGTATGTAAAATTAAGAAAGGGCAATCCAAAGAAACACATGAATTAATAATCAGAAAATGATATAACGAGTGCGTGTATCAACTATATATTCATGACTGACGTCGTAAGATTGCAGTTTGCTGTTCTGCGAAGAAACTATTCGGAAGTATAATTGCGGTTGAGAGTTAAGCGATTCCTACAGAAGACTATATAATAAAGTTCTTCATGATTGCTCCTTGGTATATTTTCCCAAAACGCCTGTCATTTAGCATCAACTACCTCAAACACGCTGATTCCACCAAAACGTGTTTCTTGACCTCGTACGTGTTTCATGGCCTTTCATCACATAGGTTGCCACTCGTCTTGAAAAAGAGAAAACCTTAAATTGTCAACAAATTTGAAAGCTGTCAGGGAAATGGGGAAATGTCATGTAATTTGGAATCAGTATTAAAATGTCTGGAAATTCTCTTATATGCTTATCTGTGGAGACCTCTGTTATACGTGATGCATGAAATCGCAATATTTCCCCCTCCCCCGAAATATGCGTATGTTTGAGAATGCAAAATAAATAATTGTGAAGCGGAATATTTTTTTTTTTTTTTAGATCAGTGTTTCATGTAGTGAAGCGAAACAATTTGTTTTTAGTTGATAGAAGACGCAACAAATGTAGAGCCCAATCACAGGTAACCAGTTACATTAAAAAATTTATTGTGACTTCAACCAATGCACTAGTGATAATTTCTCGAGTACACAAACTACCCTGAAGTCTAGCCAGTGTACACACAAAAAAAGTCTATGTTGTGCCAACAGTATGAATGTTACTACAATATTAATTCCTTGTTCTCTGTGAACTTTTAGTAATGTAGTGCCATGGGCACTCCGCCAGCTTTCCAGTTCAGAGAGAGAACATTTTAATGAAATATTTTCGCAACTTATCAGATTCTGCGGTGCCTGCGACAGGAAGCTGTATCCACTCTAGTACTGCCTGCTGTGATTTCAGCACCGTGTGACTACGATTGCTAACCACTTTTGACAAGAAATACGTCCTGTTATTCACGATATTTTCGTCCCATGACTCCTAGAATCACGCGCTGTATCACGCGCTATTTTCCAGTCACATGATTTCGATACCACACTTTGGAGCCGTGTGCAAAGTTCCAGTTCATTGGCTGACGCCCTAACCTTGCTCTCTCATTGGTTGACGACTCTTCTCTCCCTGACTTCTCATTGGTGGGAGACTTCTCATGCGTGACTTCTTGGTGGAGGGAGACTTCCCCCTTCTACACTCATGTTGCCTTATTATGCCATGCACGGCCTGAGGACGAGAGACTTCAGCAGAGGACACCAGAGACTGCACATCACCGCCTGGGCGACTCGCCTGAGCTACGCTGAGACTCCACTCTCCTTCATTACCGTGGCTATAGAATGAAGTTGCTTCCATTCAAACGTTTATTTTGTTTTATATTAACAATTGCCATGACGTTCTGCCACATCACCAAGTAAGTAGATGTATAATTAAAAGTGAAACCGTTTCAGTGCTTGATTTAATTAAATGTGTTCAATTGACCTAGATTATTTCTTATTGAGTGTTTATGCTCAGCCCTAAACCGCTCGGACAACACAGTAACTAATGTTTGATGTTAATGTACTATACTGTTAAGCTATTAATGTTTCTGTAACATTAATGTTTCTGTAACATTAATTACTTTTGCGACATTGCATTCTTACTGTACTGGTACAATTAAGGTGGTGTATATGTTGCGGCAAAACAAATGTGTTGCGTTTAAGTTAATATTTGTGTAAAATTTTTCTTGTATTTTATTTATTTTTATTTAAGTAAACATTGTAGAGCAACATAAATTAAGTACAATTGTTCCGTCACAATAATAAATATTACTAACAAAAAAAATAACAGCAAGCAGAATAATCGAACTCATGTCCTGAGTGCTCGATGCACTCGCCGTTACGGAACCCGGAGCCATACCAACTGCTCTACCGTAACTTATCTGTTCATGCTTCATATTCTCGCTATTGCAGACTATAGAACGACAAACTGCAGTTCTCTTCCTGCGGTATATGGAAATACTTTATACTAAAAAATATATGCATATTTGGCACACACAAACTGCTTTGCAAGGCTTGAGGGCTATTCTATGCGACATCTAGTTTTCATATTAGGCCTATGCTTTAAAATGTAGATATTGTGGTTTTCATTTCACGATTATAGTTGATCACTACTACTCTGAAAGAATTCAGCAGACGTAATTGAACAGAACAGTTCTGTAATGGCATTTTATGGTAGTGACAACTAAACTCTAGTACCAGGAACAGAATGTCTGTAATACTTTGTAATTCAAAACCGCGATAAATTACTTTCGAAGAGAAGAGCACGGGATACAAAGATGCAAAGTAGTCATAAAACAATAAAATTAAAATAATACAAGGTTATGGACACTAACTACATATGAATGTTTTGCCAATTATTCCATTATTAAACTAAAGTGTATATTTTTAGTTATGAAATTGGGCAATACAAAATCGACATTGTTGTTTCCTTTGTTGAATGAATTATTTGTATAGGGTTTATCTGTATCTGCTGATTTACATACAAATAATTTAACTGAAAAATGAAGTACAGTTACTGCAGTTATTTCTACTTGTCTTACTGGATAACCAGGCTGACTGTGCGCGAGTGTTTCACCTCAGGACCACAATCCCATAGTTGTCTTCAGGCATTTGCAAAAATTAACCTGTTAGAGTTAACTATTTATGAAAATTAACACATAATTAATAGTGGTGTATCATTTTAAAGTGTAGGTAGAGTTAAACTTTTAACTCGAGAGTGAGTGTTCGTAAACGCCCTAGTCCAGTACCGTTAGATGTTTTCTAGGAAACAATCATTACACCGCCTATTTCCGTTGCTAGTCACTGCGTATAACGTAATGCTTGACAAACACGAGGCAATGGAAATGCCGCTTTATTCTTGTTATTAGAATTTAGTCGGCTTTACATCTCGTCAATATCGAGATCATAACAAACTGATACGTATAACATTACCTAAAATATTATAGCAGTGATTTCGGAAATCCATGAAAACCGGAATCAGGAGGTCCGTACCGGGATTCGAACCCTGGTTTTCCCGAATACGAGTCCAGTGTTTGCTATTGCGCTATGTCTTTAAAGACATTGCTAGTCTCGAAGCAGTCCTGCCCTCCCCCCCCCCTTTAGCGAAATATTACATATTGTCGCTTTGTTATAAAATTAGCTTGATGACTGCATCTCTCCAGAGCTATCTGTATTGGTGTCGGTTGCTCCAATGGATGCACAATGTCAGATACTTTTTTATTATTTATGTATATTGATAAGTTAACAAATGTAACGTTTTATTTAGTAATTACTTACC
Source organism: Dryococelus australis (assembly GCA_029891345.1). NCBI lineage: Eukaryota > Metazoa > Arthropoda > Insecta > Phasmatodea > Phasmatidae > Dryococelus > Dryococelus australis. The sequence goes on from CM057003.1 coordinate 123,451,443, forward strand.
ATACACGTGTGGTTATTGAGATGTTGCCAGATTCAGGAGTAGCCGAACTTGATCTACTATCGAAGTGCTCCCACAAGTCAGGCGATGTTTTCTTCAAATTTTCCAGTTTCGGACGCTCGTCATGTGTTACATAACATATTATGAAAACTGAACAATATTATTAAAAAAATAGCTAGGCCCATATTTAAGTAATTCGGTATTTCAGTTGTACAAAAATAGCTTCCGTGTTCCTTCCTTGGTATGGAGGAAGCCTATCAGTAAAACAAATAAACGATATTAAAAATATTTCTTAATTAATTAAGAGAATCTTTAATTGGAGAAGCGGCAGATGTGCGAAACATGGTTACGAAGATCATTCGCCATTAAAAATTAAAAGCGGTAACACTATCATTTTAATAGCGCAAAGTTTGAAGCAAAGTTCAATGCATGTTTATCTAGTAGTTTTACTCGTCTATAGTTAATGTATTTTCAGTTACAGCCCATGGAAAAGCCATTTTTAGCCATTTTAAAGACTCCGAAATCATGTTTGTAATAAACGTGATAACTTGAATCGACCACAAAAACCTCATTTGAAGTGTGTGTTCTTTTCGTAGCTAGTCACAGTGGGCACACGTTTAACAGATTCGTAAAAAACATATTCTTTTCAAATTCTGTAGCATAATTCACCAGCCAGGTAGGCGAGTGCCTTAATGCAGAGACTCAGCCAAACACTAGAGTGCAGAATAATGCCTGGTGTTGACACGGTAGAAGCTCGGAGCACATTATAAGTGTGACGACACTACCAAACACTACAACGCGGAGTAATGCCTCGTGTGAATATGGTATACATCCATATCACATTATAGATGAGGCGGCAATCCAAAACAGTAGAGTGCAGAGTAAAGCGTAGTGTGTATACGGTAGAAAATCGGAGTACTTCATAAGTGCAGCGACACTACCAAACAATACAGTGCAGAGTAACACCTCGTGTTGTTACGGTAGGTCCTCGAAGCATATTATAAGCGTAACGACATTACCAATCACTAGAGTGCAGAATAATACCTCGTGTGGATATGATAGGCCCTCGTAGCATATTAAAAGTGCGGCAACAGTACCAGTACCTCGGTGCACAATATACGTGCGACGACAATACCAAACCCTAGAGAGCAGAGTAACAACGCCTGTAATGGATACATCAGACCCTCGGAGCACAATATATGTGCGGAGACACTACCAAACACTAGAGTGCAGAATAATACCTCTTGTGGATATGATAGGCCCTCGGAGCATATTATAAGTGCGGCAACAGTACCAGTACCTCGGTGCACAATATAAGTGCGGAGACACTACCAAACACTAGAGCGCAGAGTAACAACGCCTGATATGGATACATCAGACCCTCGGAGCACAATATATGTGCGGAGACACTACCAAACACTAATGTGCAGAGTAACTTCTTGTGGATATGATAGGCCCTCGGATCATATTATAAGTGCGGCAACAATACCAGTACCTCGGTGCACAATATACGTGCGGCGACAATACCAAACCCTAGAGAGCAGAGTAACAACTCCTGATATGGATACATCAGACCCTCGGAGCACAATATATGTGCGGAGACACTACCTAACACTAGAGTGCAGAATAATACCTCGTGTGGATATGATAGGCCCTCGGAGCATATTATAAGTGCGGCAACAGTACCAGTACCTCGGTGCACAATATACGTGCGGCGACAATACCAAACCCTAGAGCGCAGAGTAACAACTCCTGATATGGATACATCAGACCCTCGGAGCACAATATATGTGCGGAGACACTACCAAACACTAGTGTGCAGAATAATACCTCGTGTGGATATGATAGGCCCTCGGAGCATATTATAAGAGCGGCAACAGTACCAGTACCTCGGTGCACAATATACGTGCGGCGACAATACCAAACCCTAGAGAGCAGAGTAACAACTCCTGATATGGATACATCAGACCCTCGGAGCACAATATATGTGCGGAGACACTACCTAACACTAAAGTGCAGAATAATACCTCGTGTGGATATGATAGGCCCTCGGAGCATATATAAGTGCGCAACAGTACCAGTACCTCGGTGCACATATACGTGCGACGACAATACCAAACCCTAGAGAGCAGAGTAACAACCCTGAATGGATACATAGACCCTCGGAGCACAATATAGTGCGGAGACACTACCAAACACTAGTGTGCAGAATAACCTCTGTGATATGATAGCCCTCGGAGCATATTAAAGTGCGGAACAGTACCAGTACCTCGGTGCACAATATACGTGCGCGACAATACAACCTAGAGAGCAGAGTAACAACCTGAATGGATACATCAGACCCTCGGAGCACAATTATGTGCGGAGACACTACCAAACACTAGTGTGCAGATAACTCTGTGGATATGATAGGCCCTCGGAGCATATTATAATGCGGCAACATACCAGTACCCGGTGCACAATATACGTCGACGACAATACCAAACCCTAGAGAGCAGAGTAACAACCCTGTAATGGATACATTAGACCTCGGAGCACAATATATGTGCGGAGACACTACCAAACACTAGTGTGCAGAATAATCTCTGTGGATATGATAGGCCCTCGGAGCATATTATAAGTGCGGAACAGTACCGTACCTCGGTGCACAATATACGTGCGGCGACAATACCAAACCTAGAGGCAGAGTAACACCCTGATGGATACATCAGACCTCGGAGCACAATTATGTGCGGAGACACTACCAAACACTAGTGTGCAGAATAATCTTGTGGATATGATGGCCCTCGGAGCATATTATAAGGCGGCAACATACCAGTACCGGTGCACAATATACTCGGCGACAATACAACCTAGAGAGCAGAGTAACAACCCTGTATGGATACATAGACCCTCGAGACAATATATGTGCGGAGACACTACCAACACTAGGTGCAGAATAATACCTCTGTGGATATGATAGGCCCTCGAGCATATTATAAGTGCGGCAACAGTACCGTACTCGGGCACAATATAGTGCGGCGACAATACCAAACCTAAAGGCAGAGTAACAACTCCTGATATGGATACATCAGACCCTCGGAGCACAATATAGTCGGAGACACTACCAAACACTAGTGTGCAGAATAATACTCGTGTGATTGATAGGCCCTCGAGCATATAAAAGCGGCAACAGTACCAGTACCTCGTGCACAATATACGTGCGGCGACAATACCAACCCTAGAGAGCAGAGTAACAACTCTGATATGGATACATCAGACCTCGGAGCACAATATAGTGCGAGACATACCAACACTAGTGTGCAGAATAATACTCGTGTGGATATGATAGGCCTCGGAGCATATTATAATGCGCAACAGTACCAGTACCTCGGTGCACAATATACGTGCGCGACAATACAACCTAAGAGCAGAGTAACAACCCTGAATGGATCATAGACCTCGGAGCACAATATAGTGCGGAGACACTACCAAACCTAGTGTGAGAATAATACCTCGTGTGATATGAAGGCCCTCGAGCTATTAAAGTGCGGAACAGTACCAGTACCTCGGTGCACATATACGTGCGCGACAATACCAAACCTAGAGAGCAGAGTAACAACCCTGTATGGATACATCAGACCCTCGACACATTATGTGCGAACATACAACACTATGTGCAGTAATCTGTGGAATGATAGGCCTCGGAGCATATTATAATGCGGCAACATACAGTACCCGGTGCACAATATACGTCGACGACAATACCAAACCTAGAGAGAGAGTAACAAAGCCTGTAATGGATACATAGACCCTCGGAGCACAATATAGTGCGGAGACACTACCAAACACTAGTGTGCAGAATAATACCTCGTGTGGATATGATAGACCTCGGAGCAATTTAAGGCGGAACAGTACCAGTACCTCGGTGCACAATATAGTGCGCGACAATACCAAACCCTAGAGGCAGAGTAACAACCCTGAATGGATACATCACCCGGAGCACAATATATGTGCGGAGACACTACCAAACACTAGTGTGCAGAATAATACCTCGTGTGGATATGATAGCCCTCGGAGCATATTATAAGTGCGGCAACAGTACCAGTACCTCGTGCACAATATACGTGCGGCGACAATACCAAACCCTAGAGCGCAGAGTAACAACTCTGATATGGATACATCAGACCCTCGGAGCACAATATATGTGCGGAGACACTACCAAACACTAGTGTGCAGAATAATACCTCGTGTGGATATGATAGGCCCTCGGAAGCATATTATAAGAGCGGCAACAGTACCAGTACCTCGGTGCACAATATACGTGCGGCGACAATACCAAACCCTAGAGAGCAGAGTAACAACTCCTGATATGGATACATCAGACCCTCGGAGCACAATATATGTGCGGAGACACTACCAAACACTAGTGTGCAGAATAATACCTCGTGTGGATATGATAGGCCCTCGGAGCATATTATAAGTGCGGCAACAGTACCAGTACCTCGGTGCACAATATACGTGCGGCGACAATACCAAACCCTAGAGCGCAGAGTAACAACTCCTGATATGGATACATCAGACCATCGGAGCACAATATATGTGCGGAGACACTACCAAACACTAGTGTGCAGAGTAACTTCTTGTGGATATGATAGGCCCTCGGAGCATATTATAAGTGCGGCAACAGTACCAGTACCTCGGTGCACAATATACGTGCGACGACAATACCAAACCCTAGAGAGCAGAGTAACAACGCCTGTAATGGATACATCAGACCCTCGGAGCACAATATATGTGCGGAGACACTACCAAACACTAGTGTGCAGAGTAACTTCTTGTTGATATGATAGGCCCTCGGAGCATATTATAAGTGCGGCAACAGTACCAGTACCTCGGTGCACAATATACGTGCGGCGACAAAACCAATCCCTAGAGAGCAGAGTAACAACTCCTGTAATGGATACATCAGACCCTCGGAGCACAATATATGTGCGGAGACACTACCAATCACTAGTGTGCAGAATAATACCTCGTGTGGATATGATATTCCCTCGGAGCATATTATAAGAGCAGCAACAGTACCAGTACCTCGGTGCACAATATACGTGCGGCGACAATACCAAACCCTAGAGAGCAGAGTAACAACTCCTGTAATGGATACATCAGACCCTCGGAGCACAATATATGTGCGGAGACACTACCAAACACTAGTGTGCAGAGTAACTTCTTGTGGATATGATAGGCCCTCGGAGCATATTATAAGTGCGGCGACACTACCAAACACTAGAGTGCAGAATAATACCTCGTGTGGATATGATAGGCCCTCGGAGCATATTATAAGTGCGACAACAGTACCAGTACCTCGGTGCACAATATACGTGCGACGACAATACCAAACCCTATAGAGCAGAGTAACAACGCCTGATATGGATACATCAGACCCTCGGAGCACAATATATGTGCGGAGACACTACCAAACACTTGTGTGCAGAGTAACTTCTTGTGGGGATACAGTAAACCCTCGGGGCATATAATAAGTGCGGCGACACTACCAAACACTAGTCTGCAGAGTAACTACTTGTGTGGATACAGTAAACCCTCGGGGCATATTATAAGTGTGGCGACACTAACAGACACTAGAGTGCAGAATAATACCTCGTGTGGATATGATAGACCCTCGGGACATATTATAAGTGCGGCGACACTACCAAAACTAGAGTGCAGAGTAATACGTCGTGTGGATATGGTTATTGACTGAAATTTGCTTACAAATTGAAACTAGTAAAACATGTTCAATGTACATGTACGTTACAAAAGGTGGTTTGCCATTGTTTAGTTATAACTCAGAAGCTCTATTAAATACGTACCTTCAACAATGAAAATCATGTTAGTTTTTAACACACAATATATGTTTTTCGAACATGTATCCACACAAATAATCCTTTTAAGATACAACATTGCTATTTCCGCCTAAGTTTTTATCAGGAGAACAACATTTTCTCTATAAAATTACGAAGCTTGTACCAACATGCCTGTAACTTCAAAATATTTGCAATGTATTACCTAGGTGATGACAACTTATATCATCTATTGTGTTTAAGTAAATCTATTTTTATTATATTTTGGGTATTTAAAGGAAGCCTAGCAGTATATTTATTTTTCCACAACTGTTCGTGTATAATAAAATTTCAAAAATATCAGGAATTTTCTGTGTTCAATAACACTGTAAAACCCATTTAGCAATATCGAATGTTTTATTATATTCAATCATTTGAATTCATATTAATGAATACTCATGCTGTTCAAATTATAGAATAGAATACTTTATAGAGTTTTGAAAAGTTTTTCACACATGCAGATATATTCAATAAATATTAATGTTAAAATTTACACTCTTATTTTAGCAATAATATTTCAGTTCAATAATACGTATATGTTCAGAACAATTTTTACAAACCATTAGAATCCATGTACTGCATGAAAATAACTTGTCGAAACCAATACAGACGTTTTTTTAATACGATATATTTACTTAGTATGAAATAAATAGGCCACTATAAGCAAGTATTTTTGTTGTTCAAACGCTCATTAAATACTGTATTATGGCAGAACAATTTATATTTATACTGTTTAAATTATTCGGAGTGCTAGTTCAAAATTCTGATTCAAGATAACATAGAACATGTTATTAAAGAAAAGGGTTGGCGAAATTCGAGTTATTCAATGTTTTAAAGTCAAAATGGCCATGAGTATGACGCCCAAGTAACGTAATACAGGATTCAATAAATATAATTCAACAACTTTGACGAAGGTTTGAAGTAAACTTTGATAATGTGAAAGGGCCTAAAGAATGTTTAAGTTAACTATCAGGCAGTTTATGAAGTTATTGTTGAAAATGAGTGACTTATAGTGTTAGTTGCTTGAAGTACCCAATATTCCGTATTTTCCTCGCCGAATTAGTTTGTTTGGGAAACAACCGAAAAAGTGAAATATATATATATATATATATATATATATATATATATATATATATATATATATATATATATATATATATATATATATATATATATAGTTTTGTCGTAATTTATAGAAAATGTTGGGAGCCAGGAAGCGGTGTGAGTAGTCTACAGTAATGACATGCAGGCGTAACATACCCTTGTCCGTGGTACTGGAATGGGTTTGGGAGGGGGGGGAGGGGAGAGGCCCCGCACGTCTTGGGAACGACTCACACTGTGCGGGAGCTGTTTACCCTGTGCATCTCTTCCCACTCCTAACAAAGGTTTCTCCTTCCGCATCTTCCATCTACCTGGAGGATCGCTTCCACACGGATCCCCGCTCACACGCCCGAGGCACAGCAAATAAGGCTGTTCCACAGCCCGCTGTCCTGCACGCATCCCACCCGTGACGTCAGGGGTGACGTCATGTTCGCTGAACACGAGTCAGTGGAAAGGCCCCTTGATATGTACGCGTGGACCAGCTCTTGCCCAACCAGACTCTCGAGCTGTCGTCACTGAACAGAACAGCCCCACCCCTACCCCTTAGAGCACAAACAATTGACGCTCAGACTCACACGACGCGTTTTGGACTTCTGCGCAGTATTTGGTCACTTCGATTTCGCTATACATTTACTGGAAGCCGTCTCAGTGTAAGGTAGCTAGCGTCAAATTGTAAAAATCAAAGATGATAATGTCCCACCCCTTGTCTACTAGTATTTCTCTACTCACTAATCAAGAACATGGATCATAGCTATATGTCTCCTGTAGTATTTTCTATTATTGCCTGCAACAATTTGGAAATATTTTCTGTCGAAAGGGTTTTTCGGTGTATATATATTGTTTGCCCCCCTGTTTCTCCTTTGTTATAGTAGTTAAGTAGACTTAGGGATGTTGTAATGGCCGCCGAATCCTTGGCCACCACGAGGCAGGTCACTTTGTAGGCGTAGGAGCTCCCGTCCCTACTGGCGGCTCACATTTTACACTTACTTCAAGAGTAGGTAGGAAAGTAAAATAATATTTTTAAAAATATCAATTTTCAGTAATGATGCCGGCAGTTGTGCTTGAACAGTCATCGTGGTGTGACGCCGTAGCCAGTATAACTGCTCAGGACTCACTATGTAACTGCACTTTTCCACAGTCTGAATCAGAATATAGAATTAAATATGGAACCAAAGATGGAAAGATACTACACAACGAAAAAAAGAGAAATATTAGTTAAAATGTAAAACATACAACAACGTGTCGTTTTTATTATAATTTCTTTTATTTTTTTATTTTTCGCTTGTAGCTACTCTGTGCTGTGATCCTTCTCAAAATCGTTATGGCTATTGTGTAATGGAATGGTATCTGTTGTATATATTTCTTTAAAATTTATTTTGTTTTTATTTGTTTCTACTCTCAATTTATATTTAAATGTTTTGTTGATTCATCCGTGAGAATATAACTCCGCTTGAATATTTAATTGTTTTTTCCGCATTGTAATATTTCTTCATTTCATTTTTCTTGTGTGATATTCCTTTGTCTACCTTGGTTCTGTTTTATAATCAATATAGGAAAAGTATAGATATATTGTGGTTGTTAAACGACCTGGCCTTGAGCACAGGAGGAAGTTAAGTGAGAAGGATATGAATAAACGGCGTTATTCAAGGGCAATCGAAACGTGAACACCATGGAAATACCCGCCGACAATCAAAAATATCCACAACATTCTTTCATGTGCAAAAATATGGCGGGACCCGATTGAATCATTAAAGGGTGCAATTGTTAATGTACTATTTATTCATGACGGATGCCCAGTTCACCTTTTCAACTTAACTTCAAAAATACTTCAAGACTGGGTCTCTCTGCAACAAAAAGGTAGATATCTTGAAAATCTCTCAGTCTACAATGTCATAGTACGTATTAGTTGTGCTCGTGTGAAGAGGTGCGTGTAAAGTATGGATCGCGTGTACCAGGCCCAAGCTTGGCCGTGACGTCAGCAGAGACCAGAGAAAGTAATCTCGGCAGCGAGGCCAATACTACGAGACCGACTCAAGTGAACAACACCGGGAAATACGACGACGAAGCTTCCCAGCTCTTTTACTCCTTTTAAGCAATCTTCTGCATGTCTGGCCTCATCTCGGGTCGCCGTTGGATGCTAAGCCACAGACCAACGTAATATCTAACTCGGTGGGTGTACTCCCATGGCAACTGACGCTCTCTCTCTCTCTCTCTCTCTCTCTCTCTCTCTCTCTCTCTCTTTCTTTCTGTATATTTATTTAGAAGATTAAGCCGGTATTTGTGTTCTTTCTACCTCCTCGGCATAAATACCTGTTCCCATTAGTCTACAAATTTAGCAGTTCTCTTAGCAAACATTACAATATAACGCTAGCGAAGACACAATAAGTAGAATCCTGAGAACAGCATAAAATAATTGCTCGTTATCATTATTAAGTTAGTTTTCTATTAACAGTCTGTTAAACTATCACGGGTATAAAATATTGTATTCTGAAAATCTAATTTACCGTGATTATATATGAATGACATTAATTTTCCTCGCTTCTTTCAACATTTTCTTTACTTTCTTGAAAACCTTTCGGAAGGCCTCTTAATTTAAAAAAATCAGTGTTTTCTAATTTCGTTCTGAGGGCCACAATCATTTGTATTATTGAATCGTATGATAAATCATATACTAATGGTATCAGTAATGAGCTAAGAGGAGATTGTGGAAGACTGAGGGGATTTAAGGATTATTCGTTGTAGCTTTTATAGTTGACAATGTTTCTTTACGACACATCCCTAAGAAGCCTATTCAGTTTTACAATTTAAATAATACTTAAAATTTGTCATTTAAATGTTTATTATGAAAGGTTTTTTTTCTGCAAATCATTAAATATTAAAATATCAGGGCCTGTATTAATTACAGGTTTGTAAATACCGACCACAGAATTTCGTAATGCAACCTTGATTCGGTTATCGATCTCCTTATTATGATGCATGTCCTCATGTGTTTGGTACAATTCGCAATTCAGCTACAATTATAAAAAAAAAATTCACATATTCCAGAATCTTAATAAACTTGGTGCAATGATAAGCAAAGAAATATTTCTCACAGTATTTAAATTCTTCCAGGCAAGAATAGTAAACAAAATAAATTTTATTAAATTTAATCTGTAATTTGCACATAGTAATGATTTAATCAGGATTTTTAAAGCCTATATAATTGTAAACATATACTTAATATGAGGTGGGCCACTTATTCATATTCTGCGTATTAGCCTAACATTGATATACCCTAAAGGAACACGACTATCAAAGTCACATGGCCAACAGTAATGATCGTGTTTTTTATTTATTAATTTTCGAAAGACAAACGCATTTACATTAGCAAAATACTTTCTCCAATTTAAATTAAATCAAAGGAAGAATGCAAACTTTTCAACTCACTAGGCACTCTTCTAATCAGAAATCCAATTCCCGCCGTTTTTACTAATCATATTGGCAAGTGAACTTCTCAATATTGGGACACAGAGGCTGGTTGTGCGCAGCAAGCGGGGTCACTCTACCTCATCTTTGTCTAACAGACCGCCATAGCAACCATAGCACTGCCACGTTGCTTGGTGTAGTGAGTGACCCGACATCGTCGTGGAAGGAAGTCACTCTGCTGGTTGTAATGACGGAGATGACGCTCGTGTGTGACGTCACAGGTTTGTCTGCAGGATCATCTCAAGGATCGATCTCTCACGAGAACGAACATGTCAACATGAGGTAACCAGGTTTACACTGGACAGACGCCGAGGCGCGGCTACGTTTGCACAACCCGACACAGGCAAAGCATCTGCCTAAGAAAACCTGTTGTCAAGTTAACTTGCGCTCTACCGAACTGGCTTCCTCTCGAGTCTTCTCCGTAATGTGGAACAATCTTGATGAGAAATTCATTCCTCTATGTACAGAACTTCCTTACGAATATGAATGGCATGGGTACCCTTCGTTCATTCATGTCGATGTGTTGTAATTGTATCAACATGGGCAGACCAACAAAGCTAAAAGACAATTTAGCCAGCAATTTACGCCAAAATTAAATTTAAAATGAGGTCTTAGTCGTAGGATAAAGTTTTTTCTGGCACAGGATTCAGGATTACGGAGCCAGTGCCAGGGGAGAAACCGACCGCCATTTTGGAATTTTCCCGTTTTCCCCGAAAAAATTCCGACTTTTCGTACAAAATCACTTGCTTTTAACCAAAAATTGCATATTTTTACCCAACAAAACCTTTCAAATTTACCTTATTCACTAAATAGTTTTCTTTTTTCCCTTAAATATTTCCCTTTTTCCTAAATATTTTCTTTTTTCCTTATGAAATGTCCCCTATTCCAGCTGCAAACAAGGACTCCCCAGGAAAGTCCATTTTCAGCCGGAGCAGTTGATCGGGATCAGTGAACCCATAAAACCTTGCGTCATTTTAGGGTCATTCAGGACTCGTGGCATTTTACTTCAAGAAAAATATCAAAACCCGCTGGCGAATGAAAACGTACGCTATATTTCCCCCTCGCAATATTCTGGGTGACCTCGCCACGAATCGAAACCGGTGCTCCTTGAAGGGCTTCAAAGTGTTGAGATAGTGAAGACCAGTAGTATTATTTTTATTTCTTTTAATATATCGAAGGTAGCCAAGATGTCCGTGTAACGGGCAAGAAGGAAGCAGTGCCGGGGGAGTATGGTTGTAATTGTGGCACGTCATAGGCGTGACATGTCATTACTGTGATGCTTCGTGTGGAAAAGCGAGCATGGATCGAATTTAGGCACGTGATCGGGCGTCATAACTACGGCACGCCCGACATTCGTGTAGCGCCGTATATCAGCCGTCGTCGCTGCAGCCCGCTGTGCGACAGACAAGATGGCTGACGCCCGAGTAATAATCTTAGATTGTATATGTTCGTTTACGAAAGAATTGCGTGTTTTATAAGACGTATTTATGTAAAAATTAAAACTTAAGATAAGCATAAGTAATGGGAAACGTTTCGATTTGTCCCCGCGGTCATATTAAAACAATAAACATAACTTTAAAAATACGTCATAACTGTGGACTCTAGTTATGACTACGCCCTTGTAACGGTAGGTATTTCTCAGGTTCTGTGTGTAGCTCCGTGGATTTGTGCGAGTTATGACTACACCCTTGTAACGGTATGTATTCCTCAGGTTCTGTGTGTAGCTCCGTGGATTTGTGCGAGTTATGACTACACCCTTGTAACGGTACGTATTGCTCAGGTTCTGTGTTTAGCTCCGTGGATTTGTGCGAGTTATGACTACGCCCTTGTAACGGTAGGTATTTCTCAGGTTCTGTGTGTAGCTCCGTGAATTTGTGCGAGTTATGACTACACCCTTGTAACGGTATGTATTCCTCAGGTTCTGTGTGTAGCTCCGTGGATTTGTGCGAGTTATGACTACACCCTTGTAACGGTACGTATTTATCAGGTTCTGTGTGTAGCTCCGTGGATTTGTGCGAGTTATGACTACGCCCTTGTAACGGTACGTATTTCTCAGGTTCTGTGTGTAGCTCCGTGGATTTTTGCGCGTTATGACTACACCCTTGTAACGGTACGTATTGCTCAGGTTCTGTGTGTAGCTCCGTGGATTTGTGCGAGTTATGACTACACCCTTGTAACGGTACGTATTTATCAGGTTCTGTGTGTAGCTCCGTGGATTTGTGCGCGGGTAAGCGGTCCGTACGTTTTAGGTTTTACAGTTAAAATCTCTGTGTGACGACATTCTTTTAGTTATTTTATGTGATACGTCATTGCTGTTTATAGTTTATGTTACTGACAAAAAAACTCTTATTTCTAGAATATGTTCGTCTAAAAGCAATAATACAAACCAAGCTAAATAAAAAAAACCACAGGCAGCCGATTGCACTGTGCAGTTGCTTGCATATTATTGCTTTTATATGAAGAAAGTCTATAAATAAACGTTTTCCGACAATAACATAAATTATAAATAACAATAATGTATCACATAAAACAACTAAAATTACGGCAGTGCTAATTCTTGCCCTACTTTTAATAAAACGTAAATAAGCTGAACACAGTAGCGAATTAAATATTGTATTTATCGAATGTAGCCAAATAACTACGTGAAATAAACATATTTGCGATAATTTACTATTTATATTGTGCAATTTACCGTAATTTAAAAAGGTAAAAAAAATTGCAACATAGTTGGATTGAATACGTAATCCCTTCCACGGTAGGCCGCTTTCTTAACATCTTTTTTTAATCCTCATTTTGATGTTGTTGTGACATTTTTGACGTTGACGAGGCCGACTTGTTGACGAATTCCCAGTGCGACGATCGGGCTGGGCATCCGCCGCGTCGGAGGCACCGGGGCGCGAACCCGCGACCCTCCGACTATAGGTCGGCCACCCTACCCCTGAGCTATGAGGGCAGTCTGCGCTGCCAAGCCGAGTTGAAATTAAAGCATGAAAATATACAAGTTATAAAATCGTGAAAATTAAATTGTATACCCTTGCTTTTCGTTTCTGGTTTAATGCGTACCGTTATGATAGTTAAAACGAAGAGTATACGAGTGCACTCTCTTCACCACATTGTAAACAGATTAAACCTTCAAACAGAGCGCTGTAATGATTACACGAAAACGAAATGAAAGGCTGAGTGTTCATACTACCTCGTAAAATGGCGTTTTCAAAGAGGAGACACATTTTACAAAGTATTTTCTATTGGTTATATTAGTTTATTCGTTACCACTTTATTTGATACATGTTTAACGGCGCACATTTTATTTTGACAATCATCAGAGACGAAGCAAGTTGCCAGAGACACAGACAGAAGTGACTGCTGTATCAGTCAGATACTTTTGACTGATTGAAACAGTGAAATTCTCACTGATTCAGATTTACAGTGTAAATACAATAAATACTTGCACTCTGGACATTGTTTCGAATCTGTTGTGCTGGAGGAAAAAACTAAACTTGAACACAACAACGTTATCGATTTCATTTGCTTATTTTTGGTGGGCATTTTCTATTGGCTGACAATTGCCGACAGATTATCCAACTTCAAAAAACACATCTCTTGTGCAGTTTCAATACCAATATCTGTATATTTACTCTTCCAAGCCGTCATAAGCGCGATGCCTTAGTTAACAACACGACAGGTATGACACTGTACGGCCGTCACCACATTGCAGTCGTCCGTATGACACGTCATAACTGTGACAGTGTCATGTAACAGAACCATGATCCCGCTGCAGGAATTTATATAATAAGTAACCGTAATGGACAACATATCTAATATCAGCTAATGTAGGTCGCAGCATGGGCGTCCATTATTGAAACACCACTTATTAACCGTGACTCTGGAATATATACATCATAAAAATAATGCTCAGTTTAAAGTGAACTCTCTAACTCAAGTGGTTGTGTTTATATTGTCAGGGTGCATAGAAGACAGTTTCCACACTTTAATGTGTTACTGAAGTAGTTGTCCAATGAAGTATTTTCTTCCGAAGATGTAAGAGAAGGCAGAGACAGTATTTCTAATGCATTAGCATATGCACGGTTGCTAGATAACTAAGCATTTTTTAAATCAAATTTTGAAAAATAGTTCCTGCTCATCACGTCACTTCTTTCAGCGGACACAGTGACCGCCATTGCTGTGAATGTGGTATCGAAGTGGGGAAATATCAAAAATATATTTCAGTTGCAACTTCTAAAATGTTTCATAACAAATTATCTTAATTACCTAAATTACTGCAGGACTTAACGTCTCGTTGAAAGCAATATCATTAAAGATGAAACCGGAAACATATGCAACAATAGTAAGACAATTACAAATGAACACGTGCCTTACGCGGGATTCGAACCCTAAAACCCTCGTAACACAGACTAGCGTGCAGTCAACTCTATTACGTAGTTCGGAATCGGAGGATCAAGTTCATATTTAATCAGTCTAACGATATGAATGATAGGGTTTTACTTACATAAAATATTTACATGTCCGTAATTTTGAAAATAAGTGACTGAGCCAGGCCGTGCCAGTAAAACTTGGTTTGAGATATTTTACTGCGCGGGTCCCCTTTCAGCCGGTGAAATATAGTGTCTTATTCATCTGAAAGAGCAAGAAGCGAGCTAAGGAGAAAGAAATGAAATCGACCATGAAACTGCTCGCGATTGTCATATTTTATAGAGAACCTCGCTACTGCTATACGCTGTTAAACTCGTCTGCAATAGATATTCCTATGCGCCGCCATCTTGGATGCAAACAACTCGTTTCTAGGCAGTTGCTATTGAAGAAGTACAGCAAAATGGCTATTATTCAATTTCAATAGTTCAATTTGTATGTCCAAGCGCGAATCTTTAATTATTTTTGATGCTTTAACGACACATTTTAATGATTTGTTGCATTTTTCGGGGAGAATTTAATTTAACCCAAGTTGCAGTCTCAGATCCATGTAGCTATCCTGTATCTATGAGGGCCACGCAAAATTATGTCGGAGAACCACATTATTGACGGTAAAATGATTGTACTTGTTTCGCGATAGGCAGTGGCTGTAGGTATTAGTGAGTATTTTTCTAGGCTTGTATTTGAGTTGTTCAATTTATACATAAATGCAAATTTATTTGCCCCATTGCCACCAAACGCCTAAAGGTTTATACTATGCCTAATAAAATTAACAGTAACTAAGAACATACCTTATCCCTACAAAGAAATGCATAAAGTAACAAAATTTCTGTTTAATTAAAACATCCTTAGTTTCCTAAATTGTGTCGTTTAACCACATTAAATTCATGAAGGCCTGACCTAACAAATCTCCTTAAGAAATAATTGCTCTCATGAAAAAGACAAGTTGGCAAGTACTTTGTCTGTGTAGTACATACGGCGGCGAACATTCGCACGTTTTCTTCAAGGTTACACTACCTGAACCGCACAAGATACAAAGCGAAACTGTAGTCAGCTGTCTGCTTCTACCGATGCACTATATGGCAGTCAAGTTTACACGGACAGCTAAGCAGACACGAGTCACAGACGTGTGTGCCTTGTGCTAGTAATAGAGACCACGCTCTCACGCTTTCCGTATGTGTGTCTGTAAGCACTTAGATGATTTTGGATTTACGTAAGTCGCAGGGTACACTACTCTGGGTGTTACTAAGAAATTATTGTTCTGTCTTAGAAATGGGAAAGTAGATAGTCCTCTTAATTTTATAGCAAACTTATAAAAAAAACTACTTAGTTTAATAAGTAATCCTATTTCCTCTCTCTTTTTTTCCAGTTCAAATGGTTGAAAATGCCTACGACGTATGGACCTAGAAAAAGTAATCGGGTAGCATGGACATAGAAAGACTTAGATAATGCTATTAGTGCGGTACAAGATGAAAAAAAAACCAGTAAGGAAAGCTGCGAGGGAAAATAACTTCCCGGAGAAAACGCTGCGCACTAGATTAACTACAGGACGTTTCATAAAAGGGAAACTTGGTCAACCTCCATTGTTAAGGGAAGATGCTGAAAGGAAGCTTGCTAGCTCTGTTAAAAAGCTTCTGGCAGCAGGATTCGCTCCAGCGAGGAAAAATTATAGAAGAATCGCCTATAACTTAGCATTTTCAATGAATAAGGCACAGAGGTTCAACAAGGAAACCGGGTTAGCCGGCTGTGATTGGTACAAGTCTTTTATGAAGAGAAACACAGATTTATGCGTTAGGAAATCTCAAGGCATATAAAATAATTGTGCAGAAGGAATGGACAAGGGAGAAGTTAAAGCCTATTTTGAGCTATTGCAGAAAACCGTGACAGAAGACAATATGTTGTGTATACCAGGTAACATCTACAACATGGATGAATCGGGTTTGTCATAACGAATGAGCCTGGACATGGTGTGACTGTACGAGGCAGCAAAGATGTTCATGTAAGAAAAGCAAAGGAAAGGGGTGAAACAGTTACTGTAGTGGCATGCTGTTGCTGAGGGATCATTTTTACCACCCTACTGTATTTTGAAAGGGGTAAACAAGAAAGCATCGTGGGAAGAAAGCATGCCACCTGGAGGAGTCATAACAATGAGGAAGATATCTGCATACATAGATGAATACATATTTATGGACTGGTTCGAAAACCACTTCATTCCACGCAAGAATGCAAGGAAATGTCATCTTCTGGTGGAGGGCCATGGTTCGCATATCAACTCTCCAGACATACTTCAAAAAGCTGTTGAAAATGATATTTCAGTTCTGTGTCTGCCGAGCCACACGACGCACTACCTTCAGCCTCTTGATCGGAGCTTCTTCAAGCCACTGAAGGCCTATTGGGCAGACGCATGTAATAACTGGATGCTAAGTCATACTAGCATTGAACGTCACAACTTTGGAGTTTTCTTGAAGAGTGCTTTGTCTGGAGCACTGCTGTAGAAAATGGTGTTTCAGGATTCAGGGCTACAGGAACAGTTCCTCTAAATCCCTCAGCCATTCCAGATTATTCATATTTATGGGGATCTAATCTAATGGACCAGTTCCCTCCTGAATAAAGTGACGCTTCCTTTGAAAGTAGCCATGACGACCCTGTTCCTAAGGAGGGTAATGGTATCCCACAACCTCTCCGAGCAGGTGTTTCTACATCCTACTCTCATCCTACCTTCGAACTTACAAAATGTCCTTCCACATCCACTGAATCTCCTTCCACATCTTCTGCTTTCAAACTGATGAAAACTGTCACTACTTTTCCTGCTTCTCCGCCTCCATGCATCCCCAGCCAAGATGTGTCACCAACCAAATTGCTAAATACAGTATCTCCCATACCAAATTGCGCTCCAGAAAAACGAGCAGCAAGAAATCAATGTTCGCAACTAGTTACCCATCCTGATGTGATAGAAAACCAGAAGAAGAAGAGAGTGAATTCGAAAAAACATACTGCTGCAAAGGATGCCAAAAAATTAACTAATGGCTCGGATAGGCCTAAGAAATGTCAGACACGTAAATGTATATTGAAGCAATATACAAAAAAAAACGCATTGACTCTTCATCTTCTAGTGAAGAAGATATTACTCTGGTGGAGTTTGCTTCAAGTGAAGATAGTGACAATTTTAATGAAGACGAGTGCAGTGGCTGTTTCGAGAACTATGTTGACACCTCACCAAGAGCTGATTGGATTTAATGTACAAGATGTAGTAGGTGGCTACATGAAACATGTACCATGTGTGGCTTAATTTGCAACATGTGTGGTAGAGTGGAGAAAACAAGAGCAACAAAATGAACATGATACATGTAAACAACTACAAAAACTTTTACCAATTCCTGCATATCTTCATCTGTATTGCATTAATTTAGAGGTTTGGTGTTTATGTGGCTAACAGGTTCCCAACATTTTCTTTTTAAGCTTCAGTGATTAAAGTGTGTGATTTGGAGAGGTGGTGAGAGGGATGAAGGAAGAAGCACATATATTTATTTTAAATATTAGTAATTGTTTTAAGAAAAGTGTTATTTTGTTGCACTAGTAAACAAAATTGTTCATACTAGTTACAGACTAAATTAATTTCGTTTCGGAAAACCCTTTCCTATTGCAGCTGATAAATTTAACATTGTTAAGCCATAAACCACATCTCCCACCCCATCACGGCAATATCACTCATCCCTATGGAAGATATGGCCATAAAAAAGGGTATTTGCATTTTGAAAATTTGACTAAATTGGCAACATAATTTTGTGTTAATAATTATTTTGCAAATACACGAAACCCTTGACTTTTTTCCCGGTGTTTGTTTTAGGGTAGAATTAATTTTGTAGTTTTGAAAGCCATAAATTAAAAGGTGCATCATATATCCCAGGTTTACCTTAGCAGTTAATACAGATAAAATATTAGTCAAGTAATTGAGTTAAGAAGAACGCAATTATAGAATTTTAATAGTTCTGTGTAGAAATGAAACATTAACATTATCAGTAAATGAGTAATATAGTCACATGTTTTTAAATTTTTAGTAGTTTTATTGTGACTATTTGAGTTTTTGGAGTGTTTTTTCGTTATTAAAACTAGCAATGCATTTCTTTTTGCACACAACTATAATTTATGTGGCCCTCATTTTTTACACTAACAGCTCCATACGATTTTAGGTTGTTAACTGTCCACCCTTTTGCTTGAGCTCGTGGATATGGGCCAGTACAGTACGAATCATTCACTAGATCTATTGCAAATAGAGTGCTTGGAGTTTTAGAAATAAATAATTTTACATGAGACATTTTTGTACTGTTACAAGCATTTTTAAAATTACGAACAATTTCTCAGTAAAATTACAAAAAAAAAAAAATAATTATACCGTAAGTTACATATTGAAATCGCCATCTGCAGTGTGTGTACCATATGTTATTCTGTGAATTTACATGGTTGATTAAAAAACCTCCATTACAATATCTACTTCTAAACTACTAGGGCAACTGGGCCAATTTAAGACCTGCTTTACGTCTGACACGCGTGTAAATTAGAAAACTCAAGCAATTTTATGTGAGTACTCCTTTCCTGCCAAAAAACTTTCCTGCCTGAACGATTTATTTTTCGTCCCACCAGCTGGTGAAAAGTGTGATGCCTACAATTTTCTGGAGTATGATTAAATGCTACTATTATGGTTCTGGCATGTTTACAGAACTACACGACGTTAATGAACTTGGTTAGCAAGTCTGCTTTGTTATTTGCCACGTCTGTATTTGGTAACCCAAATAAATAAACAGTTATTTTGTTTGAAGAGGGATTACTATTTGAAGGGCCAATATTTTTGCTGCAGAAAAAGGTACCTTGTTTTTCTTCGCCCCCTCCCAACCCCCTTCTCAACGCAACCTCCCCCTTCGCTCGGGGGGAGAGCACATCTGAATGCTTCCAAGCGTTGAGCTATACTGAAGAGAGACACGTGTTCAGCCTTGCACACTCTGGCACCTTCCATATACCTCTCTGTTATTCCCGCCGCCTCCTTAACCTTCCCGAGTCGCATTTTCACGTATAAATGTTCGTCTCTAGCCCGAGCAAGTGTGCAGTGTTCCTCTTCGAGTTGCGCAGGCTGGCCGACGATAGATCATGTCTACACCACTTCGTACTTCGGGGCTTCAGCATACTAGATACGTTTCTGCCTAATATGAGTACACATGTGAAGTATTCCAATGAAAGTAGTTGTTGTTATGCGGGGGGTAGAGTTTTCCTTTTAGTATTTTTTTTAGCGAATATTGTGTATATTAATTTTAGTAGGGAATTGTTTCTTCACTGTTTTGGCTGTGTGATTTTTCAATATTGTATTTTATGGGAATGTTTGTAAGAGGTGAATTCTTCCTTTAATTTGGTGTGCTGTAGGAATGGTCTCCTAGGCTACCATTTGCCAAAATAATTTTATTGCTAAGGATTCTAGTGGTAATTTTATGGCGGGCCTTTATGCTCATGGTTAAGTGTAATGAGGGTTTTTGCTCCTTCCCAGTTGTATTCTTCAAATTACTATTCCATGTTGTACTTTTTAGTGAATCATCAGGTGTACTTTACTTTTAAAATTGTAATGGTGCTTGCTTTACACAGGGAGTCATTTTACCTTTTTTTAATGAGATTTCACAAGTGTTTATTCAGGTTGGGTGATATGTCAGGATATATTAAATTGTGATTTTTCTGTTTGTTCCAGTGAATGTGTGTTCTCTCCTTCCCCTAGTTCACCAATTGGTAGCAAGCAACAGAAATTCACAGATGCAATATATATTTTTCAAATCAAGTTGCAAAGTCGTTGCTCATTGTGATAATGTATGGATGTGCTTCAATATATTTGTATTGATTTTGGAATTATTGTGTCCATGATTTCTTGACATTTTTTATAGTGTGCATCCTTCTTCTGGCCTTCCTTTAGCCCTTCTATGCTTTAAAGGAGCGTAACAGAAAACTACGCCACTCTGCTTAAGGCAGAGTTTAATGCATTCCATTGGCCTTTGTTTGTTTTGTTTGTTATTGAGTGGAAATTAACTGTTTATTTGAAGATGTTAAAAGGCATCGCCTGGTTGCAGCAACTGTCCAAAGAGACTCTAACGCAGCTACTCCGACAACTTCATATTCCAGATTTTCCCCAGGAGCGACTCTGGACGAGTTGAGGACTTTAGCTCATGTTTTGGCGCGGGATCCTACTTGCGGTAGGAATGAAGTTAGTGGTGAGTCATCTACATTTTCTCCCAGTGCTGGTTTACTTTCCTCGGTAGCCAGCAAACATGTAGGAAGAATTTTGGGTGATATTCCTACTATTAGTATTTGTGCTGCGGTCGAAGTGGTAAAATGTCTACAGCAAGTTGCTTTAATAGTAAAATCGCAGGCCTTTTCTTTGCATGATATTGTCGGCATTTTGGTAGTTCATGTTCGTAGTGAGCTACAGCCTATTACATTATACCTAGATAATTGGGCTCACCATGGGGCACTGCAGTTAAAGAAGCATTTAAATAGTTAATACTGGATGTATTAATGACCATTCACAATGCTTGTTTCTCCAACAAAATAAACAGCCAGGAGATACTTTGTTGACGTATTTAGGCAAAATAGAATGTCTGATAGAGACATTAGGTTTGCCATATATGGAATCTGAGTTTGTAGAGAGCATTATCGATCATGTGCTGCCACAGTATCTGCTTATGTATTATCAGCTGATAGTCCGAAAACCATGAGCTTGCTGAGACAGTTGTTCCACTGTGTAGATGTGCGCATGCATATTAAATATAGTTAAGGAGGTGCGATTATACAGCTCATGCTAAGCATAAAAGTTTCCCCATGACCACAAAAAAGATTGTTTTTTTTTTACTATGGTAAACCTAATCACAAAGCATACCAATGTAAAGTGCGTATGGCCCCAGCAGATAATTCTCAGACTAAGTCAGTGGAAAGAGTAGATCTCCTATGATGTGTTTTGGGTGCGGTAAGCCCAGCCATTGTAAAGCCCAATGTCCTAATCTAGATCAACCTAAGATTTCGTTTGTCCAAACTGTGAGTGGTAACAAAGTGACTAGGCTAGGGGATAGTTTACATACGAATACGAGTACCAAAGGAAGGAACTGCCCCAAGCCAAAGAAGAAAATTAAGAACATTCAAAACCAAGGAAAGATTAACTTACCATTTATCCTAGTGAAGTTAGGTTCAGTTGAAGAACCTGCCCTGATTGATAGTCGTTCAGTGTTATTGATCGATCAGGCTTTTTTTAATAAGCTGTTTAGGGAACACCCAATAGGCGTTATGACTGTTGAACACAGTGAGAAAACTGTCTTTAGTCTAGAAAATTGAAATTTGATACAATCATGTGCTGTTTTGACCATAAGTCATTAGTCATTTATCATGAACGAGGGAATTCTTCGTTTTGCCACACCTGATCCATGATATAATTTTGGGCGTAGATTTCCTCACAGCACTCATGCCTATTTAAATTTGCGTGAAGGCACACTGAGTAATAGAAGCGTTCATATCACGCCACCCCAAGGATAGAGGGACAAGGGGGGGGGGGGGGAATAAAAGCAAAGTACCTTTTTCTGCAGCAAAAATATTGGCCCTTCAAATAGTATTTCCTATTCAAACAAAATAACAGTTTATTTATTTGAGCTACCAAATACAGAAGTGGCAAATAACCAAGCAGACTTACTAACCTAGTTTATTAATGTCATGTAGTTCTGTAAACACACCAACTCCATAATAGCACCATTGAATTGTATTCCAGAAAATTGTAGGCATCACACATTTCACCAGCTGGAGGGACGAAAAATTAATCGTTCAGGTAGGATAGTCTTTAGCAGGACAGGTGTACTCACATAAAATTGCTTGAGTTTGCTAATTGACATGCATGTCAGGCTTGAAGCAGGACTTCAACTTTTTGGGTCATTTGTGTGTAAAGTATCCTGGGCGTTACACTGTACACTGAAAATTGACTGAAAACATCTACATGCTTAATTTTTATTGTTAAATTTTGTATGTCACAGTCAAACGTTCCATGATGACACACAACTGTTAGTCAATTCTATTCAGGAACTAATTATCATCAGTTACCATTCATTCAAACACTTCACATGTAGGCAAACTATCCACGTTGCTAAGATATTTGTTTGTATGCTGATCATGTCGATACTTACCAGAGAAACACTGTATAGGCAGACATCTCTAAGTTGTCTGTGAACGCGGTTATGCTGGAGCTCCACTCGAAATACGGTTATCTAATGACAAGTTTCTGGTGCATTCTTGACAGATTAATGATAGGAGTATCGGTGCCATCTCTCTATGGTATTCTAAATGTATTTAATTTATTTTCTCCACAAACAGAGATATTAATTGCAATGTCAACTTAAAACAAAACATTTCAAAAATGTTGTTCCAAATGCAGCTACAATTTAAGAACAAGTACATAACGCTTTAAAACATACCGTGTTCAGGTGTTATAAAATACTGCTCTTTGTGACATTTACTGCCTCTGAAAACGAAATATATCTCAATTTTTTTTAATTAAAAGTTTTCTTATATTTCCATTTTTGGTTGCCATTCTTAAGTTGACTATACGGGATTTTAATTGTGAATTGTCAGGCAAAACACAGAAATGTCAGAAAATTTCATAAGAAATTGCCTTAATTAAAAATATATAACTTTTTGCCCGTGCAAAACTATTGCAACAACTCTTGTTTTTTTTTTCCTTTTCTTTTTAAAGGGCATCTACTAAAATTCATTAATGTTTTCTTACCGAGTTATTCGGTGCGTACTTCCAGAAAATAATTGGCTGTTTTGTCTTGCATTACAACATTTCGCAAACCTTTTTTCCTGTGACACTGTTATTTTTAGGATTATTTTTCGTGACCCACTAAATACTTATTGCCTATTTCTTCTGCACCACCCAGGTTCACTTTGCGAGGTATGATATTCTGAAGCGAAGGCGAGGCGACCCGGCAAATTTTTTTTGTGGCCACGTGAAGCATTATTATTTACAGCACATAATTTAAATATTAAAACATGTGTGCAAGCCGCAGTATCAGTATGCACACATGTTTATTACATCCATTTACAAAAGAAGTAACGCCCGAAAACAGCAAGAGTTAAGGGAGTTGCATCAAGCGCTTCATATTCTACGAGCCATGGCTGGCTGGCCGGCTGTCTGGCTGGCTGGTCGGCCGGCTGGCTGGCCGCCTGGCTGACCGGATAGCTGGCTGGCTGGCCGGCTGGCAGGCAGGCTGGCTGGCCGCCTGGCTGACCGGATAGTTGGCCGGCTGGCCGGCTGGATGCCTGGCTGGTTGGCTGGCTGGCCGATTGCCCGGCTGGCTGGGACCTCATCACCGGATGTACTTCCGGGCCCAACCAAGCCGCCGCTTCTGGGCAATAAACAACTTTCCATTACAACCAAGTGCAATGAACTATCGCAACTGATATCAACATCCTGTTACAAGCAACACACACATGTAGACGTTTCCCATTTGCATGTTAAATGCCGAGCGAGTAAGTTAAAGTTGTAGGTGTGGGCTGATCCTGGACTTTTCTGTTTTCTGTTTTTCTGTGTTCTTACCTTGTTTTGAGGTATGTATCTGTGTTGTATTAATAGTTTAATTTATTTTGCATATTACATTGATTTTAAGATTATTAACAGTATTGATAATGTGTTTTTGGAGATTCCATTCTGACATGAATTTGATGTGAATTCGTTCTTCTGGTTATGACCTGAGGAATGTTTATCGTGGTATTGCATCTTTTACTAAGAATATCAATAAAGATTATGGGTCTTGGAGAGTTAAGATCATTGATATAGAAGAGAGTTTTATTTTTTGTCTTTTCTGTACTGTTTTGGTCTTCAAGGAATAACTGCTAAAGCTGGAAGTGGTTAAATTAAAGTGTGTTTCTTCAGAAGGTCTCACGTAGAGAAGGAGCCTGTACCAAAGGAGATTTGTCAGATTGATCCAAACAGGATAATCTGCTGGAAGACTTTTCCAGTTCATGAGGTCAAGGCAGACAATACTGCTGTAGTGTTTTTGGTAATGTGTCTATGTATTCACATGAGAAGATGATAATGGAACTTGGTGATCAGATTTGGTTGTATCGGAAATTATTTGGTACTTCTAACGAAATGCATAATCTTGGTCACGTGGAAATGTTTTTCTATCAATGATTACACGTTATACACCTGCCATTCGTGATTATGTGAGATATATTTTTTAATTTTCAAATAAATGTTTTTTAGATACAAAATATATTGCGGCTTTTTTTTTCCTTCCTTTCCTTTATATTAAAAAGGGGGTGTTGTACTGAGGGGGGAACATTTTAATGTGTATTTTATGCTATTAATATATAAAATGATATAAATACACATCAAGGACATAACATTAGATACTCAAAAAGTGTACCCTTCAGAAATCCTATTATAAAATTAATAGCAAAATTTATGGATCTTCCATAGGTAATCGCCCAACATTGTATACAGAAACATATATAAATAATATTAGATTGACAAAAGATACGCAAGAAGAGTTAAATTCATGCCCCCTTCGTTTATAGCTCGGAAGTGGTGGCTTGATGAAATCGATATTTATTATAATCATCATCACCTAAATCGTGTAAAATCAATTGCCCTTTGGAATAACCCGTACAGCCAGCAAAAATCTAAACTTCAGTAAAATAAACGTCGAAAAACAACGAAAAGCATGATTAAACACGGCAGAAAAATCCCCAACACTCAAAAAAACCATCAATCGAAAGTCCAATAAACTCGCCAATCAGTCAAACAGCACACAAACCGTGAGGTCGCAACCCCGACACAGAGGTTCAAAAATCCGAACCATCGCCGACAGCGGCTACAGAAGAACTTCACAGTTTATCTAATAATTATATTGTTACGAAATGTAATGCAGGAAATTCTGTTAATTAAAAACACCTCATATATATATATATATATATATATATATATATATATATATATATATATATATATATATATATATATTCATATGAGTATATATACATACATATATAATATAATGAACTTCATTCGGGGAACTATTTAAATAACATTTCTTCAGATAAAAGTGGCTAATTCTATGTCGATGAAAATGTTATTGTCTGGTGAGGAACTTGTGAACATTAGATTGCATCACATTACTCTGGCATAAATGGCAATGTTTACCATTTAGACAAAACAAGGTTTAGCATAATTCATTTTTTCATCTTAACGAGGAAGCCACAAAATATTTCGAGCCGAATCTCCTATGATCCTGTGATCGGACATGTCATTATACTCAGTTCAATTACAAAGATGCAATGCTTGATTCGTAAACTTATGCTATTAGGTTTTAGGAGCGACACACAAAATTGTTGTGCCATAAGAGATCAACTTGTGTATCGACGTCCATGCAAGTTCCCTACTTTATTTTATTGTATCTCTTTTCAGCCTACTTTCCGAAGGTAAAATATACTTGTGTAATCACCTGGTTTTCTGACTGGAATATATGTACACCCCTTAATAACTTTGAAAACCGACAACCGAATTTTACAAAACTAGCTCCACTGATATTATGTATTAAGGACATGAGGCTTTTGCAGTTTCAGATCATGCTGGGTACTTATTTTCAAAATGGTAGCTATTTATAAATTTACGACATTATAACTATGTTATAACCAAGGGACCAATTATCCGGTTTAAACCAAATCTGGAACATTGGCATTGCATTACATAAACATTGCATTTTGAAAGCAATAATGGTATTAATTCGCCATTTTGAAATATAGTGCAAGTTGAAAAAATAAAGCTTTTCCATTATATCTCGTGAACTATTTAACCGATTTAAACAACGTCGTCATTAACATTTACGAGGCAGTCATTGTACATTCACTGTATGTTTATTGTGGTCTCATGGGTGACATTACCAGACCTGTTTTCTTGGTAGAACGCTGCTCACGGGTCTCTGATATGTAAAAATAGAATTGTATGCTTTAACTCAACTGGAACACTTTCCTCCAAACATTGCATCCCACCAGGACTCTATAGGCTTTCACGATACAGTGAGCACTTATGAAATCAACCTTAGAAAAAGTAACTGCTACTGCCTGCATATATTGTTATGGGTGTGTTGAGCGACATGCGCATAGTATAGTTGGTAACTATGGGTGGAAAGTAGTTCCCTATTAACGTCAAATAAAAAGTGTCAGGTGACCATTCGTAAAAACTTAAACTATTTATTTCGCTTTCTGTTTTTTTAATGCATCAAAGTATAAAAATTAACATGTGTGTAAAATGTTTACTTTCCTTATAATTTCACAGTTTCACTGGACCAACACATGGATAAAGTGATGAGGCCCATGGCAATGTTGATTTTACATAAGGCAGAAGAATACACAATGTGTGTGAAGTAAATCTTAAGCAGGTCTTTTACAAGTGCTCATTGTACCATGAACAGCCTATACTCAACTGTATTGCTACTAGTTACTGTGCGGCGAGCTCTGGACAAAATTTCTCCAGACCACTTTTTATGAAAAGATGACCCAACTGATTGACTTCCAAGTTTTCTGGATATAAAACAACATGATTTATTTTTCGTATGTTCACTTTAAATACAGTTTACTCCAAATTTCACCAAAGGAGCTCGCGTAGGTCGCAGATTTTTTTGTTACAAACTATTTGTTATTTTCAAATATTACATTTGTTCTCCACTTTTGTGAGAACCTGCAACATTTAGGGAACTTCATTTTAGACAACGTGTATAGCCTAAATTGCGAAAATTTTGACATTGTGTACATTGTACTAAAATCTAGGTCAATTGTTTAAGGATAAAAATGTTTGTGTATTTCCCTTTTCTACTGTAACTATAAAGGTAAGTTCACTGACATTTAAATGGTGCATTAGGGGGGGGGGGGAGGGTGAGGCTGAAAATTTGCGATAATATTATACATGTTGGTTCAAAACAATTTGGGTAATAGTCTCCCCTCTTTGAATACTTACCGCTTTCCCTACTGGGACACTACAATACAAAATATTTTGCTTACTTGCATTTTTTTAGAATCTCGTTCTTAGAAGCTATGAGTTACACGACTGCTAGACAGCTCTTAAAGAGTATGCAGTACTGATTAATATTGCTTCAATTGACAGGGTTTCATGATGCTGAACTATTAGCTTTTCAAGTATAATCTACGGAAAAATTATCCGAAAATCACTATGGCTAGTCATTCAGTAGAAGTGTGTTCGTTTTTAAATATAAAGAGTTTCTTTCTGATTTAAAAAACCTATCAAAATATTTAAGTAACAAGTTCGCATTTATGCTTAGTATTGATTATTGCAAGCTAGAAGAAAGCCTTTTAGTATGCGTGATTTTTTTTTTACTGGGGAATTGTGATGCGAGTCATAAGTAGGCCTACATGTAAATATTTACAAGTTACTTCCATAAGCAGGAATTTGAAGTAATTTTGATTATATCTGTACTACCAGTAAACTACCAGTCCTTCCTTTCCATGCATGCAATATATTACCGACCCAGACACCTGCAAGTAATGTAAGTACATGCCAATGCTATACATGTCCAGGCCGTCCTGGGCAGAACATATTCCATACGAACCGAGTGAAACTAAACCAGCCTACACTAGCAGCAAATGACATCCGACCTACCACACGAGCAACATGAGAATCTGTATGGCTACCTCAAGCAGTCTATCGACAGCACGAGCGTCGTTCAGGCAAGTGTAAGGATGGTAAATAACACTAGTTGTGTGAGAGAGAGAGAGAGACACCAGGGTGGTAGACCAGTCGAGTCACACATGAATTCCCCCCTTTTACGAAATAAATTCATTTATACAGTACCTAGTGCACATGTGAAACTACATGTAAACCATTAGTCATTCAAGAGAGACGAGACCACTATGCGCTGAGGCAAGAACAGCAAATAGTACATATTTTGCGTACAAACTATTTATAATGCTAGAACTGCGAACTAATCAGGAAACAAATTTCCCATGAATCGCTCAACACAAATATACGAACCTTCTAATGACGAGTAAGGAGGTAGCACAACACACACACTTCAACTATGTATGTACTCAGATTTTAAAAGATGCAAAATCATAAAGAGCAGAGGTTTACCTTAACTGGTGTAGGAGTGAAGACCTGTAGGTCGCGAGCACATCTTGTCGTCGTGAACTTGCTGGACGCAGAGACTACAATGACCGTTCTGTCTTTCTACACATTGTATACATTACCGACTAAGGAAGCAACTCGACACCTGCAAGTACTATAAATACATTACCACCACCCTTGACAAAACATACATACTGGTTACATATGCCATTGAAAGGGACTAGCGCACATACCCTGATGGCAGTGGAGACATTGCATCATCCTTGAAAATAAGATATCATAGGTTCAATTCCTGTAGAGAGTCCAATTATTTCACAGGTAAAAAAATTATTGGTGGTAATGCACACCGACATCAAAGTAGTCATTGCATGTTTGCCAGCAGTGAATAGACAATGTAGGTCATTCCCAGGGAAGCGAGTGGAAACAAGACATTCGCTAACAACCACCCTATCAACTTTCATGAAGATAGTAACTGCTCATTTACCATCGATTACAAGACCTACCCATGTGCTGCGGGCGAAATAAGTGGGTGCCTTGCATGCACACAGCAGGAAGTGTTCGAATGAAAACTAAGTTGATTGCATGAGATGAACGAGTGTAACGAAGTTCTGAGGCCAACTTCATAGGCTAGAGTTGGAGAATGACCAGATAATATACACAGTCCAGCAACCATGCAGCCAGTAGAAAGTAGTCATTGAATACTCAGCCCAACATACCATCAGAAATACTTGCAGCCTGCCAGTCAAAGGTAACAAGCAGGTCACACTGTGACACGAACCATCATTATGTACTGATAATCATATAAAAGCACGTGGTCGTCGAGCATGGCAGCGAAGCAGATAGATACATTCACATACAGATAGAATCATCGGTTGAAGACTTACCATGCATAAAACACCACCAGTATCGCCAGCAGCAAGGAGCCTGAGAAGCATTGTTGTACCAACATTACCAGTGTGGAAATACTTTTTGTAAATGCTGTAATACATGATGTCATGTTCGCCTGCATGCCTAAAAGAAGACCTTTCGCAAATGCACGACACTAAATCCATCTACAAACACCTACCTGAAACAGAACGAAGAGAGATTCTTGGCTGTCAAGTTAGTGCTACCGTTACATGCACACACCAGGAACTGACACAACGGGAGCGGGGCAGCAAACCGACCTGTAAATATTAATAAGTGTAAAGAAGTTGAGAGGACAACATTGCACAGTGATCGACTAGCTATGGTAACCAACCATGCTGACGTTTGCACCACACGCAGCCATCTACTAAGACAATACAAACTAACATGCAGTGTGAAAAGTATCTAAGCGAACATAATGTAAACATGGATGGCATTTCATCGGTGAGTGGAAAGCATATTGTTACAACTACTATGGTCGTGTACTCTGCTACAATTGTTGAAGATTTAACAGCTGTGTCGCCACGATAGTCAAAAGCATTACGTTATCAATGCTACTATTGTAGAAATACTTTTAGTACAAATCGTAGTACAAGACAGCATGAAAGTTTCCATTGCATGTTCAGCCCAGCATACACTCGATCCCTGTGATAACAAGACACGTAAAGACTAGGTTTGTCATTCATTGTAAGTGAGTGCAGCAAGACATTCGCTAACCACACCAGTGCCAAACATCATGAAGCTAAAGAGTCGCTGCAAGCATTAAGGTATCAATGTGTGGAAATAGTTTTTATGTATAGGGGTACACAATGATATTTAAGTTACCATTGCTTGTTCAGGCCAACGTACAAGGTATTCCACTATGATAACTACGATGCAGAGTAATGATAACCTATATAGACATAACAAGAAGTGCAAAGGAAATGTTCGACGTTCATCAGGAAGCGACTACAAGTATTTCGGCAAGACATTCGCTAACCGCATCAGTGCCAGATGTAATGAGGATAATAACTGCTCATTTGTAATCAACTACAACGCCTATACATGTGTTATGCAATGCTGTATATAGGAATAACTATGTTTCTTGATTTCTCACAGTAGGAATTACTCGAATGAAGACTAAGTTGAACATGGAAGATGAATGGATGTAAAGAAGTTGAGAGGTCGAATTGCCAACATTGCAGGCTAAACAGCGAACGATCGGGTAGGGTAACATATTTCAGTCCAGTAACCATGCCGACGTATGTATCATGCAGCCAGCAGTCATCTACTCAGACAACCCGAGACGAGCAATGCAAACTAGCATACAGTGTGAACAGTATATAAGCTTACATAATGTAAAACAGATATCAGTTCGTCGGTGAGTGTGGTGGAAAACGGATCATTACAATTACATTAATATACTATGATCGTGTACTCTCCTACAACATGAAGATGGAATCAATGGTTGAAGACTTGTCACCTGTAACACAACCAACATCGGCAACAGCATGTGACCCTGAAGAGTCCCTAGAAGAATTACGGAATCCATGTTACCACTGCGATCGCGTGCTTTGCTAACATATGAGCATGTAAACAATGGTTGAAGACTTACCATCTATAACACCACAGCATCGACATCAGCAATGGGTCCTGAAGAGTCGCTGCAAGCATTACATTATGAATGTTACTACTGTGTAAATACTTTTAACAAAATGTATAATGCACATCGACATGAAAGTAGTCATTGCTTGTTCGACCCAACTTACAAAGCATTCCACTGCTATAACTGTGATGTAGTGTTTACCCGAAGCGATAATTAGTATATACATAGCAAGAAGTGTAAAGGAAATGTTCGCGTTCATTGGAAAGTGAGTGCAAGTATTGTGGAAAGACATTCGCTAAGCACACCAGTAGCAGATATCATGAAGAGAGTCACTGTCAATTTGCCACCGTCTACAAAACCTACCCATGTGTTAACTGATGTGCGGTATATTCGAATAAGAATACCTGGAACATGCACAGCAGGCTAGATATCAAAGGAGTGGATAAAGTGACATATTTACATTCATTGACACAGCCCGAGATGGGCAATGCATACAGTGTATACAAGCGGGCATCGTGTTAAACAGATATTTCACCTGTTGGAAAGCAGACAGTTACTACTTGCTTCTAGTACTCTGCTACCTCATAAAGATGGAATCAATGACTTGTCATCTGTAACAAACCGAACAGCAAAGGACCCTTAGGCATTATGGTATCCATGTTACCACTGTGATTGCATACTCTACTACCATATGAACATGGTTGAAGACAAACCATCTATAACACCATCAGGAGTCCTGGAGAGTCACTATGCTATCAATGTTACTACTGTGGAAATACATTTAACCTAAGTTGTAATGCACATCGACATGAAAGTAGGCATTGCTTGCTCAGCCCAGCATACAAGTCAATCCACTGTGAGATAAAGTGCTTACCCGCTTGCTTGTTCAGTCCAGGCATTCCACTGCGATGCTGAGTTTAGCTGCAGTGATAGACGTAACAAGAATTGGGAAGGAAATGTTCGTCGGGAAGCGGGCGCAAATAAGACATTCGCTAAGTGCAGCAGTGCCAGATGTTATGCTTCACTGTCCATTGGCCACCATCTACAAGATCTACCCATGTGTTACTGCTGTGTGGGAATAAGATTGCTTGGGATGCTCACAGCAGGAAGTGTTCTGTCTATTTTTTGCTCGAATGAAAAATAAGTTGAGCATGTATTGAACATTAGTATGCACGTAAGGTAAAGTGTATAACGTATGTTTATTTTATTTGTCTATCGAAACCCCCCGATAATATTAGGCCTACCTCCATCACTAGAAAAAAAAAACAGATTTTGTTTAGTCTGAAAAAGAATAAATATAGTGTCAAGTCTCGAACTCAGCTACCTACCAATGACTGTTTGAGCAATACAAAGATGCTTTCGCCATATTTGTTTCTCCAGTTGATCGCTAGAGTGGAGATTGTGGGTGGGCTCAGTACATAGTGGCAGGCAGGGCACTCAGGGGCTCAGAAAGAGTTATTGTGTGACAGTCTCATCAGATTGTGGGGAGGGGAGCATTGCAGGTGACCGTGTATAAATACTCATCTGACGATAAGTGCAGACTATTGTACCGGGCACATTCATCAGGGACATGTAACTGACAAAATTAAATGGCAAAGTAGTCTACAGGGCACTCACCGTACTTACGATCGGGAAATACTATCTAGTAACTGAGTTCCAATGGGTCGAGACTACTTACGGAAAATGTGTCATATGTTTGCTGGATGGCAAATTCAGATTTAGGCTACCATATCGCTTCATTCAACTAATATCAAACACAGATTTGGTGATGATGAACAAGGCTGACATTCATATCAAGTATGGTGGTATCAAGCCAATAGCTAATTGCAGGACTATGCATGTTATCGAGTTTTGTTAAAATGCAGATGTCATGTCTCTCTCTGGATGTAAGCAGTGTCACACTTATCATGTACGCTGAATTTAATCCTCTAGACTTAAGCAAGTACGAAGGCGTCGCGATCGGCTACTGCCGAGTTCGATTCCAACCACTTGGAACAAGTGGAAAGCTGTACAGGGCACTGGGTGAGTCAAACTAGTCCAACACCCTACAGTATTTTCGCTTGCCCGCTTTTGTATTTGTGCCCATACTCCGAGCTGCCGTGCACCACGGCTGCTTTGCTAGAGTGTGCAAACGAAGAGGCTATTCCCGTCAGGTATGGATACAGCGGACAATTTCACTGAACCGCCCTGCCAGAATTACCTACTGAACTGAGTCGTGTACAAGCGAACAGCATACGACTACCATGCAACGTGACATCGAAGACAATGTGTGCTCCACTCACCTGTGAAGTGTTTCTCGCTGCCAAGAATGTATAAGAAGCAGCTTCCAAACTTCGACCTGCAGTCATTGTCAACTCAGCTTCCAGCAGCAGGTTAGTGTCGATGCTGTTCGAGCCAACACCACGGCCGACACACGTCGGAAGGTTGGCGCGACTACATCGATGACTATGCATAGATGCATCGATGCAAACGTCTCCTCGGCGTCATCGTCGGTAAAGACACTGCCTGGCACCTCCAATGTGAAAGCCGACCTCAGCAGGTTAACTCCAGCAGCATCGGAGACATTGAAGCAGTTTTTGATTCAGTGTAAGTGTTGTATCATGCCCAACTCGTGGCGCAGTAGAGAGATTAGCTTCATGTTTTGCTGTATATAAGTTTTACTCGACCTTGCTGCGGCAGAGACTTAAAAACAGTTAAAGCTTGTAAATTTGTTAATATTTGATGTGTGTGCGTTGCGAGAGAGACCTTAGCAGGTTAACAATGTCAGAGACATTTAAACTTCTAGATTTACATCTTGATAACTTCATGTGTATACTATAACTTTAAAAAAATGATTCATATACAAATATATTTCTTCAATACTAATTGTGAGTGTCCCATAGTGATAAGAACACACGCCCACATTCTTAGTACCTGATATCTGTCTGCTGCAGAGACACATACAACATTGAATTTAATTGCAGTCTCACCACTGAGAGAAAGTTATGACATATAGAAAAAAAAAATTTACATGTCATGTCTGGCGAGTGAGAATTCATCTAACTGTCTGACATGTATGCTAGTTCATCTCCTTGCAAGGCGAATGCAATGTTGGTCGCGTGGTCAAGGCATCGGACTGGTAGCCCAAGGGTAGCCGGAATTATCCCTAGTACCACCAACAACTCCTACAAATTTATTCTCCATCAGCATGCCGTACGTGTCATTGTTCATGAGCTTGAAGAAAACCCGTTCGAAAGCGTTCGTGGCAGCCTGGCATTTGCTGGTGTTTAGGTCTATGTTCAGCCACTGGCCGCCATAGTCGTCGTCGACGTACTGGCTGCCCGCCCTCCACCTGGTAGGCAATGCGAAGACCAGATTGTCAGAGCAGGTGATGGCTGCAGCCTTCATCTGCCCACGCCATCGGTCAGCCACACCTGGCTACCTTTCGAGTTGATAAATGTTATTCACGATAAAATTGGCACTTTTGTGCACATTTTGTGTTGTTTGGTAGCATGTTCCTCTGTACTGTCTCGGTCGGATGGGAAAATCATTTCCTATTCCGTCCAGCAGGTAATAACTATGATGCATGCGTTGGTCAAATGGAATTTTACTAATCTGCTCATTTTTTTACACTTCGCAGCAAAGGCAGGTACGCGGCTATCCTAGGCCAGCTATGTCGTAAACACTAACACTGTCAACGTCGACATCTGAAGAGATGCTGAAGTATCAAAGTGTGTGGAATACTATTTTTTTAGTACAAGGAAGTCCATTGTGTTTATCTGTGTTGAAAACCTCTATACATAACAAGTGTCGTTCATCGAGGAAGCGAGTGCAGTAAGACACCAGCTACCACACATAGCAGTTGATACATTTCTTAGATGTTAGGAATTTTGAAAACATGTATTTATTGTTCACGTTTGTATTTATATATATATCTAATTCAAATGCATATCATTCAATCAAGCCTCAAGCTCTGAGTTCATCAATAATGTCTCTCTGATGAAAAACAGATATCCACCACTCTGCTAATGCTGCCATAGTCTATCAGCTAGATCATTGGGGTCTTCAGAGTAGCCAGACTTCACACGATACATGCCAGCATCTTCTTCCATGTTGAGTAGGTACCACTGGACCGGTGTACTAGGTTCGAATACATGTTTATTCTGTACCAACCTCACCAATGCGCTTTCATCAGTAGAATATGCATCATCATCACCAGCAGACTTGGAGGTCACATGGTCATTCTCGGCAGTCTTGTCGCTCTCAGCATCCTGGCTAGCATTGTCGTGTTTCACTTTACTTGTTATCAGTATGGGATTTCAACCTCTGACAATCTGTATGGTTCGTGCACTCTCGTATTCTTCGCACACTGGTTTGGAACACCATGCAGGCCCATGTAATGATATGGACTCTTGGACTATCGTTAGTTTACATGAAGTGAAGTGAAGTGAAGATATTTGGGCGGCTCTTAGCAGCGAGGTCTTGAGAGCCTATGAGGGTGATTGAAGTGAATATGGAGCAGTACTGGAATGAAGGGGGAAACGGGGGATCCCCGAGAAAACTCGCCGATCAACGGCACCGTCCGGCACGATTCCCACTTGTGACAATCCGGTGACCCGCCCGGGCATTGAACCCGGTTCGCCTTAGTGGGAGGTAAGCCTGCTAATCGCTCAGCCACCACAGCCCCAGTTTACATGAAGAATCAGCAGGAAGTTTATCATGCAGGCTCGTGTCAAGCAAAGGTGAAATAACTTTACACATACCAGTGTGTCTCTTTAGATTATCGCTTCTACCACCACAATTATAACAATTACTTTTCTCATGAAGACAAGCATGATAGCTTTTTTTTTGCTGAAAATGTTCTAGTAATTGATACCTCTCCTTCTACCCATCGAAGACTATCTATGTTGCCATCTTCTTCTCAATATAACCTATTTGCTAGTTGAACCGTATCTACTCATTCTCAACTCTATACCATTTACCGAAGCCAGGGTCCAACCCGAACCCTTGACTACCATTTCTTCTTCCTCTTGACATATCTTGTGTATACTATCAACAATTTCATCTTCTGCTGCTGATGAATGGCATACAGCTACAGCTGAAGTCTTGAACGTTTTGGTACAATAATCATCTTGGGGATCTTGTATCTTATAACTACAGTCCAGCCACATATTATATTTGACAGCACCATTTTCTTCCACCTCATCGATAGGTTGGTTTATTATATTAGGGCTCATACTTGTCAGGAAAGAGGAAACATCGTGCGGTATATATTACATATTCAGTGCAACCAAATCTTTCAGAAGTCCCCTGAATACTGATCGCTTCAGGAAAAAGCCATTCACATTAAGCTTCGGAGATGGTGAATAATCTACATATCCTTTATCTACAGTCTTTCCTTTACAAAGTTTCAAATGACTATTTAAATCGTCATCATACTTCATCGACACTTATCAAATTGATATGTCATACGAATGATGTTCTTTATACATGAACTTTATGCATGCCTCCTTGCATCGTATGCATATGTAAATGTATTGTTACAATAGTTGCATGGGTGTCATGGTGCGACCAAAGAACTGATTTCAACATTTGTAGATGAACCTTTACATTGAGCTCGAATTATCTTCAGATGCCACTTGACATGTAGTTCAGGGTGACCTTTTCATGTTGCAAGATATATTTTCAACTAGCTACAGTGACCAAATTGAGATTTACACTTTTTACATCCTAACATAATATGACTTGTGTTCTGATAACAACCAGCTTCATTCTGTCTGTAGATGTTTTTGTTATAAAAGACCATTTTACAGTAGCAGCGCGAATAACTTTCCTGTTACATCGATGAATATGAGAATGTTATCCACAGCCGATCTTCTTCACTCTTCGAAGTATGGATGACAACTGTGTCGGTTAACCTATACTCAAACCATTACATCCCCCATACATCGAACTGGCGACTGGTTCCTACCACCAGTTGGAGTGCGAGAACACACCCTGCCACCTGTTCCACTGCACCAAGGGACAGAACTGTGACTTTTAGCCAAACCTGCTTCGACACATATCACGACCTCGTCAGCTGCTCCAAGTACACATATATATATATATCTCTCTCTCTCTCTCTCTCTCTCTCTCTCTCTCTCTCTGTCTTTCATGAGCTCCTAAGGGAGTGAATCAGGGCCCCTTTTTTCCTCTTGCTCCTTCCGATGTGCATTAAACCAGCCCCTTGAATATGGTGTGTCCATAACAGTAGTACATCCTTGCAAACACTATATACATGGGAGACAGATGCGTATCTCTTCATCCTGTTGTAGATATGCAGGTATATGTTTGTAGACATATCTTATTTCATGTCGAGCGTATGACATAAGGGATTCTTTAGGAAGTATGCAAGTTCAGATTCTTTGTCGATTGCTGCAAGGGAGTTATGTTTTCCATATCCCACAATAGCCGATAGAATCTTCTGACCGCTGGAACAGTATGCCATCATTTTTTCACTATGCTCCATGGCTAGTTGAAGCATAGCTGATGAACTCAAATGACGATGCACTCTCAAGTCAGTCAGAGCTCGCGAACGTCAGCCAAACTGTGAATGAGTCAGAGACAGCTTGTGTCTCGGCATATATACCCTTGTTTATGCACACACATGCTATACACAGCAGCAAGGAAGCAGATCTAGGGTCTTATTAGCAAAAAGTATTTGTTAGGTGTAGGATTCGAACATATGCTCCCCGCACAGGGAACCAGAGTTTAACTCAAATGCCTTAAACCATTCGGCTAACCTGACAATGTATTAGTTACTGACATACTATGTGTATATACTGAAAGAAACTGCACAGAAGGTGTGTATTTATAATTTGGTGAAGACTTGTTCGTAGAATCGACGACAACCAGTTAGCAGGTCGTGGCTCCATCAAGGTCTTATCTAGCGTCGATTTACAGCTCCTGATGCATGCAGATTGTGCTGGTTGATAAGTAATTCTATCTTTTATTTCCCCTTCACGTTATTTTCGATCCTAAATGCAATACATATAACAAAGAAGTTAATTGATGCTCTACTGTAATTACACCAGTCGTTCGGACATTACAGCACACTTCGAAAATTACAGCAAACTGTGCTTACAAGTAGACATAGGATATATTTACAATTCCCTTAACTACTATAGTAATTTTTATATTTTTGTTCATTTATAAATAAAAACTTGGTTTTAAGTTTTTTTTTCACTTGCTGTAATTTTTTTGTTCACTATTTATTCTCTCCTATTATTTTACTATATAGGTAGACTATAGATTCACAGACTCGTCGGTCATCGGTATCGCTTACGATCAGGCGAGTTTCAGTGCACTATTTTCGCGGAAAATTGAACCTGCGTGCTAAATATTCATTAGTCATCTTAACACATGTGTGTATATCTATGCATTTGACTTTTCAATACGAGCTCACACACATTGGAATTTTCAAATGGTTTTTCGTACTCTCATTCGATAATTTGAATTCCTTCTTGTGTTTCAAAGTTTGGATGGTCTTTTAACCACACAGCCATGTGTAAATGAGTGCTTCCCCGGCACTGACACGCCAACAGTATTCTACCACTTATCTGCCAAACGCATCGTGAATGCTAGTGATTCGGTGGGCGCCAGACAGACACCTACCGTACATATAAACAGGTGAATTTAAATAAAAACTTGTAAAAAGTTTCCTAGCAGAAACTATAGCAATTACGAACACACCTTAAAGCCATTACAAAGTGGGTCAGAGTTTGTCCCTCAATCGCTAGAAACGCTAGATACTTGCGCGAATTGTCACTCTGCTGGCCACTAATGCCTGCGGTTGCAGTGACCAGTGGAATGTTGGGCTTTGAGAGACGTGTAGCATATCATCTTCGTTCAACATAGTTTGACTGCAGTATTCTTTCTGAACAAACAGCTGCCTGTCCCAATCAGTTTATGAGCGCCCTCTCATTTGGATTAATTGTTAATAAAAATATTTTATTTTAACTTTAGACGTCAAATTTAGAGCCCAGTGGAATGTACACACTATGATTATTACATACATGAATATATTTGTTTTAAAAACTTGTTAGATTATAAAAATGGCTGAAAGGAAAAACTAACTCGGGACTCAAAAGTGCTCACTTTTCCGTGAATAGCCTATAATGCATAGTACGTGTGACACACATTCTAGAGCAGGTGGTTCCATCTCAATCGGCTGTGTCCTCTACACACTGCCCTCTTTACTTTCGTCAATGCATACTACAGACGATGTCATTCGACTTTACCTTACTTCCTCGCCCATGTAATTATAATTAGGAGAAATGTGTCATCAATAGACCCGGTAAGTATTTTGTGTTATACCGTAATAAATTACACACCAATATGGTTGAGATAATTAGTGTATATGCATGTAATATAATCCTACTCTTTAATGTCATTAATGGATTTATAAATCCCTTATTTTTATAGAAAAAAATATTAAAAGTGTGCAAGTGGTCCATTTATAGATATAGGGTTCTATGAATGGGACATTTAAGTTCCAGATTACTTTTAATATCTACTGTCATTACAATAAAATGTTCTTAATTAATAAATTGCATAATTCAATTGATAAACCCGTATAACCTACTTATAAAATACGTACAATCAAGAGAAAGTGCAATATAATAGGTTCAGATTTCTTCAACTTTCACATGTTTCAATTTAAGTACTTAGTAACAATAAAATATTGTAGTTATGATGTAAGTTTGTTCTTAATAATAAACCTGTGTTAGTATGGTAATAAAAAAAAATATTTTAAAAATGAACATTATTGACAAGTTTTGCAGAAAAACCTATTCTTCCATTTTTTTTCACACCAACATAATCTACAAGAAATAGCCATTTCCACGACGTAAACTGCATCACGTCTTCTTCGCTTGCAGTTCCACAGATATCCCAAAACCAAGACTCTTCCATTGCACAGATCCCCTTAAGTTATATAGGATGTGGGTACTGGGTGGCTAAATGAAAGAAGGTTCCAGAAGAATTAAGTATATTGAAGCTAATTGTCCGTACTCAAACGATGAAGGTTGCCCGGCGCACGGGAAAAGCGGGAGCTAGCAACAAATGCACCACACTCGTGTGATGCTACTTGCTGACTGACTCTCCCACATGATGTGTGGGCGGGCCTCAGCTGACTCACGCACCAGAACAGAACTACTTTCTGTTGCAAACATTATGTTTCCTGCTTGACATCATGCTACCTGCCAAAAGTTATGTTAAATATTACTTACAAAACTCTAAAATACAAAACACTAATGGATGATGATGAACATAGCGCCTGATGAGTGATGAAAAGAAGTACACATGACACAAAGACTCAACAATGCACTGGGAACAAAAGAGGTGAACAAGCAACAATTAACGGTGTGGGCCCTGGGTCTTTAGGTCCAGTTATTGATAACGATTACTTTCATCTTACTCCGCCGTAGTTGTTCTCGGCCACCACCGGCTGTGCTGCACCAGCATGCCCCCATGTTGCACTACACTGCACTGATGATCTGGACACTCACCAGCGACCCAGTGCACACTCCACGTGTCCACAGAGCACGCATCCCTGCTGCGGTGGCATTTCGGGTTTCGGCCGGACAAACAGTCTTAGCGGCAAGGGGAATATGGCACATGTCATTGCACCTACTTAGTGTTTTTTAATTTAATTATTTATTGGTATTTCGTTTTTAGATGTGCATTCTTGTAATTGATTTTTATAGTTATATATTTCATTATATTTAATGTTTCATTGATAAATTGTTTTTTCACTGCGCGTACATCAGTTTTTTTTGTCTGTATTATTTATTGATCGTATTTCAGTGGTACTTTGTTTCTCGGTGTAAATACTTCACAATTATTTTATGTTTCCTTGATTTGTTAAAACGTGTATTTCATTTTTATTTACATTTCGGTGCTTTTAATTTGTTCAAATGCTATATTTGTGAGGTATACAACTGGTTATTTCCAATCACTGAAGTGTTAAGGCTATCACAGCTTAAGTAGTGAAGCGGATAGCAGAGATGACGAGTTCCGACACCCTCCTTCCCGTCACCCACCATCACAGCTCATTCTTCCACTGATCTCCGACCGGAATGGACCTCCCACTCCAAATCATACCCGCCACCCACAATACCAGCTCAGTCTCTCAACTACCAGCATCCTAGACAGACATGCCTTGCTGCTTTCATCCCCCTCTCTCTCTGCTTCCACCATCCAAGCTCACTCCTCCACTGACCTCCGACCAGCACAGACCTCTACTTTCCCCTGAAACCATCCCGGTTTATTCAGTCCTTAGACATCGAAGAGGACGGATGTGCTCTGCTACTCTCCCCCTTCACTCCCCTCATTCACCCAAAGATCTTATTCCATGCTGAGACTTCGAAGAGGCTGCATGAATCCCTTATGCGACTCTTGCTCTGGCGTTAACATATATGTTCGGCTGCTCCCGCCCCTCAGAGTTCCATCATCGGACTCCATAGAGGCAAACTACCCATTGGGCACTCAATCCTTTCGCGATATTTAACTCTTTCCATTAAACTATTAACACTTTCAATTAAAAATCTAACCCTTACATGCAAAATAAACCATTTGAACACTTAATCATTTCAATTAAACAAATAGCCCTTTCATGTAAATTTAACCCTTTGGGCATTTAACCTTTCAATTAAAAATTAACCTTTCAAATTAATTTAACCCATTGGGCAGTAACGCACAACATACATGCTCCCTCTTCTTATAAGTGAAGCCAGAATCAATGTAATTTGTTATGCTATGTAAGAGAACGATACTGCCTTTAATAAAGTAACATAATAAATCATTGAATATTTAACTATAGGCCTACTATTTATATTTGATTTTAAATGTGCGCTCTATCGCGAAGAAACTTTGTGCGAATACCGAATAACATTTTGGAGAGTGAAATTGGTGTTATAATCAGGAATCGCGAGTGTATTTTGTTTAGATAGTATTGCGAAACGACATAAATCGTCACAAAGAACAATGAAGATGTCGTGTCAGAGCAAATGAAATCCATAGCATTTGTTATACGACGAGAAACCTTTAATGCCGACGTGATAGACATCAACTCTGTTAAATGTGGATGTTTGACGCCGTCCACGGCTCTTAGCATGAACAGCACTTGTCGACCTGCGCGCCATCTCTTGAACGAGGTAAGCAACATGGCAGAGTAGAGTGCTGGCTCAGCAGCGCAACAGCCGAAGGCCAACATCACCAACCACATTGCGTGATTCAGTTCAGTGTCTATTGAGTGTGCAAGGGGTGTATTTTTACTTAAATCTAATTTCACATTGTTTACTTGTTTAGAATAAATCCCGTAATAAAGTAATGGCCTGCAAAGTAATGTGGAAAAATTCCACGTAAAATAAATCCATAATACGTGTGCCAAGAGCGACACACGAGGACACCCAGAACTGTGTCGTCCTAGCATATATTCAAGGAAATGACTAAGACCTCTAAATCAGTGTATTAAAAGTAGTCAAAGCCCGCAAACGAGCTAATTTAATGCAAAAAAATTCCAATTTGCTATCATTGACATGCTGACACTGATTAAAGTGCAAAGGGAAATGTGTTTTATCCAGTTCTGTCTCTCACATTATTCATTTTTATTTTACCTGCAAGGGAGTTTGTGTTATGGCGCGGCGTCGATGCGAAGGCATCATCGATGACATGTCACCTCATTAGTCTTGGTTCAACGGGCATCAGGGTAGATCACCGTAATACAGCTCGGAGGTGACATGCCACCTCGTTAGTCTTGGTTCAACGGGCATCAGGGTAGGTCACGGTAATACAGCTCGGAGGTGACATGTCACCTCGTTAGTCTTGGTTCAACGGGCATCAGGGTAGGTCACGGTAATACAGCTCGGAGGTGACATGCCACCTCGTTAGTCTTGGTTCAACGGGCATCAGGGTAGGTCACGGTAATACAGCTCGGAGGTGACATGTCACCTCGTTAGTCTTGGTTCAACGGGCATCAGGGTAGGTCACGGTAATACAGCTCGGAGGTGACATGTCACCTCGTTAGTCTTGGTTCAACGGGCATCAGGGTAGGTCACGGTAATACAGCTCGGAGGTGACATGCCACCTCGTTAGTCTTGGTTCAACGGGCATCAGGGTAGGTCACGGTAATACAGCTCGGAGGTGACATGTCACCTCGTTAGTCTTGGTTCAACGGGCATCAGGGTAGGTCACGGTAATACAGCTCGGAGGTGACATGTCACCTCGTTAGTCTTGGTTCAACGGGCATCAGGGTAGGTCACGGTAATACAGCTCGGAGGTGACATGTCACCTCGTTAGTCTTGGTTCAACGGGCATCAAGGTAGGTCACGGTAATACAGCTCGGAGGTGAAGCAACTCGTACTTAATCATTTTCGCTGCAATACCTTAATTTATATGGAAAACTTTTCTAACTTATTTCGTGCACCTCTCGAGTATACCACCTACCAGAGCACACTCGCGGCACCTCCAGTTTATTTATTTTAATAATTTTTTCCACACTTAAGATATT
The DNA here is from genome assembly GCA_029891345.1 of Dryococelus australis. NCBI lineage: Eukaryota > Metazoa > Arthropoda > Insecta > Phasmatodea > Phasmatidae > Dryococelus > Dryococelus australis. The sequence continues at coordinate 123,495,482 of CM057003.1, forward strand.
TAGCATTGTAAGCCCGTGCGGAGCTTTCTTCCGCATGCCCGCACTACCTTAGTGTAATTGTGTACCATCGCAGTTGATTATTGAATAATCAGCGCTTTCTTTGAACACAAACGTCTCTGTCTAATATATTCTCGCTTGCCGAGGTCTTTTCAATTTAAGGAAATTAGTATTTTATTAATTATCAACCACATGTGGCAGACCACGTGCATATGAGTGTTTTATGAAGGTCTTAGACATATAGTGTACTCATACATTGGTAAGGCAAGCTGGGGAGCCTCAATATCCCAGTGCGTATGCAAATCTATGTAATTTCAACGTGTTCAGTGTGTTCTGCTATGGCATGCTGGGGAGCCAAAATATCCCAGACCAAGAATAATTTATGTGTTTTTAATATTTCCATTTATCCCGGGCTTTTCGAACATGTCCCATTTTTTTTGGAGTCATTTCTCTTTCCGACGTGGGTAGTACGTTTTAGATTTATAATTTTTTTCAAATTAAGTCACTATGCCATACTAAAATTTCAATGAAAATTAAGCTTACTTAAAAATATACAATACTATAAAATAATTAAAAATGTACAATACTCTTTATTAACCTTTGTCATTTACTTCAACGATTATAATACTTCTACAGTATTAACATCGTCAAAACAAAATAACTTAAATATATAAAATCGTCAAAACACTGACGGTGTGGTGGTTGGACCATTATGGGGATAGAGAAGTTATGTGGATTGGAAAAATAAAACTGACGTGAATATTACTTTGCAAGGTGCCAGTTTACAATGTGGTGAGCACGAGCCTGCAGGCCGGGTCGTGCAGCCAATGACCAGCGTGCATTCCTCCAATACTCCGCCGTCTGTGGAGACTCTCTACGTGATGCTGTAGATTCTAAGTTATTATAGTCCCTTGATGCTTTGGCTAGTAGGGGCTGTCAGCCTCCCCTATAATGCCACTCACTCCCGGAGGATTCTTATGGCCATATGGCGCCCTTTTATTACATTAATGAAAGATTCTGTGATGTGGAACGTGAAGCATACCTATAAATAAAAGTTGGTAAAGTTAATTTAACCACACGTTTTATTTTCTAAACCCTCATGTGAGGCACATACATACACTTTCTCCATTGGTGTGGTAGAGCACGTAAACTGTAAAAAATGGCGCGGAACCAACATGAAACTTAAATGAAAACTTTAGGTGTGTTCGTGTACAAAACGGACCGGACTGTAGTGCAGCGCACTCCCCGGGCAATGAAAAATAAGTTGAAGTTCCAGACTAATACGTTACTATTGAAAACTACATGATTGGCTGACAAAGACGGTGATGGGCCTGAGGAGGCTGCAACGGACGTGTGAGCTTCTCGAGTACCGCTAGACTACCCACACAGGACAACATAGTCGCAACGATATCGCACTGCGACAATGTGACGTCCTATAAAAGTCGCAGGACATCCCCACAACGTCGCAGTAACATCATATTGACATACATATGGCCACTTTTTGTGACGTTGAAGATGATGGTGCTAGACGACAACAGTGGTATGTCGCAAGGTAGTGCAAGGCAACATGACACACAGTACCTCCAGCCTGTGTTTCTTTTTTCACCCATTACCTTGATATGAAAGTAGAGTAACGTTTGCAAATCACTCTATTGAACACAAAGGTTTTGATATATATTGTTGGTTGGTGTAACAGCTTATACAGACATTGGTAGTTTGCAATTATTTCATTCTGAAATTTTTAAATGCATGTTTACACTATTATACTTGTATTCTTTATACTATCAGTGCATTTATGCACTTAAAAATTTAAAGGACTTATTTTACAACTGAGTGATAGTCTGGCAGAGTAATGCAATGCTGTGCAACCACTGCGCACTAAGTTTACCGTTCAATGATTTTACAGTAGCGTAATATTGTTGCATTTATTTTCATGCACAGCCCTCCTTTGTATAAAGTGGCAACGAATGTGTATTCCATAATAATTTTAATATTGAAATGTCCTATGTAGTTACTGTGGTCACTGGTAAATATAAAAGTAGGCAGGGTGGTCCAAAATTCTACCATTTAAATAACACAAATTATTATGCTCGCCACACAAGTACGTTTTTCATTACAAATACACAATGGGATGGGCCCGCGGAACTCATGGGCTAAGCCACCATCGGTGAAGCAGGTAAATGTACGAAATAGTACTTTTAGTACAAAAGTGTTTTATGGTAACTCCGGCACATGCTCGCTCGTACATCCCGATCTGTAGTTGCAATTGAAACAATGTTAAATTTATGGTTCATTTATGGTATACTTAATAATTTTGGGTGGTATATTAGACCGAAATGAATGTGCAATAGTTTACTGGAAAGCTGGATAGGTGCATATGCTGTTTTGGTACGAATTTCGAAATTATTATACGAAATACCAAAATTATGGTACACAGTAACATAATTATGCTACACGAAAAATGAGTTCAAGTGACTGTACCGTAATTATGGTACCACTTATGGTAGGGGAAGTTGCCCAAAGGGCGTAACCTGTTTTAGGGGGAAAGTTGTCTTAAAAAGAAAGGAAAATACAAAATTAAGTTCCTACTGGGGGAGGGTGGGGCATGGAAAACAACCCTTCAAATCCCACGAAAATCCGCCGAAAAACATGCCTTCCGGATCGAAAAGAAGGCAATAAACGAACCACTCTGGTCTTTCCATCTCCTCACAGGGAGGGTGGGGTGAGGGAGGGTCAGAGGAAGGTTCAAAACTGTGCAGAAATTTGGTTCCGGCTCTCCACGCGATAATTGTGTTACATCTGGACACAATGTTTATGGTATACACGAACATTAAGCCTGGGGATAAAAAAAAAAACCTACTTCTGGGAGTAGGAAAGAGGGAATTGGCAACCATAACTCACTCCCTTCTCCATGGTGCACTATCGATCCCCACTAGGCCCATCCCCCCCTCCTCCATCATCAAATGGTTGGGTATAAAGTGTTAGATGCCACAAATTTTCGTCCTTGATTAATAATATAGAGATACTGTGTATTTCTATTTTATTTCTTCTTTCGGTTTGCTATTAAGGGGTGCTGGCCTCCCATCACTGTGATCCAGGTTTGATCCTCAGCAGGGTAGCCCTGGATTTTCACATGTGGGAAATGTGTCACAGTACTGGTGGGTTTTCTCGGGGAACTCCTGCTTACTATGTCCTTGTATTCCATCGCTGCTCCGTGCTTATTGCATTTCACCCTCTTCAGCACAATTGGTTCACTGCATCAACAGTTTCCTTGCCCAATTTGGATTAGCTGCTCACTTTAACCATGTTTCATGGTGTACAATCTCAAAAAGCCAATCAATCTGATGTACATGTATGAATATTTCTGAAAATTACATTCTTCATATTACAAATTCTGATAATTTAGTCCATATAAAATCAAAAGTGGGGGGGGGGGGATGGTCACCACCACAATGTGATATTTCTGTACTTCTAAACTAAGATGAACTAATATAATCCCCTTCAGTCCCACAAATGTAACAGTGTTACCTTACAAACTATAGTATTTGGAATGTAGTCTATATATATATATATATGTTAATAGGTGACAACTCTTTTTAATAGGTGACAACTCTTTTTAATATCGAATAAGCAATTCGAGTTCTACACACAAATATTTTGTATTCAATTTATAAATGCAACACACAAATATTAAAATGCAGAATAACACAATAGTATACTGGAAAATAAATTAAATATTTTCACAAACAGATGTCATGTGAAAGAAACAATACATTTAATCAGTACTTGATGGTATTAATTTTCCCCTTTGCAAATACATAGTGTTTATAAACACATTTTTACCCCAAATAAACCAAGCCATGTTTCTTTACTTTCATTTTCATTGCACGTGCATCACCAATAAAAAGTGCAGTTGACATGAACGTGTTTTCCCAGACTACTACAGAACCACTTTACGAAGAAGTTGTAAAAGTTAATTTCTTAGTCCCAGCTGCACGACAAATAAAGACATTTGTTTATTTTAATTTGAATGACTATGGAACCAGCTGATGAATCCAGTGTTTCTAACTGTCATTTCCAAGATGTTAATAAGAGTACTCACTGCCACTTGGGGGATAGCTATTAAAGGTTGGGTTATTACAGATGCGAGATATCGCAATTTTGACATGATTTCTTATCATGAACTGTTGGTATGTTTTATGATCATTTAACTAAAAAATGAATCCTGTAAACAGATTTCCCTTGAGCTAAAATTTCTTACAATTCCTCTTGTCAAAATACTTACCAATGTGTTAAAATTGAGTAGGTGTACTGCAAAAGTTTTCAAATGCCACTTCCAGAATAGGCCATATGACTTCTGTACAATTTTCTTTAATTTAATTTTCTTTCATGTATTTTTGTCTGTAAATACCACCCCATAATACTGTAATGTAAACATGGACCGCTTATTGTAAAAAGGGACCTCAGTGCCCTCTATAAAGTTTGGAGTAAAACACAAAAAAGTTATTTGAAAGGAAATTGTTAAGCTGTGATGAACAAAAATTTTGTAGTAACTTCTCAATGGTATATGTTGATGATGTATAGTCTTTTAGGGGTTACAAATAGCGTAGTATCAACAAGAAAAATTAACTAGTGTGTTGGATTCCGGTACCTTTTTACAACACATGGGATGTGAAATAAAATTTTCAGCCGTAACTTGTCACAGTAATAGTATATTCACATAATATAAGTTACATTTCGGTACAAATACATAATAAATACACCGATAACATGTTAACGTGTTACACCTGTTTTCATGATAAAAATAACAAATTCATTAGGTGACTCTGTCATCCGCACAAACAGTACAGCAGGGTTCTTTATTCATTGTCTGTGTCATCTGCAGCAACTGTTGGCCGCACTGTTAACCTATTGTAGAAATCCCTGCACTCCTCCGTTACATAACATCATACCTTCTTCAAGTCCTCTACTTGTCTCGTCGAGTTGGATATGCAGGAATGGTTGACACACTGACATCAGGTATCTTTCCCAGCACAAACATATGGAAAACAATACCACCTAACCATTCACTGGCTTTCACAACACCTTTCTTCTCTGAAGAGTACTCAAAGTAATATTATTTAGAAATGTTGAAGACCTCTCTTGATTCACGATCATGTTGTCTGGTTTCCAGTGATAATACACCTCCTTTGTAGTACCATATCCACCAATTTGTAATATCTAGGATCACTAGGTTTTGTTGTTCATTGAGCAGAGTGACAGTATTGGGTGACTTGCTGGATGAATTGCAGATAAGTTCACAGATCTCCTTTAGTGTGTATATCCAGTCACATCTTGTAATAGGGTGTTTAATGTTGCTGAACTTCCTGTCACGAGGGAGGTGCGAGTGTACTCCTATAGGAAAATACTGTTTCACAATTTTAAATCTACGAATATCAACAAGTGCGAGGCAGAATCTAACAAGTGTGTGGCTTTTATTCTGTCCTGGACAGTTATCTGCAAACAAATGAAGTTCTTTGACCAAAGGAGGGACGTTCTGCTTGATATAGTCCAATAAACTTGAGGCTACATCATTAAGCCCCTTGTGGGCTTCTCCTTCATGGTAGACGCAGTAATGTGCCTGCCCACGTCTCATATTGTATACACAAAAAAGTTGACGATAAGTTTCCTCGGGTAAAAATTTCCTGTACAAATTCTCAATAAAATCAAACACTTATCCTAGAACCTAATCAGAAGACTTTGATAGCTCATCTGAGTCTCTCATCAAGTTACAAAACTTTCTGGCTCGACGTAGACGAACTATCAACTCAGCTGCAGCAACCTGTTTCGCTGTGTCATTTAGGGATGTGTTATTTATGATGGTTTTTTCAACTCACAAAAACTGCAAGTGTCTACCTGCTGCCTCCAAAACTGTAGACTAAGTTCTCGTTAAAGTACTGTAGGTAAAAGCTGTGTTTGGCAGTGGTTTTTGGGTGCTTGCTTTTGAACATGCTGTACATTTTTGACACTGAGAGTTCTAGAGAGATATTTGTAACTGTGTGATGTGTAATGTGCTTCCTTAACTGGAAATGAAGCGATGTGTTGATGAATCTGAAGAAGTTCATTTCCGTCTTTTTTGAATGTGCGAGGGTGTTTGCCGCGCTTATCGCATGGTGACTTTCCTTCCACAAGTAATTTGCGAATACGCCTTACCCTTTTATCAGTTACATCATACAATCGGAAGAAAGCATCCCTACATACCTCAACCTTTTTGTCACTGAGATGAAAATGGTACTTAAATGTCCCCTGTTTATCAACAGAATATTCTGTCTTCTTCCTGTGGCCTTTCACTTCTCTAATTTCTGTCATTTTCTGCATATGTAGATCTTGCTCATCCTTTGTGTTCATTGTGTACAAAACCTAAACACTGTAGCTCAGTCAATCTCTTCAAACCGGTTGAAGCATTTCTTGGGACACCCGATTTAAGAAACAATATAATATGAGTTAACTAACTCTCATGTTTCATAATGTGAAACATAAATATTAGTCAGCAGAGGACTTGCAACTTAGAACAAAACATAAATTCTCTAGTTTAATAGCATGCGTGCTATAAAATTACCTCAAAATTTCTTTAGGCAAATGTTTACATCTCCAACAATATTAATTTACAACACTGTTTCTGCATACTTATCCAAAGTATTTAAAACTTTGTTTCACTAACCTGCACGGTTCTTGAATAGCTCGAGCTGGTTGCTTTTTTCCTCCATGGACAATGTATTCTTTCCCTACAACTCTGACTTTCTTAATAATATTTCGTTGATAACTGTCTGGGTCACATATTCCTTTCTTCTGCTTATTTGTGAGATTTCTGTGTCCATCCCACTCATAATTAAATCACACTTAATGTTCTTTTGCCACAAATTTGCACTTATTAAAACACTCCACAGTTTATTCAAAATCAAACATCGTGTACCTATCAGCTGTTTCATTAACATTTGAAGACTGCATGTCTGACATGGCTACCAATAGTGTAGTGTAAAATGTTTGTCTAACATGGTTATCAATGGTATAGTGTTAAAAGGTGCCATAGGTCCCTTTTTATACCGAATCAAAATATGTGTTACTTCTTTACATAGTATTCTTCCAGTGTATTCGCGACTGTTTTAACACTAAAATGTAGATTTACCCTTCTAGTTCATGAAACCACACTTAACTCAAAATGGCTATCTGTGGTGCTCGGGTCCATTTTTTACAATAAGCGATTCACATATATGTAGGTACATTGGCATTTATTTATTATATTTGACAACTTCCAATATGTAATGGTAGCTAAGAGAGAAACAAGTTAGTAAAATTATATTTAAAAAAATTGCAGATATGCAAAATACTGTCCCTTCCATTCACAAACCAGATCCGCCATATTAACACTCATTTGTTTTCAACACATTTGTTGTTATAAACCACCTAAACCTCCCAACAGTCCTCCCTTCTTAAGATGATGGAGGCCATGGTGGTGTAGCGGCTAGAGTATTCGCATGTTTCATGAAGCACACTTCATTCTAAATACCCACATTCATCATCAATATATAAATAGGCTTATGTCCAATTAGATGTCCTTAAAATTAGAATTTACAAAATCCTGAAGAAGGGTGGAGTAGCATTTATTAAAAAAATCATGTGAAGTTTTTCAGATTGGCAGATGTGGTGTAGTGACAGGAAAATATTGGCTTTATATAAGTTTTCTTTATTTTATCAACCTTTGGAAAACGATAAACTGTAAACATTTGTCATTTACTGTAATGATTACCACCTACCGTTAAATACATCACCATCAAAATACACAAGTAAACTTTATTTATTAAACTTAATATCTTGTCAACATCAGGTTCATTAGAGAACACAATGAAGCAAATACAAGGTAGGAATTGGTTACTGTCTTTATTAATGTCACCCCAGAAATTGCCTACAGTAAGTTCAAGAAATTCCGGAAAATGCAAATCAGGAAGGCTACATTCATTTGCTATTAAAAATATGAGAACTAATTTGGTTGTATATTATTGTGTTATTCTGGTGCTGATAAACAGCTGATTTAATGTTTGTCACTGCAACTCTGCTGGCTTGGAGAGAAAAAAAATTGTAAGGGTGACGTGTTTGATAATGTGTAGCCTTGTAGGATAAAGCCATGAAACACCACCACAGGCGTCACGTCAACACCAGTATTAATGACCACGCCATACCTTGTAGGATAAAGGCATTAAAAACCACCACAGGCATCACGTCAACACCAGTATTCATGACCACGCCATACCTTGTAGGATAAAGGCATAAAACACCACCACAGGCATCACGTCAACACCAGTATTCATGACCACGCCATACCTTGTAGGATAAAGTCATGAAACACCAGCGCAGGCATCACATTAACACCAGTATTCATGACCACGCCACACCTTGTAGGATAAAAGCATGAAACACCACCACAGGCATCACGTCAACACCAGTATTCATGACCACGCCATACCTTGTAGGATAAAGGCATAAAACACCACCACAGGCATCATGTCAATACCAGAATTCATGACCACGCCATACCATGTAGGATAAAGGCATGAAACACCACCACAGGCATCACGTCAACACCAGTATTCATGACCACGCCATACCTTGTAGGATAAAGTCATGAAACACCTCCACAGGCATCACGTCAACACCAGTATTCATGACCACGCCATACCTTGTAGGATAAAGGCATGAAACACCACCACAGGCATTACGTCAACACCAGTATTCATGACCACGCCATACCTTGTAGGATAAACGCATGAAAAACCAGCGCAGGCATCACGTCAACACCAGTATTCATGACCACGCCATACCTTGTAGGATAAAGTCATGAAACACCTCCACAGGCATCACGTCAACACCAGTATTCATGACCACGCCATACCTTGTAGGATAAAGGCATGAAACACCACCACAGGCATTACGTCAACACCAGTATTCATGACCACGCCATACCTTGTAGGATAAACGCATGAAAAACCAGCGCAGGCATCACGTCAACACCAGTATTCATGACCACGCAATACCTTGTAGGATAAAGGCATGAAACACCACCACAGGCATCACGTCAACACCAGTATTCATGACAATGCCATACCTTGTAGGATAAAGGCATGAAACACCACCACAGGCATCACGTCAACACCAGTATTCATGACCACGCCATACCTTGTAGGATAAAGGCATGAAACACAACCACAGGCATCACGTCAACACCAGTATTCATGACCATGCCATACCTTGTAGGATAAAGGCATGAAACACCACCACAGGCATCATGTCAACACCAGTATTCATGACCACGCCATACCTTGTAGGATAAAGGCATGAAACACCACCACAGGCATCACGTCAACACCAGTATTCATGACCACGCCATACCTTGTAGGATAAAGGCATGAAACACCTCAGGCATCACGTCAACACCAGTATTCATGACCACGCCATACCTTGTAGGATAAAGGCATGAAACACCAGCGCAGGCATCACGTCAACACCAGTATTCATGACCACGCCATACCTTGTAGGATAAAGGCATGAAACACCAGCACAGGCATCACGCCAACACCAGTATTCATGACCACGCCATACCTTGTAGGATAAAGGCATGAAACACCTCCACAGGCATCACGTCAACACCAGTATTCATGACCACGCCATACCTTGTAGGATAAAGGCATGAAACACCACCACAGGCATCACGTCAACACCAGTATTCATGACCACGCCATACCTTGTAGGATAAAGGCATGAAACACCACCACAGGCATCACGTCAACACCAGTATTCATGACCACGCCATACCTTGTAGGATAAAGGCATGAAACACCACCACAGGCATCACGTCAACACCAGTATTCATGACCACGCCATACCTTGTAGGATAAAGGCATGAAACACCACCACAGGCATCACGTCAACACCAGTATTCATTACCATGCCATACTTTGTAGGATAAAGGCATGAAACACCACCACAGGCATCACGTCAACACCAGTATTCATGACCACGCCATACCTTGTAGGATAAAGGCATGAAACACCACCACAGGCATCACGTCAACACCAGTATTCATGACCACGCCATACCTTGTAGGATAGAGCCATGAAACATCACCACAGGCATCATGTCAACACCATTATTCATGACCACGCCAAACCTTGTAGGATAAAGGCATGAAACACCACCACAGGCATCACGTCAACACCAGTATTCATGACCATGCCATACCTTGTAGGATAAAGGCATGAAACACCACCACAGGCATCACGTCAACACCAGTATTCATGACCACGCCATACCTTGTAGGATAAAGGCATGAAACACCAAAACAGGCATCACGTCAACACCAGTATTCATGACCATGCCATACCTTGTAGGATAAAGGCATGAAACACCACCACAGGCATCACGTCAACACCAGTATTCATGACCATGGCATACCTTGTAGGATAAAGGCATGAAACACCACCACAGGCATCACGTCAACACCAGTATTCATGACCATGCCATACCTTGTAGGATAAAGTCATGAAACACCAGCGCAGGCATCACGTCAACACCAGTATTCATGACCACGCCATACCTTGTAGGATAAAGGCATGAAACACCACCACAGGCATCACGTCAACACCAGTATTCATGACCATGCCTTACCTTGTAGGATAAAGGCATGAAACACCACCACAGGCATCATGTCAACACCAGTATTCATGATCATGGCATACCTTGTAGGATAAAGTCATGAAACACCACCACAGGCATCACGTCAACACCAGTATTCATGACCATGCCATACCTTGTAGGATAAAGGCATGAAACACCACCACAGGCATCACGTCAACACCAGTATTCATGACCACGCCATACCTTGTAGGATAAAGGCACGAAACACCACCACAGGCATCACGTCAACACCAGTATTCATGACCATGCCATACCTTGTGAAATGCTATTACATATTGTCGCGGATGCAGTCTGGGCAGCGAAGTTATGTCAGGGAGGTTCGAGAGCTGGAGCGGGCAACCCAGTTGTGGCAGGCGGCGTTTGCAGAACTGGGTAAACAAGAAGTGGCAGGAAGAATGAGGCCAGCTGCTAAGCGGGAGTATATAAGTATGTTCCGAGGACGGGCTCAGCCCTTCAGAATGTTATCAAGATTTCACGACGAGGGGCTGCCAGAGGTCAGTGGTGTCCGGCAGTAGCCTTGTCGACAGCTGAGCGAGAGACTTCAAAATATTTCAGTGGTAAGCATCAACCCTCCTCAGGCACTAGGCAGGACCGTCGAGGACATTGATAGGCCGAGACGAATACTATATTGTTATTTTAATGAACTAGCCAATTGCTATCAAAGTCTACGTGGTCAGAGTAAAGTTAACAATACTTGCAGATTATAGTATTCGTTGAATTGTATTAGCATACATGATATCGTACACTAGGATCACAATAAAAGCTTGTACAAGTGGTAGTGTATTCAAGATCTTTTTTATTTTGTGTCTAACTACTAAACCCCCAGATCATGTCTTGTGCGGTAGCCCCTAAGGCAAACGTTATAGAATTCCCTAAGTCAAGTCCATTCTTAAATATGTTTTATTTTAAGTTCTGTCTGAATCCAGCAATCCAAACATACCAAAATTTATAGTATTTCGTGATGTAATAGCATATGTGAATGCAATAAAATGTGTAGATTTTATTGTCTACTGTGTGCAGGAACAGACGACCTCATGTTAATCATAAAAAACCTACACCAGCTTAAAATATCTAGTATTTGATCATTAGCGTAAAAGCAACACATAATTCTGATTTATAGACGAAATTTGTAATCATTAAATATTATGTTAACACTGCGCCAAAATCTTTCAAAAACAAAATGTCCTTAAAAATTAGCAGGGACAGTGAAAATAACAAGGTTTAATTAATTATATTCAAGGAGTCAAAACATTTTTCTAAATAATATGAATTACTTCAAATTATTTTCTTCTATACATACTACAATTAAACACTTTTAAGGAAACCAAAAAATTTTTCCTGTTGGTGGGTTTTCGCATGGGGCTCCCATTGTCTTTGCCGTTGCATTCCATCAGTTCCAGGCTTCTCTCATCTCAACACAGTAATCCTTAAGGCTGGCTGACACTGATAGTTTTGGCCCTCCTGTATGGCAGCGTGCTCCACTTGTCCCTATCCTCCTCCCCTCATCACATCCATAGGCCCTGCCTGAGGTGGGAACAAAATTGGATCATAATTATTGTAGACCACAATTACATTTTCCCACAGTTTAGCTACATTACATAAAGTGATCTACCATTTTGTATAATATGAATTGTGTAACATTGGTAAAATGGATGCCCTTTGACAGCTCAGCCTCATTTCTGCAGGAAAACCCTTTCATTAGGGCTGATTTGTGTGATACCAAACTGGCAGCTTGACAATCATATATGTAACGTACTCATGCTGACAGAATAACAATACAGTATAATTATTATATTTCTTGGATAAGATGTTAGAATACAGTAACAAGCCATTACAAAACATTCCACTAGTACATACACTAATTTGTGATATTCTTATTCGGCACCTAAAAGTATGTTTGCAGAAAAGAAACATTGCATTATCATTATGGAGAAATACAACAATTTATTAATCCCAAGACCTGTAGCAGTATGCTGTTGAAGTAATAGCATTCAAGTTTTAGGTATGAATATTAATGTGGGACTCTTGTCGTGTTCTCTGTTGTGTATATAAAACAATAATAAATTTATTTCTAGGAGCCTATAATTGAAAAAGTGTTATTGCAAAAGTGTTCATTTCATTAGTAACATACTGCTTATATTGGAGATATACTCGGTACAGGATTTATTCTATAACATGAGACAAAGGCATAAATAGCTGTGTTTCTTGAATAGATAAAATGTTTGAGTTTATGTAGTCATAATATGTGTGTCTATAACACATGTGCAGTACAAACGTGAAAATGTTCCGTAATTCAGCTTCACATACATGGCAGTGTGTGGCTGGAGTGAGTGTGTGTTACAGAGTTACAAACAAAAAATAAACATTATTATTAGTGACATGTCAATAATACGCGCCCACTATTGCTCCTATTATTTGTTCATTTACAGCCATGTTTCCGCGCTTGCCCTCGTGGTTATTTATTTACTTTATCGAAAACCATAGATGTCGTAATGTATTTACAACACCATGCATCAAATTTTCTGTTTTTACATAGTGTCTGATATTTCCGCCAGAATGCGCGATTACTCTAAAATGTCGAAGCGATTAGGTGTCCGAACAGTTTCAATAAATACGCGACTAGTACACATCACTGCTAGTACACAAATGTATATACTTAACACGTATACACTGAGAATTCAGAAACGTCCTAATATGACAATATTACCTATATAAGCTACAAATAGAATAGTGGAGAGGGCTATGGAGATCAGGGAAATTGTGGGGTAATTCAAAAATAAGTACGTTTTCATGATAAAATTTTACCCTCCAATTTACGTCCAGTCCATAGCCATCCATGCTATCGTACTTCTAAATTGCATTGGTTACTTTGCCAATTTAGGTAATGTTTTGCAATTAAACATGTTTTCATAACACAATATTACAATAATATTACCAATAGCACGAAGATATGTTAAATTGCAAAACATATAATATTTTTCAGTGCAAATGAGCTGCTAATGAAAATCATTTCGAGGGGAACTTCAAGCTTCACTGACATGTGACGCTTCGCATAACAAACAAAAAAAATATATTGCCAGCGCGCATTGAATCACTGTTTTGTGTATTTACTCTCCTGCTGGTGCTGTGCATAATGTTTGTCTATGCTTGTGCAGTCTTTTTGCAATTTACCATTGGCCTATTTTCACTTGTTTTACCCCAAAATTTCCCTGATCTTCATAGCCCTCCCCACAATCATTTTTGGGGTTTCTGTTGGTCAAATATTGATGTCCCTAGTAAATTTGTGTTCCTTGTAATTAGTGGAGTGAAATTATACCACTTTTCAAGGATTTCTTTCTCTAAAAAAGCCCCTATTCTTAATAATTACCAAGATAATAATGTTACTCGCCCAATCAATAGTACTGCGTTATATCTACGACACGTGCATATTTAATTCCGTCTACTCCTTCAGATGCATAAGGGCACGGGACCCTCAAATGCCACCATTCTGAAGTGTTTATTTTACATGTCAATTCCAAGAGTGTTATGTATGCAATTTTTCCAAATCGACATATTTAATCCAGGTGGTATGTAGTCCGCCCTAAGAATCCACGAAGATATCCATTAAGTGTTTTATTAATTAATCTACAGGGAGCAGGAAAGGCTGGTTTTGGTCGTCGGCAGCACGACCCAGAGCTTCAACAAGAGTCAGCTCTCCAACTTCGGCACCGCCTCTGGCTATGCTTGGCACTGGGCAATGCCTCTGGCTATGCTTGGCACCGGGCAATTCCTCTGGCTATGCTTGGCCCGGGAAATACCTAACCTCTTTACCATATTTTCCACTAAAAAGCTCCTTTTCATTTCTCCATGCCATGGAGGTACCCCACCTGGTGTCAGTCTGGTGTTGGACCGATCGGCCTCGCTTGGCAGTAGAAAAATTATAAACATAACCTTACAAAACAAAATGTTGTGCGTATTTCACTACTGTGGTAAATTTCACATTAAATTTTTATTTTTTTTTACTTGTACATGCTGCTTTTCTTCTTTTTTATGTGTACATACTGGTTTTCTTGTAACAGAAAGCTAATGACTTTACGAAAATAAATATTTGTTGAAAAATAACTACTCCAAAATTCAGAAATACTTCGTTTAGAAAATTATCAAAACAAAATTATTGTGTACAATGATCTGTGATTTCTTCGCACTCAATAGCAAATTATCAGTCATCCCAGGATTTGGGTGAAAATCACACAACACTTGTCGGAAGGAAACTGTCGGGATATTGTAAATATTGAAATAATTTTGGTACCAAAAATGGTTGGCCTGTAACATTGTGTCTCACTGTTGGGGAGACCCCGTCGTGGCATTTGTGAATCCAGCATTACATCCACCATTTGTTCTGAAAATTCTCACAGTGCACTGTGACATAAACCATTGCAAACTGCTAGTGCTCTCCAATCGCTAGTCACCAAATGCAATGTAATGTGTAATGCTAATTCACATTGTGTATATACACCAACTCAGAATCTAATTGTTTAAGTTATACTATATGTATATTTTATATTCTACTAGTTATAAATTATATAGGACCTAGTGCACATCTCTCGTGAATGTAGACATGGTAAGCCTTGAGTAATTTACCAGAATTACATAATCTTCCAACATTGCTTGATGCCTGAGTTGTATATTTATGTAACCTCAGCGTCGTGGCATAAATATTCACCGTAAATGAGAATTAATTTACACAAAAAATATTCGTTGCAAACGGTATTCTTACATGTAATACAATTCAGCAAGTCAATATAAATATATTATATGGAAATAATACAGGTTTTCTCGCACAAGCACAGTATTTTGATAACCCTCTTCTCTACAACATTTTATTTAATTTTTACGGAAAACTACTTGAAGCCCCTCGAAAATTCCTAGTAAATATAATTACTAATTATCATATATAATCATATTCAGGTATTATTTTTTCCGAATTTCGAAAAAGCCCCTATTCTAGAATTTTACCCATGTAGGCTATTTACTTAGCCCTATTTTGTATTTTCTGCTAAATACAATAACAAGTAAGGTAAGAATAAGTATAATTATACTAAAAACTTAACACTCTCCTTCCCATCCCCTTAATGTTTATGTAAACAAACTCCTAACCTCTTCAATGATTCACAATTCCAGGTTTTCTTTGAGTAACATATTTTAAGCCTATTTAAATACAACTGTCATAGATATTCTCTGTGTGTCTCGAGACACAAATTTAAAGTTACCGTATTAAACGTATCTTGCTATCGTCCAAAACAGTTGACATTACCTTAAATAAAATATACACAATCCATAAATTACGAACTACACCATAGCAAAACACACTGAATAAATAAATAATTTTGCTATTACTTTAATGTCACACATGTAGAAAACTTATATTCCCATCGCTGACAATGGTTCTAATAAAAATTATACAATTCAAACAAACACACAAGCAAAGTCCAAACAAAACGACCATAGACAAACGAAACTGGGTACAGCGGTAGTCATTTTAAATACATTATTCTCTACACAGCACTGAACTCGGCTTCAGAAATTATAAATTTTAGTAAAGTACTCTGTTATAATATAATTTACTTGTACGAATGGTAAAAATAGAAAAATTCATGTTTACTAAAACCATATAGTCTTTTATGTAACTAACGTGAATCACGCAGGTTACTTCAGGACGTCGGAAGACTGTCACAAAGAAAAAACATTCAAAAAGGTCGCCTAACAACATCGCCTGGACGTCACAGTGCGACATCAGTGAAGTGCGACCAAAATGGGACATTGCGACATCGCTGCGACCTTGTCGAGACCAAGGCTGCATTCCACTTGGCACTGAAAGAGCTGACCACTATTGACCAAAGAGGATATAAGCGTATACCAGAGAAGACACTCAAGGTAAACAAGCGGATCGCTTATTTTTTTCGGCCCTTTGCAAATTTGCCTACTTGAAAACTACAAATATAATGTTCAGGTGTTGGTAGTACCAGCCACGGACTATGCATGTGCACAGCACAGAGGACTTGAAAGCAGAGCTAGTGCTACCTGTCGATAAACAAAGGAACTACTTTCATGCACGCAAGGCTCGTCAGGCAGAACTAGCGCTACCTGCTGTCGAACAAAGGAATTACTTGAATTTGTAGTGGGAATTTTGAATTATATTTCCTATATAACATATTCTATTGACTCATCCCACTACTCACTCTGCACACATATAGTAATGTATTGACATTTTAATAAATTAAATTTATTTATTTATTGGTCCCATAAAACAAAATGCAAATTTTCAGAGAAACGGTGCAACTTTTCTTCGATGGTACGTGTTGAATTTCTAAAACTACTGAATAAATTATTTTAATTATAGATGTAATTCATGAATGCAAATTAAATACGACTCCTGGTAAAAAAAATGAAGCAATAAAAAATTGACAATAATTTGGTGTGGAAACTTATTGTTTACTAAATAAACATGAAAGCAAACCTACCTATTGTATTCAGCCCTGTCACTATCTTCAGAATATGTATAGGTGGCTATCTGCAATTTTTTATTTGTCCTATTTGTTTGTACATTAAATTGTTACTTTCTGCAATTATGATATTTGTAGACAACAGTTGTTGCATAAACACATCCAAATATCACAATTCCACTCTTCTGCACAAATGAATGTAAAAAAATTACAAAAATTAAAATAGAAAGCTGAAAAGCTTGTTATGCAAATTTTAACTATACTGTGCAACATTTGTTTCTTTTTGAACTTGTATTAAATATCGAACAATTTAATTCTAAAAATTATATTTTTCTTACCCACGTGCATTCACATATAGAATATTAGCTATTTGTGAGACACCAAAACAAACAGGTGTACACTTAGGCTGTATTCCAATTCTTGGCACATTTTGTTGACAAATAGTCATGTGACTTGATTACCAAGCTCAAAACCAATTGGAATACGGCCTTACTAACCAAGTTAGTAAGATAATATGGAGTACTCACATTTGGTAGGACAATTGTTAGAACCCAGAGATAGCCATCTGTATTTCAGATTTCCATGGTATCCACAAAAGACATTGCAAAAAATGTGGTGGCGGCCCTCCCCTATATACTTTCACTTGTGTAGTAATGTGTACCTGTCTCCAATGACCTTGCCATCAACATATTTAAACCCACAGAAGTGTTTGGCACAGCATAATTAAGAATTTTTTTTTCTTGCAAGCCCCCTAAAGAATTTATTTTTTTTGGATCAGATCTAATGACTTTGAGATTGATTTATATAACAATATAACCAATGAATATCACGGGGAATGGTGCACTATCATTTCAAATATTTGTTTCCAGTATTGAAATGTTTAGCATTTAATGCTTCCGTTATTGGTCTCATACATTTTTCACTGTTAAAAAATTATTTATTTCATTATTCTGACATTTGTTTAAAGAAATAATGTCATTCCTTACCCTCAAATAAAAAATCAGAGGATAATAAAGACAGTCATTCTCCGACAATGAAACAGGATGTCTTATACTATTACTTTGAGCACGAAATACTAAAAATGTTTATGCTCTCGTTGAAATTTAAGTGTAAAATCAGGGTAGGTAAAAAGGGTTCTACTGTAATAATTTTTCTTCAAGCATTTATTTGAAGACATACTTGCCATATACAAAAGTAATTACTACTTACGTACATACTTTCCTGCAGACTTCCCACCAATTACACCAATATTCGTAGCAAATTATAGGACAAAGGGAGCTGTATTAAAACTCTAAAAATTCATTTGGCAAATACTTAGATTTTAGTCCTTAATTAGCATTTAGCCATCTGATGCCAGACAGTCAGAATATAAGTAACCATTATAAACTATGTCAGTAAAATTCAGGACTTCATTAAAAATAAAAATGGTTGTGGTAATTGAATAAAAGGTACAAAATTACTCAGACATAAAATTACTACATTATTCTGTCCTAAAAAAATTATGACTTTAAATGCTCGCAGATCTAAAGCACCCCCTTCCCCACCCCCTCTTAAAACACACACAACATTCTTTGCAGTTTCAAATGCAGTAGCACCTGATCAGCCCACCACCTCATTTGGCCCAAGAAGTAAAACTGAGTCATCACAACTATTCAACTTTACAATGTACCTTTAGCAATCTTTGTGCTTTCCAAACAGTAAATGTACAGAACAGACATATATATTTAATTAACATTCAAATACATAACACACAAAACATGAAATTCCACAAGACTGCCTGTATGGCATTACTCTGTCCACATTTACAAACATTTTAATGGATTACAGTTTGTATTGCTATCAAAATAAATTACCATATACTTGCAGTACACCACTACCTGGTACTGTTAAGCCCAACTTACCAATTTCAAAACCCTAGCTGCGCTCAAACCTCAGTTTTTTACTAGAGTCTAATCAGAAATAAAATTAGTTTTCTTTGGCAAATGAAGCATTTTCTTGGTAAATAAAACACCATCAATCACAGTCTTATGATAAAAGCTTCAGTACACATATTCTTTTCTACAGCTACACTGTCAGTCGACCAGAAGACACCAACCAAAAGTTATAACCTACTAAAGCGGCATTGTATGAAAATGTAATGTACATTCCATTCTAAGAGTGTTTTACAAAAAAAATGTTAAGCCAACATATTGACTACACTTTTTTCACAATTTACAGTTCATAAGTCCTCGTCTAATGTTGTCTTTAGGGACTACATCCAACAGGAAATTTAAAATTTGGTGTTTTAAGGATTGACAGTAAAAAAAGCACCAGAAACTTTTTAAAGCCCAAAATTACTCATGGAAACCTTCCTTCTGTACTTTCGATTTAACTTTCTTGACGGAAATCCTCCACCCACCAAAATATTTATTAAATCCATTTTTACCTAATTTTATCCACAATAGACAACAAACAAACAAACAATTTATAATTACAATAAAAAATTGATCACATATATTTAATACTCTCTGATAACATTTCTCCCCAAGGAGTAAATATTTGAATAATTAATATTATTGGTAAAGAATTCGATGATCTTAATGTAGTATTTCCTCCACTTTCCTTGTTTCTCACAACCATGCAACTTTCTGCTACCGAAAATAATACCTGAACAATATATCTTTTACCACTTGCGGATTTAAACACTTTGTTACTTTTATATTTTCATTACGTAATCAATTTGGACTTCCTTTTCGAAGCCCACATTTGTTGTTTACAAATTTTATTTCTTCCGGTACTTTTTTTATTGGTTTTCATTTGCATAAATATAAGTATTACTTATGAAGAGCACAACAGCCAAATCCAGCTTTCTCACCATAGGAAAGTTGTAGATAATTTACCATAATGCGCATAAAATCCTGTGGAATTCAGCAATGTTCTAACTTTTTAATGAAATTCATTTGAAAAATAAAAACAAGGCAATAGTCCATTCCCCATTGGAAGCAACTTTCTCGGAACCCTGCTAAATATCTACTTGCAGGCCCGTTCCGTATCCTTCTGCCGAATGTAAACAAACATTACCATGTGACTGCAATGTATCATCTGTCAAAATCAATGTTTACATTCCATTGTGTGTGTACATGTGTTCGTATACTTTCGCTACACCTAACTATAAACATTGAAATGTGACTTCTACTTTTATACCTGTTAAATGTGTTGTTCACTGTTTATAGCTTTTCAAAGAATTCTGTCATATTCCAAAAACCATTCCATATGAATATTCACAGTTTATGCCTCTAACATTATTTAGGTCAGCTTTATGACGTTTTAAAAACGCCTGCATTGGAGACAGTTCTTACTGTTATTTTACATTAACATATTTGTTTTCAACGATGTAGCTCAATACATGTAATGCATGTAAGTACTTTGCCGCGACTGTGTTTAACACTGTTAGAGCTGCGAGGTAAAGAGCTGTACTAATTATCCTTTTGTTATTGATATGTGTTCGGTCATTTCTCTAAAAGGACGGCCTCAGTTGGAATAAATATTAAAACGAAGGAACAACATGTGAAAAAGGCACATCAAATTCATGCACGCATCTCATGTTGCTCATTTTTGCCATACAAACTTTAAAGATAGCGGTGAACGTTCACACACATAAGCCTACGATAACTTTTATTCCGCTCATATTTATATGTATTGCTACTTACTGTTTATTAGGTTTATGTCTGCCAACTTCACTTGGTAACTGCCCCGTTATCATATCTAAATATATTAAAATCAGTATTCAAACATTAAAATTTCTTCTCAGTTGTAAATTACAAATTAAAAAATCTTTATTTTTCTGTAATAGGTATGAAATATGCTACAATTGAAAACATGTATAAAAATTTTTTACAGATTATTACGATTCTTTTTAATTTACTAATACCTATTATGCTTTGTATAATGTATGGGTGACTTTCTAATACAATATGCTCCTCTTATTTACAAAAATACTCTACAAGTGTATATGCATTCTATATTTGTTTCACCTTGCGGACATGTTCTTTTGAATATTGAATAATTAATGCATATGTCTACTTATTTCTCATATTTTGTATACAGCTCAGTGTGTGTGTGTTTTGTTTTTTGTATGCTGTATATAACCTATACTTGTTCAACACTGTATCACATCATGACAACTCCTAGCACATGTGCGTAACCAGAGGCTGACAAATAAATTAATGAATACCTTTTCTGTCTGCCATAAAATATGCCAAATAGCTGTTTATATACCAAATATAATTTAATAATATTACACAGATTTACTTTGGATTTCAAAGAATTGGCCTTGCTTTCTGAAACACTATACAAACACTAGCAAATAAAGCTTACGAAAATTTTTCTAACAGTCTATCCTTCCATATTTAAAACAGGCTGGCGAATACAAAATATAAATACTAACTAGGATATTCTAAGCACGTTAAGTATCCTAATGTTCAGGGTAAATGAATGTCTAAATATGAGTTACGACCTAATGACATTACACTGTGTTCTTAGAATGAAAATGGAAGTGAAAATGTGCCGACAGACAGGTCTACCCAGCAGAAATGAAATTTCCATAAGCCTATTTTAAAATATAACCTAAAATATGTAAACTTATCACAGTAATAACAAACTAACTTACTGCCACTGCTCTCGCCTAAACCAGCCGTGGTCACAAACTTCGACATTTCCATGTCCGAAAGAGGGTCGCACATAAAACAGTTGTAACAGCACTTCTCTTAAATCTATTTCTTGTGTTGTCCCATAACTCATCAGCTGTGAAATTTGCAGCACACAAGTGTAGCAACTCGAGGAGTCGGGATCAAAGTACATCTAATAAATCTAAATTGCCACAGTTTTGAACCCAAATTTTACAACTGAAAGAAAAGATATCCTAAAAATGTTTGCACAGAATCACAAATCACAGCTACAAGACTACATAAAGTAAGTATACCAACTAGCACAAACAATTTTAAAGTAACCTCAATCATATATCCAATAAAATATTACTTATAGCGTCAAGCATTATTCCTTACTTTGATAAAGGCCAAACGAAGGGACCAGAAGAGAGAAGAGACAGTGTAGTTTTCATTAGATAGGCTTATGCTTTATTATATCTTGGCAAGGTGTCAGATTTTCAGTAAATTCACATTGTGAGGACATTGACATGATGCCGTCAATGGCCTCTTCCCTAGACCATTTGCCAGCTGCAGCGAGGGACTGCTTCGCCAAGACACGCGTTGTATGCAGAGGACCTCAGCATGCAGTATTGGTGATGAGTGCCGAGTAGTCTAGGTCAGTGCACGGTAGAATAGGGCAATCCAGGGCAACAGGAGCGCGCTTCAGTGTAACTTGTATGTGTGTATGTACAGCCAGTCACCAACTCCGCGTGGTGGAGTGATATGTAAGTAGCGCCATTTTGTGTGGAAAAACGTAATATAAATGATTGAAGTGTTCACGAAATTCGCAAACTTATTGCGATACTGAGAAAGACGTGCAGATCAAAGGCAGTCCTGATGCATACCTGTATTATCAGTGTTATTCCTGTTTGTTGTTTGTTTACATTTCACATGTATCGCCTTCACCTCACCATTAACATATTTTAAGGGTTTGTTATGTTACTTGCAGCTTATTTGAATTTATTGTGTGCCTCCTGTCCCTGGGTTTGATCCAAAGTAAGTTTTATAGTATTGCGTATTAGAAAGAAGTGCCGTGTCGCGCATGGGCCTGCCAACGCCGGCTCTAGCGCCCTCTCGCCAAGTCAGTCAACGCTAGGCAACTGGAGGGGTGAGTCGCGTCGTCGTATCTCACGCTGCGCGTTCCCGGGTGGAATTCAATCTTTGTTACCAATCATATTAACTGCAATAGACTGTAATATTACTTAACCTTTTCCGTTTTAACCACATAGGACATCAGCCCTCTTTTCCCGGTCAGTATAGCACTGCCAGAGGGAGTTTAATTCTCAAGCAACTATTGTGATGGTGTTTGCCTGCACATACAGGACGAGCTGGAAAACATCTCAGATGCCCCAATGATGTCAAAAAAGTGTTTTGGGTTGGTTATAATGAAAAAGTTTGAAAATTATTCGTTGCCTTGGTTTTTATATCAAAATGTAACCATTTAAATAGTTTTTCCCAAAATTTTACAATCAATAAAAGTTATATAAAAATATAATTTTCCCACTGATTTCATTTAGTATAAAAAAGGTATCAAAAATAATTATGTTTAAAACTTCCCCAATATCTACATTTTTACAAGATTACATCTCTTTCCAGCTATATGCAAGTAACAAAAGTGTTTTGCTTTGAACAATACTTAATTAAAATGGCAGCAAGGTCCCCCTCCCCTTAAAATGTTGATGGAACAGCAGTTCCTGCCCAAGTGAAAACCCTGTGCTGTCTCCCCGAATATGGGCGAGGCACCGGTATTTATATTTTATTTGAAACCATCTAGAACATTGCAAAATGATTTTCACTCTGTCGATATCTGAAGTCCTGGAAGAGCACCCTGGTGGCACATGACTGACTGGCAGGCGTCACGTGGTCATGGTGACATATGAGGGAGGGAAAGGCAGTCATAGGTTTTGTGGGTGGCAGTGGCCCCGCGGCGCCCATACCTGCAGACCAGAAGGCCCGCCCAGCGGACGTGAGGCATGGAGCTCGTCAAACGCACACTCGTCGCAGCGAAGGTAAGCCATCCCAAATGGCGAACATTCTCAAATTCATATGGCACTGTTGGTTTGACATTCGTTCTATGTGCAGGGATAGCCGTCACATCCCTCCTCCCCTGAAGTCGGTGTCGCACATGCATCCAGAACATAAGGCGTAGGCTGGCCAGGCTCTTACCCCAGGCTCCTTTCTGCATGGTAAACGGGTCACATTGTTAGCAGCGACCATAAAACAGACAAGCACCAGGGCTCACTCGACGAAGACGTAGGAAAAATCATAACTCTTTCTAAGTTAAATTTGGGAAGACGTGCTTCAAATTTTGAACCATTTTTCCATTTACATATCAGATCTCTAATACTTCACTCATTATATATATATATATACCTCTAAATATTTATGACTTTACTTATTGTTATATTTTTACTTAAATACTAATTTAACTTTACATATGTGTACATGTTTTAAGCATGTACTCATTTAACATTTTATTAGAGTATACTTGCTTACAAAAAGGTTAATATGCTCTTTTTAAAATTTTCCATCGAAAAACCTGGAAAACTAAAGTATCTTTATTAAAATACAATAACCTTTAAATATTAGGATGCTTATTAAAACAGTTTTACATCCATTAATGAAGACAGTGCGGATTTCACAAAAGAGGAGGGCGGGGGACAGTCCCTTTATGTTGTGGGTACGTAATATATTTTACATTGGGAGATATGAACCTTTTCGTATTTGTTCGGAGAATGTGGATCTTCAATCAATACTGTCATAGGCGAAAGGAACCTTACTATCTGAAACGGTCCTCGCCATTTCACCGCCAATTAATACATTTTTGAACTGAGGTGGTGAGCCTCGACTAAAATTAAATCACCGGGTTACAAGGTTACATCTTTGTAAGCTAAGTTACTTTTTGGTTCAATTTTCTGGTGATACGCAGTTAAATTGTGTGTCACATACGCCCATATTTCTTTCAAATTTTTATTATTCACGTTTTCCATACAAATTCCGTAGAGTGACCACACATTTTTTAAAGTGTATATCAATCTCCGCCCCAAAAACACTTCGGCTTGTTTATACTTGTGTGCACTAAGAATAAAATTATTGAAACACAAAAACGAGAGATATAATACGTCATCCCAGTGACGTTGCGTATCTGACTGAAAACTGCGTAAGTTAATGTGTGTCGTTGCTCCCCCTAGGCCGTTTGTCACGCCGGCCGCTCCCAAGCGCAGCACACACGCGCTCTCGACGACTGATCACCAGCGAGCAGTGTTAATGTAGTGTGAGTGCAGGAGTGGGCAAGATCGTGCAAGTGCAGTATAGTACAGGGAGTGTAGCTTTATGTGTACCTACCAGCCCAGGAGAGCGGACGGAGTAATACAGGAACATGTGTATTACGTTATAAAGGGCTGTAACATTTTTCATAAACACATTTTTCGCCACGTGATAAAAGGACGCGTGACCCGCAAATAATGTGTAATATGTCTAGAAATCCTTATGCCTCAATGTGTTGTCTTTAAAGTGTAGTTGTTTTCTTTCACGAATGTTTATTTTCACCGCCACCAGTGTTATGACCACCCCATTTCATTGCGGTCGCAAGGTAAGCTTCGGAAATAATTATTGAGTTGTGTTTTAAGCAGTGTTTGAAAGTATTATAGCATGTAACTGTAAATTTGCTTCTCCGCATGTGCAAGTAGATCCCTCCGTGGCGCGTGGGCCCTTCACCGCCAGCATTCGCGCCACGGCGGGAAGTCACTCGCTCTTTCCCGCTTGGACGGTATCAATCGTCATCACCGGTCATTATTCAGCAATATTTAAGTATATCAGGTACCTTTTTCATTTTCGCCGTCCGGGGTACTCCCCCTCGCCTCCACAGATATTGCATCACCTAGAGAGTTAATAATTTCATCAGCATACCTATCCTTAATGCAAGCCTAGGGCTTTATTTATCGCATCGCCTTCGCCGCAGGTTTAGAGCGAGCAATTGGTATAAGTTATTCTCCTGGAGGGAATGTTCTATTCTGCAGTAAATAGCATGAACTGATGAGTGATTTTATTCCAATGCCGGAAGGCGTTTCAGGACACGGGTCCCTTACAACCCACCATTTCCTGATGCAAGTGTTTATAGTATTGATGTGAATTTAAGAGTAAATATTAATTTGTATGTATGCTGCAACCTAATTAAAGTACCGCGAGTAGCATTTATGGGTGTGTGGTTTGGCCCTGACAATCCACACGTAGGGAATTTTGATTACGTAGACATCATATTTAATTTGCAATACCAAGCGGTGATTGGGCTGTCTGAAGAGCCCCTCGTTTAGAAAACACTGAGGCCTCCACATCAGGTGAACAACTGCAAGATCTAAGCAGGAATGTGGTCCGGGTGATCGGCCCGCAGCACCCCGAGGTTACGAGGACTCAGCTCTACCACAACAACATCAGTGATGTCGCCTTAGCGACGTTTGGCGCCTACCGGGTATACTATTCCTAACACCTTTTTCCAAATTATGTTCACCACCTTTGTAAATCCCATGCAACCCCATATCGTTCAGTCAACCAACGTCATGCGGTTAACACGTTGCCTGTAGATGGTACGGGTAGTTTGAACTATTTTTACTCCCATATAAAATTCAAATCTCAGAATTCTATTGACAAAAACACACGACAGATGGTTTTATCACGCCCTACGTGTCCTCCATAATAAGATTCGTGGTAATATTTAAACACCATTGCCCTCAAATTTTCAGGTATAAAAACTCTGAATTTTCCTCGTCTCGTCCATTCTCCTAGAAAACCTTTATGGATAACGTATGGTGAAGTTCCATTCTTAATTTCAGACAAAATCTGCTTTCATTCCTGATTAGCATTTTAGTATTCTTTAATATCAGTAAACACACTTGGGAATTTTTGTAACATATTCAATTCTGAAACGTCTGTGTTTCCTACTACTGGCCATGACAACTGACTATCGACGCTCACTATACGCTCTATAGGTTCCCCATTTTTCATCTGCTCGTCTCCTTGCTCAAACTCTTCGGCGCAATAAGTGCGCGACAACGCGTCTGCTACCGAATTTTCGACCCCGCGAATGTGTTGCGCAGCGAATTTGAAACGGGCCAATCTTACCAGCCAACGTACCAACTGCCTGCAGGCTTTTGCGATTTTAATAACCAGCTGAGCGCTTGGTTGTACAGTGCGTGATCCAAACAAACTGCTAGCTTTTCGATAGCCCAAATACAAATCAAGCATTAATTTTTACAAATAGTAAATTAATGTTCTGCTTGAGTCAGTAATTTACTAGCATACACTATAGGTACAAAATGACCATCAATATTATGATTTAAACACGCTCTTATTGCTACAGAAGTGGCAACGCATTCGCAGTGCGAAAAGAACTCTTCGGAAAAATTCGGTAAAAATGGGAGGATTTGCTAACATATTTTTCAATTTTTGAAAACCATTTTCCTGATCTTCGTTCCACTTAAACGGACTTTTTTTTCTTTTCGATTTATTTAACGGCTGTGCAAGATCGGAAAAACTCAGAATAAATTTACTATAAAATGCTACCATACCTGAAAATCTTTTCACTCGTAAATTTTTAGGCTGCGTGAAATTTACAACTGAGTTTACCTTTTCAGGATCTGTTCGCAAACTTCCATCGCAAATAATGAATCCCAAATTACGCACGTGTTGTTGTGCCCAACTTATCTTTTCCGAATTTACAGTCAGCCCGGCGTTACACAACGCGTCTAATACTAGCCTCAGGTGTGAAGATGTTCCTCTAACTAATTACTATATATGCACACGTCATCTATGTACGTGCATACAAACTCATATAGATATTTCCCTAATAAGCGAGTTAACACTCTGGACATACACTGGGTCCGGAATTTACTCCCACCAGTGGACACCACTGGTACAAACCCCACACCGTACTAAACGCTAACGGTGTCCTACTATTGGGATGTAACTGAAACTGTAAGAATACCGAATTTAAATCCAATAGAGTGGAATATTTTACATTGTGCAAATTTTGTATTACCGTTTCCATGGCGGTTACCGGGTAAGAATCCGCATACAATTTTTTATTTATTTTTCTATATTAACGGATAATTCAAAACTGTTCCAGAGTTTTCTTAGGAATTATAAAAGACGGACTTTCGTACGGACTTGTGGAATTTTCCACTATTCCCTGCTCTAGAAATTCAGTGACAAAATTTTTAAATATTTAAATATTGGGTGCTGACACACGATACGACATACACACTACAGGCTCATTATCTTTTAGTTTTAATTCCACTGGACTCTCTTTACAATGCCCTAACTTTTACATAGGCACATATTTATATTCCATTTTAAGCTGTTCTGACGATTTCGCTACCTCTTCAGAATGCTGAAGCAACTGACTTTTACGGAAATGAGAAGGTTTTACTAGCAAGTTTACAACAGTTTTGGGGAAGAAACTAAACCGTAATTCCTTCTTTGCTACGTCAATACATGCGCACGTCTACTACCCAAGAAATCGACACCTAACATCACGTCATGTGGCAGATGTTCAAAAACACGGAACGCTACTTTCCATGAGAAATTTTCCATTTTCACTGTCATCAAAGCTATTATGTTTGACGTTATCAAACCTCAGTCCGCTAAGGAAAATATCGCAGACTCACCCCATTTTGACTGCACAGTTCCAGGCGGCGCGTCCCGCGTGATTTTATTCAAGGTCTCTTGAATTATGAGTATCGCTGAAGCAGCCGAGTCAACCAAGCCTGACATTGTTAAGTTTGCAGCAATCACAAGCTGAACGTACAGTAGACCTTTTTTGTTACATAGATTTGTGTTTGTGACTGCATCTATTCCTGCAGGTTTTCCATTTAACGGACAATTAAATTTTAAATGCCCAGGATTACCGCATCTGAAACAAATAATATATTTTACGGTTTGATGACCTTCAGACTTAACAACACTTTCTGAATTTACTTTTACGTTTGACTGGCCCCGTTTTCAAGCGGCTCTTCTTTCCTGTCACTGCCCAGTTTCTTATAGAGAGATTTTTCCGTCGGATGACTATTCCTAAAACAAATTTGACATTTTTGTTTTAACTTTTCCTGCACGGAATTCCTTTCGCCTTTTTGCACTTTATACAAGCATTTAGCCATCGGATGATTTGTGCGAGAACAAATTTGGCATTGCCGTTTGGATGCTACTACTTGAGGCTCTCTTTGCTTAAAATTACTAATCGTTAATTCCACTTGAATTACTAAAGCTAGTTACTCATTTATGAGTTTCGGCTTTGAAGCAAATATAAAATATTTACTATTTTCTGGCAACAGATTAAAAACAGTATTTCCACCAAATCCGCTTCCGCACACGGCAAACCTAACACTTCCACCCATCTAATAGTCTCACTGACAAACTGCTGCATTGACTCATTGGAATTTTGACATTTTTTCAATATTTTCATATATTGGTGTGCTATAGCTACTGATGAACAAGTCTGTTTCAACATTGCCTGACTAAACTCACTAAATGGCATACGTTCATTAATCACTTGCCCCACTACATATTGAAAAGGCTCTGGCACTTTGAACATTATAGCGGCATACAAAAGCATAATTTCACAAATACGTATAGACGTGATTCTAGCCATTTGCACCAAAATATTTACAACCGACTTTAAATTCAGGCGGTGAACTACCTCTATATTTTCTACCAAGTGAGGTGGCGAATGTTTGAGATTTTTAAAGACGCTAACTGTGTCAGACTCACCCTCTTGTTGAGCAACTATGTCACCCTTACTATCCAAGTCCCGCATTTGCTGTCGTCTGGCTTGAATGACACTCCTACATCCGTCAGATTTTTTTTGAAGAGTTTCCTTAGACATTCGCTGGATCCATGATATACCGATACCTGTAGAAGTAATTTTGTGGATGAGTTGATGCACCACTACTAATAAAAGTCACTCCCACGACCACTGGAACAAACCCAAGTGAGTTTGTACTATTTCGTAACTTTACAAAATTCCTAACTTAATTTTCCCTTTCTATTTCTCTGCATTGAGGAAGCAGAGTGGCGCAGATTTATCTATACTGTAAGTGACGGTGTTTGCCAACACATACAGGACGAGGTCCTTGTCTCAACTGCTTCCTGAATGTAGGTGATTTTAATTAGAAAACAGTTGAGAGCCCCCCCAATGATGCCATAAAAAGTATTTGGGTTGGTTCCAGTAAAAATGTTTGAAAATTATTCGTTGCTATTTACATAGTTTTTCCAAAAAATTTACAATCAATAAAAATTATATAAAAATATAGTTTTCCTTCTGATTACATTTAGTATAAAAAAAAAGGTATAAAAAATAATTCTGTTTGAAACCTCCCCAAAATCTACATTTTTACATGATTACATCTCTTTCCAGCTATATGCAGGTAACATAAAAGTATATTGCTTTAAACAATACTTAACTAAAATGGCAGCAAAGCCCTTAAAATGTTGACGGAACAGCAGTTCCTGCCCAAGTGAAATCCCTGTGCTGTCTCTCCGAATCTGGGCGAGACACCTGTATTTACATTTTATTTTAAATCATATAGAACATTACAAAATGATTTTCACTCCGTCGATATCTGAAGTCCTGAAAGGGCACCCTGGTGGTGCTTGACTGACTGGCTGGCATCACGTGATCATGGTGATGTATGAGGGAGGGGAAGGCAGTCATAGATTTGGTGGGTGGCAGTGGCCCCGCGGCGCCCATACCTGCAGACCAGCAGGCCCGCCCAGAGGACGTGAGGTGTGGAGCTTGTCAACCACACCCCCGTCGCAGCGAAGGTAAGCCATCCCAAACGGCCAATATTTTGCCAACTTCATATGGCACCGTCGGTTTGACTTTCGTTCGATGTGCAGGGATAGCCGTCACACTATTGTGTAGCCCATGTGGCCTCTTGTCTGTATTACCGCTACCAACAGATGAAGTTCGGTGTCAAATGTAAAGTTACTTTCATTGAAAGGTGTATAGAGTCATGGCGAATATAATAACGTATCTGGAAATGTGCTTGTTTAATTCCTTCTACGCCTTCGGGTGCATAAGGGCATGGGGCCCTCAAACCCACCATTTCTGAAGTGTTTATTTTACATGTCAATTCCAAGAGTGTTCTGTATGCAATGTTTCCAAATAAACGAATTTAATCCAGGTGGTGTGTGATCCGCCCTAAGAGTGCACAAAGATTTCCGTAAGTGGTTTTTTTAAAATTAATCGGTAATTGTTCCGTATTACATATCGTAATGGGAAAACCATACAACACATTCAGTGTGTTCTATAAAGTAACCTTCCTAATTGTTTATTTTTCAGTCTGATGCAGTATCGCATAACTGGCCAAGTTCCATTTAGCGCATCCAAATTTGGCACCAAATGTTCCGTATCGCGTATCGAAGCAAACTTTTCGCAAATTTCGTCTCGCAAATCGCAAGATGATGTGCGCGGGATGTAAAATCACATTGTTGAACGCCAGTCAGTTTATTCATTCCTTGCCAGCCATAAACACATTTCTCATCGAGCACGACATTCTCAAATCGATGATACGGTGCGAAAAATGCGGGTAAGGCGAAGCGAAATTAGTGGGAAACAAGGGCTTGTTTTACTGGTGCCGATGGCTAATGGAAGATGGTACTAAATGTAACTTTAAAGTGTCAACGAGACAGGACAGTTTCGTAGGAGATTCAAACTTGTCTCCGGGCAAGATAGTCTAGTTGTGTTTACTGTGGTGCCTGATCAAATACCCTCGACAGCAGACTATAGTGAACGAACTTTTGTGCTCGGGAAAGACGGTCGTTGCCTGGTCGAGTTTCTGCCACCAAGTTTACATAGACTGGGTGTTGATGTACAGGAAACACATCGGCTGGCCGGACAAAGTGGTCGAGATCGACAAGTCGAAATTGGGCAAACGCAAGAACCGTAAAGGACGCAAAGTTCACGGCCAGTGGGTTTTCGACGGAGTGCAGCGGGATGATCCGACGAAATTCTTCCTGGTGCCGGTGGAAAAGAGGAACGCGGCGACCCTGACCAAAATTATTCACGAGTGGATCGCTCCGGGCACAGCTACCGTCACATGCAGGTGAATCACAGGTGGGAATTTGTGTGCAGCGAAAAGAGCGGAATGGTAAACACTCGAAACACTCTAAAGAATAAGAGAGGCGAGCCGTTGAGGATGCACACTCAAAACATTGAGCTAAGTTGGTGTTCTGTGCGATTCAGCATTCCCTGCTTTGGCCGACGGAACAAATCTTGGGTCGGCTACCTGGCCGAGTACGTCTGGAAAAAGAATCATCGGTACGGAGAACGACTGCTAACTTTGCTGATTCACGCCGCCGACATGCACCATCGTAATCGGTGTAGAGGTGATGGCGGCAAAGGCTATCCTAATTTCGACAGGTATATGTTTGTTATGGTGTTTTATAATTTACAGGCACGAGCGAGATTGAGTTGCTGTTGCAGTTGCAGTTTTAAAATAGTTCATTGAGTTGATGTTGCCATTGCAGTATAAAATTAAAGTGTGATTGACTTGCTGTTTGTTTCAGTTTAAAGTGTGATTGACTTTCTGTTTGTTTTAGTTTAAAATAACATTTAATTGAGTTGCTGTCTGATTCAAGTTTAAATTAATGTTTAATTTAGTACCTGTTTGATTCAAGTTTAAATTAATGTTTAATTTAGTTGCAATCTGTTTCAGTTAAAAATCAATTTTTAATTTAGTTGCTGTTTAAATCAAGTTTAAACTAGTTGTTTGATTTTAATTAAAAGAAAAGAATGAATGACTTGCTGTATGTTTTAATTTACAGGTGCGAGTGAGAAAATGTAGCTGTTTGTTTCAGTTAAAAAACAGTGTTTGAATGACTTGCTGTTTGTTTCAGATTTAAAAAAAAGTATAATTGACTTGGTGTGCGTTTTATTTTTGAAAAAATTGTGATTGACATGCTGTTTGTGTAAACATTCACTCGTGATCCGGACAAAGCCTAAAATAGTCGAGTAGGTCATGATAGGTCCGGTCCGCCAGGCGATGATAGATCTACTTCCATCTGTTGCATCCGCAAAACTTGGATCTGCCAGTTTCAAATATTGAGCTAAATTGATTTTAAAAAAAAATACATTCATTCGCGATCCCTAAAAGGCATAGCGCCGTCGTGTCTGCCATGACTGGTTCGGCTGGCACCGGATGCAACTGCATACGCTGTTGCTTTCGCGGACTTTGGACCTGGCAGTTTCGAATGTTGAGGTAATTCATATAAAAAAGTGATTGCATACCTAAAACATTACAATCAATATGGTTAAATTGATAAATAGTAGAATTTTTAACTGTTCATTATTTTACCGTATCCTTTTAGTGATTGCGTGCATGTGAATCTTTATATAATAAATGGTTAAAATTATTTTTAAAATGTTACTAAGTATTAAAAATTCTCTTTAAAATAAATATATAAAAATTATGCATCTCAAATTGCGTGTATGTAAACAGGGACGAGAAAAAAGCGAAAATAACTCATTTTTTGCATACGCGATAGCAAATTTTTGGGAATATTTACTGTTGCCACCTGGATACGCCAAGAGAAACAAATGGGGTATTTTACCCTATATTACGTTTTAGGTTTGGATACACTATGGGAAATAATTGGGTATAGGTAGAAATTTCTCCCCCGACTCGGCTGGATACACAATTCGAAACGAGTGGGGTACGGCACCATTTCTCCCCCTTCCCGCTTTGATACGCAATGTCGTCCTTTTCGGTCCTGCATGTTTTGTCACCTGGATACGCACGGGGAAACTTTGTATTTTATTTGGGCTTTTTCCCGGTCGTGGTTGGATACGTAGTTGGCGGTTTTTTTGTCTCGACTTTTTTTACCATTGGATACATAATACAATGGTTTTTGAGTGATTTAGATACGCAATACGGAACAATCACCGGTCTTTTGAATTTTTCACCCACATATCCCATGTGAACCTCTCGAGTTCCAGCCAAATGGAGGAGGAAACAGACACGGAGGATATGAAGGAAATGGATGAGACACTTTCGGCTGCAGATAACCGAGTCATCAACCTCTTCAGTCCTGGGACCATCAACTTATTCTGTCCCGGGACCATCAACTGCTTCTTTCCCTGGACCAACAACTTCTTTGCACGAATCTATGTATTTATCATTGATATTTATTATGTATATTTTCCTAATGTGATTGTAATTATTATATTTGAGAATAATAGTTTTTTTCCCAACAGAACTGTTCGAAGATCGCAAAGGTACAAATCTACAACTGTTTCCCACCAGTCGAGACCTCAAACAACTTCTGACGTCCATCAACAGAGAGGCACAAAGTGCAAATCAGCACCCGACATTACTCGTGCGAAGCAAAAACAAGCACCAGGTAAGTGTTC
Organism: Dryococelus australis; assembly: GCA_029891345.1. Taxonomy (NCBI): domain Eukaryota; kingdom Metazoa; phylum Arthropoda; class Insecta; order Phasmatodea; family Phasmatidae; genus Dryococelus; species Dryococelus australis. Next base: position 123,529,777 of record CM057003.1, read on the forward strand.
AAGACAAATACCAACAACAGACGTCTCCCAACATCGAAGAAATAATCCTAAACCAACCAAGATGACTGATGTTTCTCGTCGTGAATTACAGCGAGAAACAGCCCGAAAGACTCGTTATAACTTAGAAAAACAAATCAAAGAAAGTATAAGAAATATGGTTCTGATTTTGTATTTCAATTAACTTGTATATGTTGTTTATTTACAAAAAAATAAAACAGATTTTTAATTTTTATAGTTTTATTTTGTAAGATATGTAATTTTTTACATATTATTTACATTTTTGTTAACATTTGACAATTATCACCCAAAAAATAGATGCATGGATACCTACTGGCATACCCATAAATACGACATTGGCTTCATTTAGTCCTGTTTAAATTAAAATTCCACAAATTTTATTCGTAGTATCCCACATAATTGTAGTTTCACCACTCAAAACCTCAATATTGAGGAAATCTTCGATTTTTTCCCTGTGGTTATTCAATGCCGTTATTATATTGTCCAAAAACACACGAAACTGTCGATTAATTTTTACTAGATACAGTTTCGTGTAATACTGTGATGTTATTACGTCCCAATAATAAAACATTTGCTCCGTTTTCTTGCAGATAATCTACCACTTCCACGATGCCGTCTTGACCGCGAAATGCAGTAACAAATCCTTTTCTAAGATAACTGGTTCACCACAAACGATTTTCAGTTAGGTAACGCATAATATTTTCACGATCTGCATTAGCCGCTTTCACCAACAATTTCCAGTCTTTGTGAATCCCTTTCATATCCGCATCTATTGTTTGCACCAAATACACAAGTACGGGCCATTTTTCAAACTAATAATTGGCATACCCTAACATGGTTATACCCGTTGAATCTTTGGCTAAAACGTTGACACCTTCTTCTTTAGGAATTTTAAATAATTCCAAATCCCCCCTGCTACACGCTGAATTGGAGATTTCCCACCAAAATCCTTTTCTCAAAATTCAATTTTATCTCCTTCATGCGTACAAGTTCATCTAACCAACCACGATAGGCAGCTAAACTCACCAGTGACAGTTCATTCTCGTCAAACAAGACTTGTTTGTCACAGCTGGCTCCCATGGTATCTTCACTGGCTGTCACAGTGTCTTGACTGTTTCTCGTGGTGTCTTCACTGGCTCTCATGGTGTCTTTGCTTGCTCTCATGGTGTCTTCACTGGCTCTCATGGTGTCTTTGCTTGCTCTCATGGTGTATTCACTCTGTAGTTTGTAGAGAGCGAGTGTGATCCCTTGGTTCAATCGTCTGGTTTTTATACACGCATTGTGCGAGATTTGTTATTGTATTTTACTGGCAGGGAAGGAATGCAAGTTTCTTTATATGGTATCGTGAGCTTTACCGACCTTGATAAATCGAATAAAAATATTTTTTTTTACTTCCATACACTATAAATTTCAGATGCAAAAAATATGACTAGGATATATTAGCACGATCTTGTCAATTAAATCAGCATAGTGTGGAAGAAATTAAGCTTAGATTTACACGAAATGTTAAAATGTAATGCCGTTTGTTTTGTTCCTACAATTATTAAGCAAGTTTCATTGCAAACTTTTATACTTTTTAGCTTTCAAAGCATTTTCATGTAAACGACATTTGGATTCATGAGAGATCAGTTTGACTTGCGCTCTCGAACTCAGCAGTCGGGTAGTCGGAGTTAGTTTTAGTTTACCAAAGTTACCAAATAGCACAGCGACCACTGATGAAACATATTTCATTTTAACATTAGCTTATTACTTTTCAAATTTCAGAATAGTTTTGGAATAAGTGACGAAACTGATTGAAAGCACTTTGAGGTTTCTGGATACCTCGGGAGATACAATACGATTCGTTTTTTATCGGACACGTAAACTAATTTTATTCTATTTTCAAAAGCCCATTCAATGTAAAATTGTTTGCAAACTAGCAGTTGGTTGAGTATAGTTTTGTAATTTATTTCATTGACATCCAACGAACCCTTGACTTGGCCGTCTTCATTATCGTTTAGACGAACCATGAATATGGTTTGCGAATGTTCGTCCAAAATGACGGAAATTGTATTGAATACTCCGAAAATTAACCATTTCAAATTCTTAAATATTAGCCGAGTTAATACACCTCTGGGAATATTCATAGTGTATCTCTTTGTCGTTTTAAAACGAATCATGCTCGCCTCTCCTGGCTTGATGATTGATGACCATATAGATGATATTTTTTGTCGGTTAAACCAGATTCGTTGGTATTTGTAAGATCATCTGTTCCAGTAGTAAATACATTTTCCAGAGATGCGGTCGAGGTGGAGATGTAGTTTATCCTTTTCAACTCACAACCCTCCTCGGCCGATTCTATTATATAGCTGTCAAAACTGTGGTGCTTTTTTCCAAATGTAAATACCAAGTGGAATTCCAGTAATTAAACTAGCTATGAGTAGACCCATTCTCACGTAGAGTTGTTTATTTCCATTATTCATAGTTCTTATCTTTATATTGGCAAACGATAGTAAAAAACTCAAAATTACCCAGAGCGATTGTCGGTTGTATAGATGTCCATCGGGTGCCATGACGACCGAGCTCGGATCGCAAATGATTGTGTGTAAACCATAAAATACTTGCCACGCCAATGTTTGAATGGCGTTTTCATCGTATTTTACCGACAGGTAAGTGAGGAATACGGACATTATTTCTAAAATTTGAGAATAACTCAAGGTATCGATAAAAGGTGCCATACATTAGCCAATACATCTTTGCGGTAATTTGGAAAGAAATTAATTTTTTTCACGTGATTGAATATTTTTTCGTACTTGTGTCGTACAGAACCAACTGTATTCCTAAACTCCTCAATTTGAAATGATAGGGAATTATCTTTGTATAGTAATTTTGTCAACTGTTTAATATTTTAATTTTCTGCCTGTTGTTCGTCTCTCAAAAATTTTTTATAATTTTCGAGCGAGTGACGTGCGGGCCCAAACAATTTTGTTGGATAGTACACTGCTAAAGATATAGAAGATTTAAACGATGGGTTAATTGCGAAATATTAAATTTTATTTCAGAAGCGAGTTTATCACGTTGTCATTAACGAATATATATTTACACCTTTTAACCTCAATACAGAAACGTAAATATATTGGTTGTTTACGATGACTGTCAGGTGTAAAAAAATCCAAGTACAGCGGCGGATATAGTTTTATAAATCCAACCGATTCCATAAATTCAGAATGCGTCATATTTTCACTTAATTTTATCCACGCTTTTGACTTTAGCAACTCTCTAATGGCGAAGATAAAATCACTAAGTATATTGTTTTTTTCAGAGTGTAACATTAATTTACTCAATTACCGGCAGCAGCAACTCCTGAATTAGTAGGATGTACTCGCACCAAATAGTGTATTCACCGAGCCTTTGAGTTTACTTTTAAATTTTCATATAACGAACCCTAAAATTACAATCAATTAAATAGATCCTATAATGGTAAATGCGTATATTTGCTGTTTTTTATTAATTGTCTTATACAAATACAACACGTAAAAAAAGGTTTCACATAGGGTTGGGAAAAGTAGGATAAAAAAAAAGGATATAGACAGACAATCACAACATGTTAGGAAAAAATATTTTTTTATTCAATGATGTATTTACAATAGTAACAAAAACGTATTTACACTTGAATAAATTTCAATTTATTCTTGTTTGTTGTTCTGGCTAAGACTACGTAAATTTCTTTTAGCGTACATTCCGTCAAATTTGCATAAATATCATTATTAATTGTTAATCCTATACTGCTCTGAACTGTATTTCCATACGTCATTTGAAGCGGGAAACCATATAACAAGAGTTTACTGTTTTTGGTAGCTTCACATGCATGTTGAAAGGCAAGTATATCGATCGTATAGAGATTCATCTTGAAGAAACATTTCTGTATCAGAAAGAGGTTGTTTTTTCCCTCGTCACACATGAGTATTTCGTCTCCAACATGTCCCAAATTATATAAAACTTCAGCGATACATACTCCATGACCATGAATTAAACTGCGGTAGGGAACACCAACGATTAGCGGCAAGTAGGCGGGTTTGAGGTTTTCATTATTCTCCACTACCAATGGTTTTTCATCGTTTGAAAAGAAAATTGGAGTGAACCGGGGACGATTTTCGAAAATACTCTGTTTGTCCATCTCAGTCACGTCATGCCAGCAGTTACATTCCTTAAGAAATTATTTTTTTGAGCGAGAACAGCAATCGACACACTTAAATTGAAATAGTGTGCTTCGATATTTGTAAAGGCAAAGAAAAGTAACCCGGGAAACTTGACCAAGTTTTCCTGCGCCTGGTTCAAAATCTCTTAGGCGTTGAGTACCAGATATGAACCTGCTTTGAAATTCGGCTCAATCACGGTCGCCAACATCTCTACCGGATACTCAGAATCCAGAATGGAACAACTCATGTTACGATTGTGTACGCCGAAATGACGTGTAAGCAGTTTCTTCCAATTCGGAGCGGTATTTCAAGTTGTCAGAAATTCCTAGTAGGTCGAATCCATGTTCCTAATCTGTGTGGTAAGGAAAAAATTATCACCGCATAGTTCACGAATAAGAAATATGTCATTGGGTTTGTTTATCATAAACGGCTTTAGCTGATACTGATCGCCACAAAATACAATCAACAGTTTACTAAAAGTGTGCTTCACCATTCGGAAAAATTCAACTATAAACGTTGCTAGACATGCGCTGATCATACTGTATTCGTCAATAAACGAAACAATGGGTGCATTGAAGGAAATTGAATAGTCGTTGCATTCCACAAAAAACGAAGCCGTGTTGTATCCGATATCGCAAAACTTGCTCAATTCTTGTTCCACTGTAGATATTTTGTCAAAATCAATCAGTGGCAAGAACTGCATGAATTAAAAATATTCGTAGTAACTAAATTTAGTCAACCGAATAAGGAGACTTGATAACATCAAACCATTTGCTAGTTTCATCTGTCGATAAATATTTCACAATAGAATTTGTTGCGGGGTCGTGTAAAAAAAACTCTGTATTTTTTTCTTCGAGAAAAATATGCAATAATGTAGTTTTCCCACTGCCGGCAGGACCATTTAACGTTACGTATTTAAGTGTAGCCAACTCACCATTATTCTCAAAGAGTCATGCAAATGAAATTGTTTTAAAAGTTCTTGTTCCATTGCAAGAGTTAACTTTGCCGACGCAAAATATGTCGTTGTTTCCACAGCTTTCGGTTCGGAATATAAAAGGGTGATTAACTTGTCCTCAAGATTTTTACGTGGAATTTGTTGCGAGCATAAACACATTTCTTTACTACTCAACACATCTCTAAACCTAAACTCCAGTCTCGTTTAGCCGGAAGGCCATGCTTCACTCGTAATTTATACTCGGCGATTTTTCCAAAGGTATTGATCACTGAAAAGGTTTTTTTTTGTTTACTAAGGAAATTTTCGAGGAACAGCAAAATAAATAAATAAACGGACCATTGTGATATTTTAAACCACTTACCATGGATGTTGCTGCTAAAATAAACAAAGTTACTTACAAACTGAACCTTTTGTAGTAGATTTTTTGTCCATAAAATAATACAAACCATTATTTTTTTTAGTTAGATATAGTGTAAATAAAAAGGTTACGTGTTGCAAAAAAAATTAATGAATTTTTTTCCTGAATGACTCTAAATTAAAATATGGGAAATTCGCTGAGTTTTCAAAACAATAACAATTTAGGTACTGCCAATTTAACAACAAGGGCCTTTTACGATTTCAGAAGTTCTAACAAATGAATATTCGAAACATTTTTTCTCACTAACACGGTAATTTACCATCATTGAATGGCTATACTTATTTTCTAAACTTTGAGGCTAAACTTCCGGATAATTTATATCAAGAAGAGGCGGGAAAAAAGGGACATGAGATTGAACGTATTAACAAAAAAATTTAATTATATCACAATATTTACGTAATTTGGAAACAAATTATGCAACTTTTAAACATTTGCACATTGGCTTATTGGCAAATGACCCACTCCACATTATTTGTGCATTAAACCGAAATTGACTGAACCATTTGATTTTTTATATAACGTGGATACAGTTTATTTCGAGAATATTATAGACTTGGCGGAAATCGAATCAGAAAATAGACAAATATTTCTAAATCTACCCGAATTCAAGTCACTTGAAGTTTCTCAACTTCGTTTGAGAATTAATATTTCCCATATATTGTATATATATATAATAATTACATAGTGGTTGCCAAATAGAATCCGTTTTAACAAAGTGCTCGATACTAGTAAAACTGGATTCATGATACTTGCGAAAAACTTACAACCTCGTGAGACTGTATATTTAACCAGGTTGATGCAGGATGTTGGCTCTAAATCGGGTAAATGTGTAAAAACACGATCTTAATGGATATATATATATATATATATATATATATATATATATATATATATATATATATATATATATATATATATCCATTAAGATCGTGTTTTTACACATTTACCCGATTTAGAGCCAACATCATATATATACGTCATATATATATATATATATATATATATATATATATATATATATATATATATATATATATATATGACGTATATCAAGGGTAAAATTCCAACACCAAATATAATACTATTTACTAACGAAGCGATCATGGCGAAAATGTTTGAGTACATGGATAAAGAGATTCGTTTACAACCCAATAGTGATTTGGTAAAATTGTCAGTTTCCGTTCTCGATGAAGACAATGACTGGTTGGCGGCACAAATCATTAATAATTTACAACACTTATCAAACAAGCACTTGTTGTTTTTCATATGCACGTCTCAGTTTTATAAAATCCGATACTAATTTGATAAACCTTCCTGTCGAGTATTTAGAGCTACAAAATAATTTCGTTTCCGTCGTTCCGAATAACTTAAAGAATAGTGTAGCGGTGGCATCGAATAACAATTTAGTCAAAGTAGTGATCGATAGTTCTACATCGCTAGCACTCTGCGCGGCTCAAATTCCCGTGCTCGATAAGTTAAGAGAAGAACACGCCATTGTTTATGTTCCATCTGGTAACAATTTGTACATTTATCCCTCTCGTAGTTATACTATAGATTCTTCTTTGAAATTCAAAAATTACAATCGAATATCAAATACAAAAACTATCATGGTGATTGACGAAATTGAATATACTAATTTGAATACTAATAAATACCAGTATTTTGCACTCATTCGATCCACTTCAGAGCTTTTAATATGAGAGTCGATGGAATTTATCAACAAGTACAACATTACCTTTTTGTTTCAAGTCGAAAACTATTCAGTATCTCTGATGGACAATCCCAGGATCCAAAAGTACATTTCAAATACGCAATATCAGCACAAAATGTTTGTTCTTTCAAACACACATTATTTTATGATCTGCCATTAAAAAAATATGTCTGTTCCTAAGCAACTAACTGACGATCAAAATTTCCAATTTTTTAATCCTTTATCATCCTCCTCCTCTTCTACCTCCACTCCTTTATCATCCTCCTCCTCTTCTTCCTCCACTCCTTCCACTGACACATTATTAATTGGTTATTTCCAAATTAATTTTAAACAAGGCAAGCATTTTGGATTTGGATATAAGTACGGATAATGTTATCTTTTCGTTCGAACCAAATAACTACGAGCCAAATAGTCAAAAGAGAGGGGGAAGCTGTTTATTCACCAGTAGATTTGAATTGGCACATAGTAAACAATCACATATTAAAGTTGGTTGATCGTAGGAAGTTCATGTAATAGCTATCAATAAAATGCGAAATTCGTTCAACTCGAATGATGCGTTAATCAAATACTTTGCGACACTTAGGCGTTCTGTAATTTCCATCTTTTTTCGACGATTTGTCCGCGTTTTGGTGACGAATTTGGCCACGTTTAAAAGCCAACGGACCAAATACACACCCATTTTTGTTGTGATGGCTAGGCTAAACCATAATTTCCAGGAAAACCAACTAAATACACAACTTACTGGTAAACCTCTCATCCTTTGTTGGTATTCCAGGAGTTTCTGCCATTTACGAGGATAAAGATCCGGGAGAAATAACCATTGACAACACATGTGACAATCACGAGCACTATTTCCACCAAATAATACAATTCAAAGCAATTTTATTTGATTTGTATTACTTGAGCAAGTACTTGTTAGCCATGCCCGATTGGAAAATACACACTAGTGGTGAAGATTATCGATTCATTCACGTGATATAGCGGTATTGTTTTCAAAAAAAGATCTAGCCAATTTATTTAATGAAAGTAACGGTTTCCTTGTCGTCGAAAATATTCAGAGGAACCTCGTCATCATTTCAAATGCTTCCCTGAAGTTCTAAACCATTATTTAAAATTCCAGGATGGTGCAAATACAAAAATTTTATTCCACAAAAACACTAGCACGTCCGAAGAAGGCAAATTGGTTTTAGATACCGGAAACTTGACATTTACTGCTGAATCGTATGTAGATAATTTACCATTTATCGAAGAGAATTGCGAGTTGCTCAAGTTTAATACCTCATATTCCCATAACAATAACCGTGGGGATGTTGCTTACGTATATTGGGGTGATCAACGAAGTTCGAACCAGTTTAATACCTCATATTCCCATAACAATAACCGTGGGGATGTTGCTTACGTATATTGGGGTGATCAACAAAGTTCGAACCAGTTTAATTTACAGCTGAATACAGATTTGAACAATGAGATACTGACTATTATGCTTTACTTTATACATGATATTTCCATAGCTTCCTTCACTACCATATTGCGATTTATGAAAAGTTATCCAACTGCTTTCTATAACAAGGTTCTCATTGCCAGCATTACCGATCTGAAGAAGTATAAATTAAACGCATATTACGACGAAATCCATCATTGTGAAAACATGTTGAATTATTTATGCGTATCTAGTTCGAGTAAAATAATTAAAGATATTGAGTGACTAAATAGTTCAGATAGCATTTACATCAATGGTTTTCATGGTATAAATGATAAAATTATGGTGTATGTGGATTGCCAAAATACGCGTAAAACGTTTAAATTCGTCCAAAGTATGCAGTTCTGAGTCATAGATATTTTTGAAAATTTCCAATGCTCTGGTCATAGTAAAACATAGTTTGTTATCCGTGATTAAAGGTTCTTATATAACAAAAACTTTTAGCCCTCCATGTTCTTTAAATCTACAAAATAAACTATTTATATTGAGGTCTTTCATCTACAACAATCAGATAAATGTGATGGGCATCAACGTCAAAACGATGAAGAGGCATCAAGAAATTTCGACTTACCCCCTCTCGATATACTTTCGAGTTGCTGAAAACATTAAATACGAAATGTGCCAACTGCTGATTGAGTTATATGAACCAAATATCGATTCAATCGTCGACACGACAATCTCTCCGGAAACTAATTCAAACTCGTTGCTGGAAATTTTGACTCAAAATGTGGCAACCACATTGAACGTTTCATATAATCTGGTAAAAATTTAATTTCTTACTACGAGTAACTTGAACACAGTCTACAAATTTCTCGTGGAAAATAATTTTGAAAAAAACACTACTTTACTATCTAGTCGACTGATGTGCTTTTCATGTGCAAATGGAGCTGTACATCGACACTGTAACTTCAGAGGGGATATTGCAAAATTAATCTGTCAAACTGAATCAACCTGCAAAACTAAAGTTTGGCAGACCGAAACATGGAGTCGGTAATTTCATGGTGGCAAATATATTTCGTGCAAATGGTGTGTACGCAGTCGCCGAGTCTAAGCATCTGATCCTGGACATGTCTTACAATTACACTCATCTGTACAAGTACATTTCTGTTGTGAGCATCAACATCAAGACTGGTGTGGATAATTTGGAAGACTTGCTCCTGGGAGGTCTCGCTCCAGAAAAACTGCTCATGTTTGTGCTCTATTGTGAGTATCTGGATATCGAAGTGAGTGTAATTTCGTACCTAAAATGTCGCAGCGTGCCAGATGATTTCGATGTAGAAATGCGGAAGAAATACGAAAGACTGCCTGCGAAATGCATTTGGATCCAAGGTGTCTCACATGAAGAGGATCTCATTACTAATATCCTATTTTGGTATAGTCAGGGATACTTGCTGAAAATGCTTACAGGATACCAAAATTGTCCACATTATTTCGTCGGCCACAACATTATCGAATACGATTTGAAATTCCTATTGACTCGCTTGCAGGTTATCAATATGCAACACGAAATAAAAGCATTTGTAACCCTCAGAAAATTTGCTACAGCTCCACTCATTCGTTTTCATTGCGACTGTATCATATTCGAGACATTGACAATCTTGAAAAAAAAAATGCATTGGCGAGTGGGAATTTCTCGTTGGGTAACTTGTCTAAAAACTATCTAAACCAAAAGTTTAGGAAAATCGATTTGAACTCTGTGCTTATGCGAAATTATTATGTTCTTGATGACACCATCACAGACGACTTCCGTCACGAGTGTATGAGAAATACCTTTCACATCGAACCCTACAGCAAAGAAAAGTTTGATGTAGTGAATTCTCAATACACAAACATGCAAGTGCACCACATGGAGTACATTGGTGTTCGCATTTGACGTAAACTTACAGGTGAAATAAACACAAACTCTATCGTTTTCTACCACATGGAACAGGCTTTAATTTACAATAAGAGGGATTGTGTGGCAGTGGTCTGACTTATCAACAAATTTAATTAGGCAATTTTCACCAACCAATAAACCAGTCTCTTTTACTGCAGTCTCTAAGACAGTTCGACGAGTGCCATTTCTCGCCTGATTGTGAACATACTCCTGTACCATGCACTATCCTTTCGTATGTTACTACGATATGAGAGCAATGATTCCATTTTACTGACTATGTCCTATCTGAAATGTTTGTTGCTCGCCGAAAGAACGTCTGTGATGGACGTAGAATAATTTACACCAAACCAAAGTTCAAGTACACGATAAAAGAATATCCCGGAGCCATGGTGTTTGTAAACCACTGTCTTTTTTAGAACATTATTCAATACAATGTCAATAGTTTTACCCAAACAGCATCATCAACAAACGACTTTCCAGATCGACCGTTGGTTGTTGCTGCACCACAGCATTGAATCTAGTATTTGAAAATGCTCTGATATCCCGCGACACATTCAATGAAATGCTGAGGAATTATGTAATTACTCTGTAAATGACGGAAGACAAAAACCAAAATTATTCAGAATACATGAACCTAATGTATTTCGGCCAGCCTATCGGGAAGATGATACATCCTGTCACGGAACTAGAGTTGTTGGCTGGCGATAATCCCATTCTGATTAATTTACTCCCACATGCCAAAACTCCATTCACCATAAACTTTATAGAGTCTCTACTCGACCATAGGAAAACTGTAAAGAAGCAAATGATATCTCTAAAGTCTGAAATGCAAAAAAAAAAAAAAAGAAGAAGTCTCTGAAAAGAGGATTCAAGGCATGAAGGTACTCAATGTTGGATGCGAAGCAACTTTCGCTTAAAATTACGGTTAACTCGACCTACTGACTTTTTGGCACTCAATCTTCCAAGTTTGTCAGCATTTCCATAGCCATAGGCACGATGTTATTTGCACGGAAACTTCTCATACATTTATGTCGAGTTACACCCGTGCTGTATCTACTGCCCGTGATTTGCGATCACAAAGGAACCATAAACAACATGATGGAAGAGGAGCTCATACAGTTGGTATATTTCATTCGCCAATATCCCTACGATACCTACTCTAATCTGGAAGCGAATAAAAACTGATTGCGTACAACAAGATGAAACTCCGTGCAGTTGTTTGCAAAATTCCACGAGAGTATCGCAAAATGGTCTTTGATGAATATACCAATGGGTATCAATTTACAAATATTTTGAAATCAGATAGTAACAGGTTTACCGAACTAATAAACTGGGAAATGACCATTTTTAATGGAAGCGGTATCGTTCTCGAAGGAACTGCGATACTCGCATTTATTTCACTAATGAAAAAAAGAAACTTATATTTGACAAAACTGATTAACTACAGTGTATTTTGCAGTAATCGAAACTTTGTTATATTGTTCATAAAGGTTACAAGCACAATGCATCGCGTTTCGTGATACGAATCTACAACTATGTCGCTTCACTTGTCTTCTTCTTTGCAAATATGACCAAAGTAACCAACTGTTATAAATTGGAAAAATTCCTCAATTTCGAAAATTTATTGTTTACCATTTACAACTACCTATATTTGGTAGATCAGACAGAATTGTACGAAAATGTAAAGTTGGCTAGGCTCAAAAACACATCTGCATGTCAAAGGTACATTGATGGTCTCGGTTCTTCCTACATTGGCCGTAAGAAAACGGTGCTCTTGTATGATCCCAAAGACTGTCAGGCAGATCGATACTTGACTTTGGAAAAGTATTCCAAATTACCACCAAGACAAAAAATAAACAAAATGCCATGGCCCGAAATGTATTAGATTCGTAATGGCAAATATCTATGCAATTAAATAAAATTCATACATGCAATTTTGAATGCAGCCATGCCTCAGACTTCCATAAAAAAACATACACAAAAACAGTCAATGACTTGTTTACAAAATTGTGTGAAAGTTATGAACTTGATCTAACAGAAAACAAAGTGCTTTTGGATATTGCAAACGGGAGATTTCCAAAAGAATTTAATGAATGTGTCATTTACAACAAGTGATTCATAGATGATGTGAAAATGAATTATAAAAGAATACAGAAAATCTATTTTTCATATGTTTTATTTGATTTTATAAAAATAATACACATATGAGGTTAGTTTTTAAAGTACAGTACTACATATGGCTTTACTTGACCACCCCTTAGACAAACCCACTTCTACTACATGGTTGATAGTTGATTTTGAGTAACTCCTCTGTGAAGGTTCCATTCGTGTGTGTTTTTGTTCAATTTCATAACAAAAACAGATATGTCAAAATCCTCACCATTGATGGACATAGTGATTGTATCACTAATAGATGTATCAGATGCGCAAACTGACAGGTGTGTTGGTTGTACCAACTGTATTATTGCCAACCTCACAGTTGAACACATTGACTACATAGTTCATAGCCTTGCAGTTGAGGAACAAGTCGATTGTCTTGTGACCAACCGTGTCATTTATTGATGTATCGACTGCAGTGTCACCAACCTGTCCATTGATTGATGTATTGACTGCAGTGTCACCAACATCACCATTGATTGAAGTATTGACTGCAGTGTCACCAACCCCGCTGTTGGCAGATGTGTTGATGGCATCGTCCACCTCATCATTGACAGACATGGGAAAATGGACTGCCCTAGCCCCTCCTTTTTTTTTTGCACTTGGAAAAAAAAATGAATATATATCTATAAATAAAATCACTCTTTACTTTTTTTTTTCAACGGATGCGTTGAACTAATGTTTTACACATCAAAGCTCGTAAATTTATCGTGTTTCGTCGGATAGTACATCAAACTACCTTTAATTTTATTGTTGTATAAACCCAGTATGCGACCTTATTCGTGAATGAGTACCTGTTGGTAAAAAAGATAGGACCATTTATTATCTTTGTCAAAACATATGCATTTGTATGGAGGAAGGGATGCACGTGTGCATATTGGACCTTCACCATCGGACGGGTCACCATCTTCATGATCGCGGCTGGCGAATTGAATAATGCCGACATTGGAATCGTTTCTATTCGCCCACATAAATATTTCAGATTCAAATTGCCGATTTGATCCTTGGATAATTAATTGTGTACTTTCAAAATTGATTGTTTATTGAAATAGGAATGTATCTTGGAAAATAATATTCGAAATTTAATAGGAAATTCATTTTTGCTTCTCTTGTAAATTTCTGGCATTAAATATTCCATCTCTTTGGAAAAATAAATTAAAACTATGACGACCCCGGTTATCCATAATAATAAATAAAAAATTAAATACATGGGTCTTATGAATTATTATTATTGTTATTATTTTGAATGTCATGAAAGTTTGTCAGGAAATTAACGTGGGTTGATGGGAAAAATCTTGGTACATATGGTTGAAATTCGAAAACAGCCAATATCATATCGACCCTGCATTGACAATCGTTTAATTTAAAACTAGACGTTGTACGATCGCTCGTGACGATTCCATCCTTGCAGGCGTATGGAGTCTGAGTCCCAATCATCGTTCCACATGAGTGGGTAAGTCGAGATACATGCCCATTCAATTTCCAAATGATTGGTACTTTTTGACACTCTGACTATTCCGTGTTTGGAATCACACGGAACAATGATTGCGCAACAGGAAGAGGTTGTGTGTGATTGTTGGATTATTGTTGTTGTTGTTGTTTCTGCAGCATGTGTTGCTTTAATTTGTGGAGTGCATTTGTTTTCATCGCAATAGAAATTCAACTTTGATAGCTCACACAAAACTTGACAATCTGAAGAATCGATACACCGAAACAGTAGTGATAGACAATCGATCATCTTGTGAAACATGTCATTATTTGTACATTTATTATGCTTGATTCGATTGCCATAGTTTTCGGAAATCATCCAATGTGTCGCATGTATGCAAAGCATAGCAACGGTAAGAGAAATTCAATAACAACAAATAAAAATAAATTTTTTCATTACTTTTTTCCCTCCACTCAGTCAAACAAGTCGTTTACCATCAGACAGACTAAATGTAGCGGAAATTTATCCCTATGTATTTTCCGACTATTATTTTTTCACCTTTTTCGAAAAGCTCGATTTCAGTTTTAATTTCGCCCGAATCTATTTCCACCCCTGTCGATTTGTTAGGTTCTTTGAGATTGGTTTCCACTTCCCTCAATTCCTCCAACGCACGTTCATCTAAAGTAATTTCTTCAAGTGATTGCCTTGCTACTATTCCGTCGCGTTCGATTTCGGTTTTCGATTCGCTTTCAATGAAATATATTTCGATGGATGTTGTTGTTGGTTTTTCAATTTCCAAGAATGTGGTTTCGGGCTCAGTTGTGTAGGAATTCAGTATTTACAAGTTCAATTTCTGTTCCGTTTCAGTCTGTGTTATAAACGGTTTGTCAGAAAGAATGACTTTAGTTTCAGGTTTATTTAATTCATTGGTTTCGGGTAGCTCGTTCTCATCGACATGATCTACGTTGTGAACAAGGACCGATACTGTGACTTTGTTAAAATTCTCCCAATCATTATCTACGTTGTGTAACTTGCATTCATCTTTGCTATCATAATCACCATCATATTTACCATGATTGCCATCATTTGCTTCTATCGCGGCCATGTTCGGATCGAGCACATCAAACACTTCATGTGAAGCTCGTCTCTAATTTTGTCATCTTCGACCTCCCCAATCGTAGCAATATTTTTCGAAACTTGGAAATAATCATTAGGGTTGACGTCTCATCCAATAATCTCAATTTTTCCGCATCTTCAGATCCTTGTATAAACACTTCGAGAATGGATTTTGTAAAGTGATAAACAGTAAACACATAAATGGGCGAATTATACGAAATGTCGCCAATTAAGTCGAAATCTCCTCCTCCACGATGAAGGTTTATCAGTGTTCGTCGAAATAAGGTTTCTTTCTTCGGAAAATTGTGTAGAAATTGAGTCACTGCCAAAATAAACCGGATTGTTATGAATGGGTGTTTATCTCGATCGTCTTGAACCACTTGGTCTATAATTTTACACAAGAGGAAAAGGACAAAATCTATAAATGAGTGTTGATTGATTACCTGTTTTAATATCATGGACATTTCATGTGGTTTTAACATTGAATATACATTTTTTTGTAGATTTTGGTATGTAATGACTATTGAATATTTTTCCATCTTGCATATGAAACAAGAGTTTATTATATATTTCAGTGGAGTAGGAATCATCGTTTAAGATAGGATATTTTATTGAGAATCCAAAATAGTATCAATGTATTTATTTTTTCTTTATTTAGGTTCATGAGCAGACATTATATACAAAAAAATATACAAAATTACATACAAAAACGCACTTTACAAATGTATATTCTTTTTAAATAAAACATATTTAAAAAATACACACATTTTCCATCACACAAAGTCCACGGTAGGTGATACATCGTGAGAAAGGTACCGACTCAACTGCATCCTTCACCTCCTCTAGAAAATTTAGTATATGCTTTTCGAGGACATGGATCGAGTTGGTGAATAGGTATGGAGGCAGTAATTAACTGCGCAAAATCTTGTATTTTTCCACACTTGAAATGTAGATAAGTTTGTAATTCCTCAGCATTTTTACACTATACTCATCTCACACTTGTGAGGCACCCACCCTTCACACCAGCATATTCCATGCACATGTAAAATCGAATTTCGGATAGCTGATTTGGTCACGTCACTGAAACAAGTTAGCTTACACGGAGGTCTAAAAATATAGTGTTGTATGCAATTAATTTCAATGTCGAAAACAGCCAACTCCTTTATGTAATATGTTTCAAGAATTTCAAAACCTTGAAAATCATCATTGCAAATCGAGTGAACTTTATCATCTACAACAGGAACATTGTTGGCAGCGGCTGCAGCATCATCATCTTCACCCTCTGCCGCCTGCTGATTTCTATCACATCACCTCTCGCCATCCGCCTATCTCCATCGAGGAATTTGGCCAAGACAATCTCTCCATCTGTTATGTATGCGAAGGCAAATCATATACGTCGACACTGAGAATTGTATCCACAAATAAAACATTGACAGAAGGCAGGTTGGTGGGCACATGCTCCATCTTTATCACACCTCGTCGATATGATGCTCTTCTCGACTACAAAGATTGATTGATGGGGGTCGATGTGTTCCTGCAGTTATATACTATCGAGTTGCCGATAAGAAAAAAAAATCTTTTATATTTATTTTTTGGGCAAGTAAAATTGGCTGAAGGTCAGTATCGTTCATCATTTGTTTATTTGCGTAATAAAATGTGGACTTTTTTTACTGTGCCCAAATACATTTTGAGCTAATCTCGGATCGACAGCACTTGCATGCACCGAAAAATTATTTCGCCAGGCATGAATCAACACTCTCTGATCGGGCCGCACTCCTGTTATTTTTGTACAAGTCAATGTAAATCAAACAGAGTTTTTTGTATTATGTGAAAAAAGAATCTATTCAAGTTTTTGTAAATAGTACACGATGGGTGATTCACAAATGTGTTCAGCATATGCATAAACTGAGAAGGAATACACATTATTATTGTTTTTGTTTTAATTTAAGTTTTTTAACTTTCAATCAGTTCGTTAACTTGGCCCATCATCATGGACAAAATTTCCTTTTTTTCGTATACCCATCTAGTACAGGAAATCATTTAAAAGCATCAATTCCACTTCCATAGTGTAGGGAAAGTTCGAGTCAATTAGAAACTCGTTAAACACATTTTCTGCATAGTTGTGTATTTTCTTTGCATTATTCCAAGGAGAGACTTTTGGACTTTGGTCAATTTGTAGATTGTAATTCTTTTTTCCTTCAATGGTGATGGGACTTCCGTTGCTTAAATGCAAGATCTACACACCGTAGCAGTTCAGTTTAGCCGTTCGCCGACAAGCCAAAGTTATCATGGACATTTTAAAGGGTTTTTGGTAGGAGGGATTAGAGTTCGCTCACCAACATGTTGCAAACAGCAGTGCAGTATGTTCTAGTTTTTGGTAAATACCCGAAAATAAAATATGAAACTCAATCTTGGAATTCTACCAAAATACTGTAATTTTTTATGAAATTCAGGTACTTTAAATTGGAATGGATGCATCATTCGCATCCTCTTTCGTGAGTCTTGAAAAAACCTATGGATTCGAATTGATCAACTTTCTTGCCATACAATCATTGAAAAAAAAATACATTTTTATCAGTTGATGAACAATGTTTTTGGGTAGACTATCATAGTAACGTTCAAAGAGTGGATGAATTATTTTCACCAGTATGAAATGTTTCTCTGACCATATGTAGCCAAATATCATCAGAGATGAAATAAAATTGGCATGTTTTCTATCGATACCTGTAATTTTATCATAATCTATGGAATAGACACATTTTTTCAGTTATGTGTTCAATGAAAAGGTCGTACCTATTGTTAATTTTTTTTGTTTTTTATTTTTGTTGATTGTGATACATTTGTTTACATGATTCAGACATGAACTTTACAATTTTCCCAAAGAGGCAGTAATTGCCGATGAATGTACGGTGTCTGTGTACCAATGACACATTAATCTGTCAAACATGATGAAATTATTCATCAGTTGTTTATAGTTCCTTTGTATGTGGGTTCCCTTCCAATAGAGATGAACTGTAGTCGTTACCCTCATCGTCATCATCCGAATTGGCCCTATGCCATTGCAGATATCAGGTTCGGTTGAAACATCACAGTTTAAAAACTGATTTAAGAAATCAAATACCCCTTTATACCAGTCGTGTGTTTCCATTTGGAGCAGCATTTCCTTGATTGCCATATTTTTCATTGCATTTCCACTCATTGCAAAACTACAAGCATTTTTATAGCAGGAAGATGAGACAACAGACGAGGAGGTTTTACCCATTTTCAAGACTTTAGGTGTGATGTTCATATTTTCACAGATATTACGATATTGGGAAGGTTATTAATCGTTGCATCTGCCACATTGTATTTCACAAAGAATTTCGGGATGCACAAATATAGCAAGTTGGCTGAAAAGTCCACATTGAGGAGATTGAATCCCATATTTAAAATTATAATACGTTAGAGTTAGCAGGAACAGATGTATGTGGTTGGCCTTATTCGTCCAAATTTCGCCAATGTTATTTTGAATGTTGTTGAGTGATTCGTCCACAATGGCGTTTCGATGAAAATACTGCTGCTTCAACACCGACAATATAAAGTCTTGCGGATTAAGTAGATTGTAAGAATGAAATTTTAAGGTATCTCGTTGCAGATGTCGTCGGACCATTTGGATTTGACAGCTCAGCTCGAGAAGATAGTCTCGGGACGAAGACGTGTCCAGCGAATGATGAATGGAGATTTTTGGTTGGATGAGAGTGAAGTAAGTAATATAACTATGCAATAACTGCACAGCGCCTTCCAGATCAGTGTTCAAACCTATATTCTGGTCATTCAAACAAGGAACAATTACATATCTGCTCATTATATACCCTTCGATTATGACATAAGATTTGACACATGCTTTTATATTTTTGTAACTGCCGAAAATATGTTTTAGGCGCTGTTTAAAATGATTTGCGGTTCAGTGCATAAGAAACCTTCCCACAAATTAGTCGCTTATGCCTTTGGCGAATTAAATATAATTTAAATTATCCTAGTCAAATCATTGTAAATTTCCACCACATTGTTTTCTCGTTTCATATTCATGCACTATTCGGGAGCATTTTGCGAAAAACCAAACAGAGTGTTCAAAGTTGGCGAATCGTCGGACGCGAACGAAGCTGCATTGATGAAGGTTGTTATTTTGTATTACTAATAGTTATAATTTGAATGCAATTCGGGATAATCTATATGCTTTTTTCGTACATTAGTCACTTACTTTTAATTTTTTTTATGGTAAAGTATACAAATACTAATACGACTTTTAAAAAAATGTATCCTTTTCCACTTCACAACAAATTATGAGTCAAGGGATAAGAAAATATAAGTGTTAATGGAAACAATAATCACTTTTAAAAAAAATGAACACCAATGATTTTGACAAGTCTACTAATTTTATAGTTTAATGCAACACAATTAATTAAACTATACAAAATATAGATGTAAAAATAAGTGTCATTTTGTTACAGACTTTGCAACAAATGCTTAAGATTTTTAATATATAATTTTCGAAATTAGACAAACTAATTTCAATTAAACTATATAGCTGCAAATTATAGCATTAATTTCATAGATTTGATTCTAAATTGAAATGGTGACAAACTGGAGAAAAAAGGATGTAAATAAACATAGGTAATTGAAATTACATTACCCAGCTTCGTGGAAGCCATTAATATTTTACTATCCGCACTTTTCTTCCAACAATCATAAGTAGGATCATTAGATCAAGCTAAAAACACTATGCATAGCAGGAAAATTAACATCGAGTCTCCTTGGTATGGCACAAGCAAATTTCGGCTCACGAGGAAAAATGTGTTTGATGAGAATCATGATAAACAAATTGCAAAGAGTTCAAACATCACAACCAAGAAGGTGAATAATTGAAAAAAAATAGGGAAGGAACACCTAAAACCTTTTTTAACATTTGTTTATTTATTTGATAATTTACAAAGAACAATGCAATTCACTTTTAACTAAACATTATTATTTTTTTTCAAATGTGATGAAAATTGATTTTTTTTTTAACTTCGACAGTAATCGTGTCAATCTTGGCAGCTACATGAGGAATGAACCTTTGCAATTATATCGCGAAAATCTCGTTTATCCCTTTTATGTGCAAATTTTGAATACTGATGATCTGTGTAGGGACCTATGGATAAGTTTGTCTAGTTTTGCAAGACTTTACCAGAGTGCTCTATGATCGACATTCCTTTACCCGTAACCCTTTCTCTCTCTTTTTCAACAACCAATTGGGATATATAATTTCTCCTTCCCTCGCTCCCCATCTTTCAGTTTGCCTGTATGGTGGAGAAATCTGGAAAAAATGTTTGTTGATTGCGAGAGATGGACAGAGAAACATCAACCTTCCTCCACTCCAGAGCAAAAGGAATAAAGCAAGTGTAATAATATTAAATATACATAGTATATATACAATATATAGTATATACATTGTACATAGTATATATAGTATATATATTCAATATATAGTATACATTGTACATAGTATATTTACAGTATATAGTATATATGTGTCTATGTATGTATAGTAAATATATATATAGTATATTTTTATAATATGACTATATTTACTATATATTATAATAAGTATATATATAAATTATACCTATTCCTTGTTCCTCTTCTGCTCTAGGAGGAAGGTTGAGGTATCTCTGTCCGTCTCTTGCTGTCGACTGACATATTTTTTCCAGATCTCACCACCATATAGTCTAAACTTCAAGTAAGGGAAGGGGGGGGAAAGAAAAATTTTTCAATGGTTGGTTGTTAAAGTAAGTAGTGGGGGGAATCAACAACCAATCATAGCACACCTTTTCCTCTCCCCTCCCTTCTCCACCTTTCAGCTTGCCTCTATGATGTATAAATTTGGAAAAAAGTCAGCCAAAGGCGAGAGATGAACAGAGAAACACGAACCTTCCTCCACTCCAGAGCAAAGGCAATAAAGCAAGTGTAACAATAGAAAATATAACTTATAAAACATTATTATTTTACATATAGTATATATGTACATATTATATGTATAGTGGATATGCTTATATGTACTATATATAATATATAGAATATATACACACATATATAATACGTATTCCTTATTCCTCTTCTGCTCTAAGAGGAAGAATGATGTTTCTCTATCAATCTCTCGCTGTTGACTGATGTATTTTTTTAGATATTGCCACCATATAGGCTAAACTGAAAGGAGGTGCAGGGAGGGGAAATGAAATACAGCAACGTGATTGGTTGTTGAAATTAGGAGTGGGGAGGATTCAACTTAATTTATCTCGCAAGGAGTGGAGGACAGTGTAAAATCTATAAAAGTCTGTTTAGTTCGGAGAAAACTCGCAAGTGCATGTCTTGCCCTTATACAAGTAATTAGTATTCAAAATTTGTCTTGTAAATATGAAGTTAATAATAATGTAAATTTGAACAAGTTGTTTCCCTTGTTTAGTTCTGCAAGACTTTACCAGAATGTGTTGTGATTGACATTCCTTTGCCCCATTCAGACTTCCAACAACCAATCAGAGAGCACTTTTTCATTTTACCTCCCTTCCCCTCTTACCAGTTTGCCTATATGGATAAGAAACCTGGAAAAAAACTTCAGTCGATGGTGAGAGCTGGATAGAGAAACATAAACCTTCCTATACTCCAGAACAAAAAGGAATAAAGCAATTATAATAATAAAAATAGTGAATACACCTTATAAAGTATTAATATTTCATTATATTTATATATACACATACAGTGTACATATATATGTATATATGCATATTTGTATATATATACATATAAATAAATATAATATATATTATATATAATAAGTTATATTTATTAATTATCTTACCTTTTTGTTCTTAATTTATTTCTCATCTGTTCTGGAGAGGAGGAAGATTGATATTTCTCTGTCCAGCTCTTGCCATCCACTGATGTTTTTTTTTTCAGATTTATCTCCCATATAGGCAAATTGAAAGAAGGGGAAGGGAGGGGAAATGAAATCCTGCAATGTGATTGGTTGTTGAAATTAGGAGTGGGGGAGCAATGTAGATGTAGACACACTCTGACTAAACAGTAAAAGATGCCTTTTTCTATTTATATTGCAAAATAATTTTGTAACAAATGTCAAATTCCAGTTGCCGTTGTCTGTATCAAGGCATTGTTATCATTGTTGATGGTACTAACACTCCCATCATAACTATCATTTATGTTGCTGCCATCATCATAATTTTTGGTATCATCTCCATAACAACCAAGTCTCTTTGTGAAGAATGACGATTGTAAAGCACTTGAATGTTTTCTTTACTTATTAAAAAACAAAGGCATAAGATATTTTGTTGTTATTGCAAAACTAAAAAAAAAACTAAACTATAAATACCCAAACTCAGATTCTTACTAGATTCGAGTAGTCTGTTGATGATTTGCACTTCCCGAATACTATGTGTGTGTCATATCATCAATTAAGTAATCAATTTCACATCTGTTGGTATTTAGTATTTTTAACAGAGTCGAGGGTTTAAGGTTATCAGTTTTTTTTCTCAAAACTTTGTCCCTCACATTTATCATCAATTTCAATTACTCAAGTAATGTTGGTTTTATTGGATTTTTCTTTCAGGAGTAGCGTTGCTAGTTTCCCAATATAATTCACTGTCATTGTGTTGTATGGTAAAATAAGCAAATATCGAACATCTCCCATCTCGATCCATTTGACACAACATCATCCAAAAGAAAAATTGTATAAATTCCATCAAGTCTTGAAAAATTACAATTTTTTTATATCTTTTATCATGTATTCAGTCAATATCATTGAAAATGATCGCCGTGGTTTATTGCCCTCGCCAATGGATGTTTTAATGTTGCAGACATTAAAAATCTACAAGTGGCATTGAATGTTTGCCAACTTGAATTTTCACACGACTTTTTTTTTACTTGTGGCAACACAATAATCATCAAATACATTTTACGTGATTATTGCATATTTAAAAACAAATTTCGTGGGAAAATGACCTACTTGGTGGGTGTTTTCGAATCATTTCTTAAACTGAAGATGTTCCGTTATGGAAACATAACTCAATTGATAAAGATTCAGCTGATTTTCGATGCAGATTTGTAAAGGTCACTTATGAAATGACTGGCTATCGCCTCGGATGTTACATTCACGGTCGATGCCCTGGGATACAAAGAGGGTAACATCCCAATACCAGATTTTTTCTTCAACACCATCCATTCACATCATGGGTCGATTCACAAACTATGCGAGTGAATGAGTCTAATCAGAGGGAATGAGAAGGGAAATATGGGGCAACTTGAACTTTGCCTCGCATGGTTCTTGATGTAATCTTGAGAATGCCTCAACTTTTCCTCAAGATTATGCCATAATAAAATGAAATATTATGGGATAATCTTGAGGCAAAGTTGAGGCAAATTTCAAGTTTGGCTCAAGATTATGCCATCATTTTTGCTTCATTACCCTCAACTTTGGCTCACATGTTTTTTTTACTTGCTGCCCTTTTTTGTTTGAAAATTTTTCAGTGTCTCGAGAGAGTCTCACTTGATGGATGAAAAAAGGGGAAAAAATAAAAAAACCAACAAAATAAAGTATATGAGGCTTTCTTTTTTGGGTGAAATACACCTACAATATAAAATTAGAATTAAAAATCAAAAAAATAATTGCAGTTTATAAGTCTTTGTTTCTCAGGTGAAACCCACACACAATAAAATGAAGTACCGAGTGTCACACATTACCCTGGAATGAGTGAAAAAAACAAAACTGGCCAATTGTTAGAGCACAAAACAAATGAGTTGTATCCTCAACAGTTCATGGTTTAGAAAAAAATATCAAAATCGTGCTTTAGTCGAGGTGCAAAACAATATTGGTATTTACATAATACAAACTAAATTTCCATACATTTACCGTCGGTAGAATCGCAGGGCTATGGGACAGTTAAAAAACAATTCCGATTATCTCAGATGTTTTGTTGTTCCCAACTTGAAAATGCACTCGAAGGAATCAATTTCCAAGTTTAAAAACATTCTGGAAACTGACGAAATGGCCGAATTGGTCGTCCAGTTTAAGATTATTGGTGTATCACCAGTTAATTTCGAAAGAAAATTACATTCCATTCTGGATTCTTTTGATTCCCTGATTACATCGGTTCCAGAATCCCCTGGAAAATGGTACCGCGATTTAATAGATCGGATAAAGATGTGGCAGTACAGTCAAATTTATGCCAACTGGAAGAAAATATATACATTTTTACTCTTACAATAATCTTGCAAGGCGGTGAGCTGTGAACGGTTGACGAACAAGCTATTGACGCCTTGGATGATCAAATTTTTCACTGCATCAAGCAAACATTAGTCGAGATTCAAAAGTTTTTCGTCTTTCCATTTTGTAATGTGTCTATAAAGACAATGTTGCAAGGTAGCAGGAGTCAGATGCACCAGAATTTACTGTCACCACGAATAAAATGTTTGTTCAGTCAAATAGTTTTACAAGAAGATCTATGACCAAGCAAGTTCATCATTCCTTACAAGTGGATGACATTTCTAGGCCTCGATCTGAACGTCTCTCGAATCGTCCTCTTTGACCTGAACAACATTGTGGATGGACAAAAGGAGAAATTCATCAAACTGGGGTGGGATACCATCATTTTACTCAAACAAGATCCAGTGATACATCCCGCCTCGATCATCGTCATCGATCGAGTGGCTCTTGCGACGACAGATTTGCTGTTTGTCTCGCCATTGATCCTGAAGTATCAGAATGCCGACATCGACGGAGATACGGAATTATTGTGCGTGGTTTCAGATGCGGTCGCTGTCAAGAAAGCAATAATCAATGTGTTTCCCATTTACAGTTTTTACATTAATTTTAATAAACTGAGGTTAAAATTTACCGAAGCTCATATTCTGTACATGCATAAATGAAGCTTACCCAAAACACACAAGTTTCACCAATTATACGAATAGTTTCTTAACATTTACACCCATTTACTCAGCATTGGACAAACTGATTGCCGACGAGCCCCACGTTTATGACTTGGTCAAACCAGTGAAAAAACTTTCTCTCTTTTTCTATTTCAAGTATGGCTCATGGAAAACATACAATTTCTTTAGCAAGCTGAACCAGAAAACTTACGAGTTGGCAAATGGCATCACAAATGATTTTCACGAGGAATCGCTCGCGTTTCTCTACTTGTTAAAATCACCGAGTTTATTAGACGGAAATTTCATTCACATCGTTTTGAGCAGCGCCAAAGGTAACATTCGTCACTACCTGGGACTCGCAGATAAATTGGTTTCGCTCGACGGTAGGCTCGAATTTAAAGATACAATCAATTCCTCGAAAATTTCCTTGAACAGAATCGCAGCCTAAATCGATAAGGAAATGTACCAAATGGGTATAAATGCACACATGGTTCCCCGACTAGGTCATAATTCATTTATCTCGGCCATCGAATAGATCAGTTTAACTTTGAGAGATGATGGTTTGTATTTAAATTAAAAACAAAAATTTAAATATATCAAAGACTTTGTTATTTCCCAGGCAACGATTCACCGAATCATTTATGCAATACTTAGTGCTTACTTTGTGAATTGTTTTCATATATATATAAGGATATACACCGAAAAATGTTGGGTGGAATAGAGTGAGGAGGCATATTATTATGCTTAATTTCGAGTATGCTTTTCACGAACATGGGCAACGGATCTGCATCAACGGTGTACAATCTGCATTTATGGGATTGCGAACAGTGTGTTTCGAAGAGACAGGTATCGTGTTTGAATCGCGGTTCGCAACGTACGAGTTTTGACCCAAGAAAATGAAACAACGACATAAACAACTTAGCCAAGCTGGTTTATTTTACACAGGAGACAACGATGTGGTTATTTGCTTTTTTTATTGCGGTTGCAAATATTATCACTGGAAGGTAGAAGAAGATCCTTGGATAGAACATGTTTATAATTACTTGATAATCGAATGTATGTATGTTTACTTGATAAAGGTTAACATATATCCTATTATGACTGCAAATTTCGAGGATGGTAAAAATGTTTGTAAAATCGACATCATGGACGATGATGTCGATGTTGATACAATATCTCAACTTTTGCAAAACAACAAAGGACAGCATGCCTATCCTGAATACAATATGTGTAAAGCATGAATAAAAATGTTTAAAATAAAACAATAACTAAGTTATGCAGGGTTCTTTTACATGGGTTTCGGTGATCGAGTGACTTTTTTTTCACTGCAGTAAACACATTATACATTGAGAAGATGAAGAAGATCCTTGGATAGAACGTGGTTTTTGGTATCCCGAATGTAAACTTTTCCTTTTGACATAACGAAAGGATTTCATCGACAGAATTCGGGTGGAAAGAATACAAGGCTTAAGCAAAAAAGAGAACGAGAAGGTAAATTTCACAAACCACTATCTGGAGAAATGTGTGGGCAGCAGCAGTGGTGATATTGAAGAAGAACAACAAAATCTATATTTATGCAAAAATTTTTACCAAAGAGAATTGAAGGTTGTTTTTCTGCCTGATGGTCATTCTATTTCATGTATCGAATGTTTATTTACAGATTCGAAATGTGCAATATGTCGTAAAACTAAGCATTGCTGTAATTAAAATATTCATATTTTAAATAAATATTTAAAAAAAAAAACAATATTTTTATTTATACAAACAAGAACTTTTGTTTAGTAATGTACTTTTCCAAGTTGAACCCATTGGCGATTTCAAACATGTTTCTTCTCTTGACCAACTACTTCGTAAATGGAATGTCCGTGGCGAGACACCATTTCATTTCGACTTTGCAACCCAAAATGGAAAATTTATGCAGTAACCTTTTGTGTATGTGAAATAAACATTCGGCACAAAGTTGTAAGGCGGGCAACACATATTGTTTGAATGTACGCGGGTCAGCATGTTGGCCATTGTAATCGAATAACAACACATACACAAACTGCGAGCATAGAGAGCAGTCTAGAAACACTTTATTTTTCTTCTGCGTTTGTACATAGCACATTAGTTCGTTTTCCAAGTTGATGGTATACATCGATAGGAGTAGGCTATTCTCGTTTTTGTTCTTGTATGGGGGATATTCCGCAAGAAACTGGAGAAAATCAAACGATCGACTAGACACCGTAGTCTTCCCCACACCAGAAGTGCCTTCGAGACAAACAACTTGTTTTATTCAGGCAAAATCTCGCAAAGTGAAAAACATCGAACTACTGCAAGTCAAACTAAAGACCATCGTGATGATTGTAGATATCATTTAATTTCCAAATATGAAATGTTCATAGAGTTGTAAAATTAATAATTCTAAACAGCTGATGCATAATCCAATAAAATAGATTGGATACAGATACTGTCTTTGCCAAACAATCAACGTTAGGGTTTGAATAATCGAACTCAAATTGATTGCCAGTTCTGCTATGATGACGAAAATGTCGTTGAGGCATTCTTCGCGCAAAAATCGATTGCTGAATACCATAAATATCGAAGCATTCGGCCACATGATATACGGTACTGAGAAACAGTTTATGAGAACATCTTCTCTTTCTGACATGGTTGACGATGATCTTGTGATGAGTTGGAGGAGATTCAGTCATATATAAACACATATATATACACACATGCGCATGATGTAAAGAAATAAAACAAATAAAATAAACCTCTACAAAAAAAAAATAGAATTATATAGTAAGGGATTTCATGATTTTTACTCAGCCTCAAATTAGTGTTCAGCGAGTGAAGAGCATGTAATGTAGCCAAATGAATTTTGCAGGGAAGAACATATTAATGTTCAGAGTTCCTCACTGTCACTGCCTGAAAAGACAATTAAATTTTAAGATAAACAGTCTGCTATACGAGGGTGAGTTGGAACCATACATTTTATTAAAATTTATCGGTGATCAAGTTCCGATCTGTAATATTCTGATATATTCCACCAAGATTTCCTTTATCCACGATTTTAAAAAAGTATATGAGTGTAATGTAAATTTCGAAATGGCGTATTTACTGGCAAAGGAAAGGTTCGCACATTACCTGACAAGTGAATTTGGGATAGAATTTTACGACTTGATGAATCACCATCTCCCTAAAGTGTTAATGTCCAAGGGATTGGACCCGTTCTTGATGGAACAATTTCTCACGCTGTTGACGACCATGTACGAGCATCAATGCGATGGCGAAAACTTGAAATAGAAAATACGGCAGAGTTTGCAGGCGAAACAGGTCGACAAGGGGATGATCCGATCATGCACTTGCTATGATTGATGGATACATTCGATTCTTGAAACATCCATCGCAAACCCCACGAGATTTGGACGAAATCTCTAACAAGTTTGTATAAATGGATGAAAACTGGGTTCGGATGATCAGCAAGTATTACTTACTGACCGACGTTGACCCGAGTTCGTCTCTAAACATCATCGTTGCCAATTCCTTGGAGCCAAGGCAACAGGGAGTGCTCATCATTAAACATTCAAACATGATAACTTCTGACAACACTAACGGAGTTGAACTGTTTGACTGGATGACAGACGAATTGGTTTTCACACGTAATGCAATGTACATAAATATCACTGCTTCGTACATGTGTTTCAAGTACCAAGTGTGTATACGCACCGACGTGTTTGACTAATGTCTCCATCGGCAATATATCATGGCCTACGAGTTGGACTCGAAACGTCCTTCGAGTTCAGTGTCGGTGGTGAATTATGTACACCATGACGGCAGTTATACATTACTCGAAAAGATGTC
This sequence comes from Dryococelus australis, assembly GCA_029891345.1. Taxonomy (NCBI): domain Eukaryota; kingdom Metazoa; phylum Arthropoda; class Insecta; order Phasmatodea; family Phasmatidae; genus Dryococelus; species Dryococelus australis. The sequence goes on from CM057003.1 coordinate 123,558,915, forward strand.
TGAGCCGCATATAAAAGATGAGGACAACGCGATATCCACAGATGAATAGGAAAAGACGACTGTAAAGATGTTGAGATCACGCCGCATAACGTCAAATTATAAACATGGTAGTGTTAAGGAAGTGTATACTGTCGTTTCGGAAAATGTATAAATGGACATTTTTCGAAATATTCAATTTCAGTTCTCTTTTGTCGCAACCACTTTCTTCAGCGACCAATCATTTTTCTACGTTCATTTTTACGTACGGAATTCTCTCGATTCCAGATTTTACAAGATCCTACACAAATGGTTGGAAATCCCATCCATGTGGCCCGATCTGAAATTCGTCTGGGCTAAACGACAACAGGCTCAGTCGATATACACGAGCAATGCAAAACTCTTGTATTCGCACGAAGATTTGTAATCGTACAGTCACTTGCCTTTGCTCTTTGTGCAAAATTACAACAATATTATTGTCCTTCCAGAAGAATTACACAATGAGACGTTTCGTGTTGTCACCTTTATTAGATTGTTGAAAGCATACATGTCTCATGAAATAAAAATAAAAAAAAACTGATTTATTTCAAATTTCTTCGAAAATTTCGGGGCCTCTGGTGAACTTCATCAGTGAAAGTGGAATTAAATCCATGGCAGATGTAAGTAAAAGCAATCGAGCGTTTCAGATGACAAACACATCAGGTTTAGCACCGATATGAAACACGCTCATTTTCAGTGGAATCCAAGCCGAACATTGTGCAATGGAAATTAGTAATGAATATGGCTATGTAAGATCATTTTAAAAACTGATTGTTAAACAACTACCTTGTATTTTATTTCTATGTGCAGTAACCAACAGTACCTTTTCATCACCTCTACTATCCAAAACCAATATTACAGAACAATATGATTTTTGTAGTTTAAATCAGAAAAATTCGACACCATTTATGGGACGAGTAAGGGATACAAACTCGTATGTCGGTGATACAATTGAAGGTGTTATTAATGAAGGAATCGTCAGTATTGGGAAAATACCTGCACAGACAGAGACCGTTTAGGTCGTCACTTTTATCAGATTGTTGAAAACATACAAGTATTATGAAAGTACAGAGGAAATTGAGTAATGAATATGTATGTGTATATATATATATATATATATATATATATATATATATATATATACACATATTCATTACTATATACATATACTATATACATATATATATATATATATATATATATATAATATATATATATATATATATATATATATAATATATATATATATATATATATATATATATATGTATATAGTATATATATATATGTATATAGTATATATATGAACATTGATAATAAAATGATTTAAAAAGATACATTGTGTTTTATTTCTATGCACAATAACCAACCGTGCCTTTTCATTACCTTTACTACCCGAATCCAATAATACATAACTTTATGATTTTTCCAGTTTAAATCAGAAAAATTCAACAATTTTTAATACCCTGATAGAGGGAAATGAGGAAAGTGACTATAATGATGATTTATTGAGGCGAGATGCAGATAAAAATTCGTAAAAGGTTTCATATTCTTGCATGAAACAAAGTGTCAGTGATACAACTGAAGATGTTGTAACTGATGGAGCTGCCAGTATTGTTGCTCGAAACAAGACTAGAGCTAATGGAATAATTGGTAAAATTAAAGATGTCATTAGGAAAACAACTACACCGACAATATAACATTTTCGCCGTCATCTGCACTCACATTCTCCTTTAACAATTCTAGTCAGCCGAACTCGGCTAAATGTATAGCCACTCGTTTCATAGCCACCAAGGTATTTAGTGCACAAGAAGAATCACTGACCGCCTTTTTAGTTTGTGTGATGGTTGTATGGATTCCCGTCAAAATTTCCACCAATCGAGATATATAATTTTTAAGTTTTTGCGTCAATTCTTCGCGACCATCATCTGGCTCTATTCGAATGTCGATGCGAGGAATGGACATTTCAGTCATGGTATTTATATTAGGTCTTTGTAAATGAATAGGTGGGTGTTGTTGTGGAGGGGGGATAAAGAATTTAATGGCTGAGAATAAGATTGCTAGTTCGTTACGAGAATTTCAGAGTCGGTACACTGTGGTGTGAGTGGTTGAAGTTGCAACGATGGAAACAATGTTCTTTGCTGTTGTTGTTGTTGTTGTTGCATGACTATAAAAAATAATCTTATAAGTGCTGCAGAAAACCGAGATAAAAAAACACTGATTTAAAATGTTCGTGCCATCGTAGAAGCCAGTCTAAATCAGTTACATGTGCGCCGAAAATCGCATTTGGCGAACACACAAACGTGGAGAAATTATCTGAAATGCTGGACCGTGCAGAATTTTAGTCAACTTCGCTAGAAAAACACAAATCACTTCGCAGAAAGGAGACAAACTTTAAATGATTTAGAGACTACACTCTTTGGTTTAGGTGAAGAATTTTCCAAAATTTTAACAGAGCGAGAATGTATGCTGGCTGAAAATAAATACACTATTTACAAATCGTGAGTATACTTAGTACAAAAATTGGAATTTTATAGATGCGCTCTCCTATCGAAAAATGATCTTGAACATTTAACGGCCCAGCTTGAAGATTTATTTCTGGGTTACTTTCGGAATCCCAAGAATGCGAGCGATTTATTTGGAGGTGAAACAAATTGGGAGATTACATCCGAGCTGGGCCCATGGCGAATAGAAACCCAATTTTCTTTCAAGGATGTACGTGGCCACGACCAGTTGAAAGCAGAACTCAAAATTTTAATCTATACGCAAGTGTTTAACCCAAGATTCAAATTTATAATGTTTTTTGGTCCTCACGGTACAGATAAGAGTACACTGGCCCACGCAATCGCGTCTGAATGGAAAGCCAAATTATACCAACTCAACATCGGGCAGTTATCCTCGCTCACCATCAGTGATACCGAACGCAAATTAGCCAATTTGTTCAAGATGGCCATCGAGAACCAGAACCAGCGATTCATGGTATTTATGGACGAAATCGACGACATAGTTTCGCAAAACTTGGCAATTCCACCCCATTTGCGAAGTGTGGCAATTACCCAACAAACTGGTATCCAATGAGGTTTTAAAATGAAAAATAATGTTTAAATGCAGCTGCAACAAATTACAAAACATTAATAAAACCTGCAATCCTCGGCCGAACCCATGCCGTTTACTTTATCAACTTGCCCTCGGAGGAAGAATGTCGCGGCTCATTAATTGGTCCCTTGCAGTTGTTTAAGAATCACCATCTTAACTGGGATGATGAATGCAAACGTCGGGAGATTGATAATATTTCTCTACCACAATACCTTACTTTTCGAAACGTCATGGCCATACATGATATGGCGAGATTGGAAAACTTTGATTGAAGATCGCGAACGAGAATGGCTCGTCTTTAATCTCTACTCGTACAGTTACCAAAGGGAAATTACACGAGTTAAAATATTTCGTATGAAGCGGCGCTAAAAATACTGGAAAATGCAAACGAATCGACAGTGTTGAGTTTGCGTCTCGAAACCATCTACGAACTTTGCCGGAACAGCATCCTGACAAACGATCCAATTTTCTTCAGCCAAAACTTGAAACATTTCAACAAATCAATTACTAATACAAGAAAAATGAATGAAGAAGTACATAAAAAATTTCAAGATGACAAGAAGTAAAAACAAAACGATTATTATTGATTATGCAAATTAAACATTTCTCAATCATATTTTCATCAAAATTAACTACAGACAACAACTTGGAATCCGACAGGTTTGCATACATTTACAGTAGATACATTTAGGTGATTTTCCGTCCGAATGTGGTCGAATATAATTTTTTTTCCTTGTTGAATATATAACGATATATGTTTTGCTGCAATGAGTACTTGCTTATTTGTAATGCTAATACATTACATAGAGGCCACAGTCCATAATCGCCGCGAGATTCTTCGAAATTATTTGGCGAACATTTCCAATCGACCATCACCAAATCACCCTGCTTGGACTTGAAAAGCATGTCAAAGGTTCCACAAAGAGCGAAATCAGCATCTCGTACTCTGAGCTCCAATGCATAAGGTGTCCAGCTATTGGCTTGTCTAACATTGCGGTCGAAATCTAATAATTGTGTAAACATATCGTCTGTCACATCGAATAGTTTTTGTTATTTTGATTTGTAGTCATTTTCAATAATTGCATGTAGTAGAACTCCCAAATCAATAGCTTCTCGACAGATTTTATTTTATTTTTTTTAATTTTTCCTCTATGGTGGCTACCGGATCGTCAAAGGTTCAGAAATCAGAGTATGACCCGATGGAAAACTTAGGCGAATTCACGATGTCAGAGGCCATTTTATTTTACTGCAATTCTCCGGAAAGGTGTTTGAAACACATATCGGAGCAGTGATAAAGGTTTTCTGTGGATCATTGCGGACCGAATACTTGTGAGTTTTTTCCTCTAGGGATAACAAATCATACAAATCTCCCAGTTATATATGCACCAACATTGTTATTCCTCTACGAAAGGAAAACAATTAATGCGAAACAAATAGGTGCTCTCATCTCTTTATATTCCTTTTTTTTTTTTTCAATAAAAAAATATTTAAAAAAAATTTTGCCATCACAATACAGTATAAAGAATATCCTTTTACTCGTTTACAAAAAAATGTGGAAAAATAGTAAAATGTTTAAAAACTTCCACAATCTCCATTCACAACAAACATCATACATCGTTCAATCGCAGTGCCAGAGAAATTGGTCTTTGAACAATTTCGTAAATTACGAGCTGTTTGTAAAATGAGTGTATCTTTGATTTTAAATTAAAAGTGTACAACTCGTTGCCTTTTTTTCAACACTGTATTGTATTCATCGGACGTCTGGTCGACATTTTTCAAATAGAGTAAAAATTCCCCCTTGTCATTGTCGAGGAATTGGTCCAATCGGGTCTCATTGTAACTCTGCTTCTTTCAAATAAAATAGTCTAGAGTTTTCTATGCGGAACATCTTGATACTCATAATAAATACGGTTTATAGAATCCGGATTATGATTGCTAAACTTGAGTAGATCGCACATAATCATTATTAATAAGAACTAATTAAAGAAATGGGCCAAATATATTGGCTATATTGGGAAGAGGAGTACTTGAATAGGATAAAATAGAAATGCGCTGAACTTCCGAAAACTTGTGTCGATGACATATCGCAACTTGATGAGTTGTGCATTGCGACAGACAACTTTATTCGAAGCAAACAGATATTCGACACATCTCATACATACGTCAATTATGTCAACATTGTGGATTGCTGGACAAAATTAATATTGAAACTGATGAGTGTTTACCTTCAGAGATTCGACGAGATTAGTAACGATTACTTTTGCGAGAAACCGCACGAGTTTTTTAAATTCCAGGAAACGTTTATGAAACAGCTTAGGGACGAAGTCACCGACAAAAACTAGTCAATAAGAATTGAGTGTGAGATACCAACAATGTGTTGAAAGATATTCTCGAATATCCAACAGTTTAATGTATACGTCACTCAATTTATATTTGTTGCCATTTGGGTTGTTGTGTTCAATTACTTAATTGATCTTATATATATATCCCATAATTAAATTTGTAATAATTTTTTTATGAACTCGCTGTTTAGTAAAAAAGTGTGGCCGAGTGGAGAGTGATCGTTTATTTGAAGAGCATTTCTTGTTTTTAGAGACATATTCAAACACGAATCTCGTATGGAGACTGTCCCGTCGCCATAGTAGAAAAAATTAAATTGTAAAAAGGAAGTGACCCCATCTGAATTATTTTTCTCGCGAATGGCAGGCCATCTTGCATCTAATTGCAGGGAATTGTTTACCAAGCAATTCATTACGAGATCGGTGATTGTAGCATAACATGAATTTGTAATGACTACATACCGACCGAATATTCCCCATTTAGCGTAATTGAACAATATTTCAACCAACCAGTGATATTTGTTTACTGTCGCCGGCGAATGGTGATTTATCAGAGTAGTTTTACAAAATTCGCACGGTAAAAACAACATGAAATTCATTCTACATTGTCCGTAGTGCGCTAGTAATTGATCTTTGGAAAATAAATTGTATTTTGACTCGGCTGTATCTTCTGCCAGTAAGGGTAAAAGGGAATCGTCAAAAACATTTTTGAAATTTTGCAAACCGAATAAAGGAGCGCCTACGAAAAATACACATTTCACATATTTGTAAAATTCTGCCTCGTCGTAAATTTCCAATATTATTCGCACCAGTTACAGAATGGCCCATTATGAAAATTTCCACAGGAAATGAGTATTTCGACAAGTACTTTTCCATCGAAAGTTTTACTGAATATGCAGGCTGCAATAAATATTTACGCCAATCATATATGATTCCTTTAATTTTAACTTTCGGAACATTTCGATATAAATGAGAAATGATACTCGAATATAAAGATTTTCCACACACGGAACAGAGCACTTTGCCGGGTCGTAATGAATTGTCATTTAATAGTCGCTGAAAATCTTTAACGGAAATTTTTTGAAAAGAAACAATTTGTTTGGAAAAATTGAAGTGTTAAATTTATTGTCTGCAACTAGCAGAAATCCATATAATCATGGCACTAAAAATATGATTTTACTAGGCATTGTTTTACATAAACACACAATCATGAGTAATGATTTATTTTTAAAAACTTATGTATAAATACTTACATATACCTGTTAATGAAATAATGCATTACATGTAGTTGCCGTATCGTGTTCTGCACAGAATACATAATCCTTTTTCCTGCCTTCTCGTACGATGACAAATATGATAAATTATTCGCATGTAACAGTGCAGAAAGTAATAATGTCGTCCTCACGGCAATGAGAAGAAATAAAGAGAACTAGTTAGAATGTCGGAACGGAGGTGGGCGTGGCGATGATGTGATATCACGTGTGACGATGAAGCAAAGGGGGAAATTGGAGAAGGGTAACTGGGATGAGGGGACAAGCATGCCGATTGGGTGAGGTATTAGGTCTTTTTTTAAGGGGAAAGAGGGATGATGGTCACACTACAAATATGGCAATGAAATAAACCAAGCTTGCTGATTGGGCGAGGGAATAATATTAAAAAAGAGTGTAATGATTAGGAAGTTTCCCGCCAAAATCAACAATGCTCCATAGCCGACCGACGGGCTATCGTTTAGGAAACAATCTTTGGTAATTGTTCCGTGTTGCGTATCGTAATGGGAAAACCATACAAACATTCTGTGTGTACTATAAAGTATCCACCACAATTGTTTACTTTGCAGTCTAGAGCAGTATCGCGTATCTGGCCAAGTTCCGTTTAGCGTATCCAAATTGGGCACCAATTATTCTGTATCGCGTATCAGAGCACTTTTTTTTTCTCGCAAATTTTGTCTCGCGAATCGCATGATGGTGTGCGCGGGATGTACAATCACAATGTTGAACGCCAGGCAAGTTATTTATTCCTCGCCAGCCATAAACACGTTTCTCATAGAGTACGACATTCTCAAACCGATGATACGGTGCGAAAAATGCGAGGAAGGCGAAGCGAAATTAGTGGGAAACAGGGGCTTGTTTTACTGGTGCCGATGGCAATGGAAGATTGTACTAAATGCGACTTTAAAGTGTCGGCGAGACAGGACAGTATCGTAGGAGATTCAAACATGTCTCCGGGCAAAATAGTCGAGCTGTGTTTACTCTGGTGCCTGATCAAATACCCTCGACAGCAGACTATAGTGAACGAACTTTTGTGCTCGGGAAAGACGGTTGTCACCTGGTCGAGTTTCTGCCACCAAGTTTACATAGACTGGGTGTTGATGTACAGGAAACACATCGGCTGGCCGGACAAAGTGGTCGAGATCGACAAGTCGAAACTGGGCAAACGCAAGAACCGTAAAGGACGCAAAGTTCACGGCCAGTGGGTTTTCGGGGGATTACAGCGGGACGATCCGACGAAATTCTTCCTGGTGCCGGTGGAAAAGAGGAACGCGGCTACCCTAACCAAAATCATTCGCGAGTGGATTGCTCCAGGCACGAGGATAATTTCTTACTACTGGCGCGGTTACAGCAACTTGGACATTCACGGCTACCGTCACATGCAGGTGAATCATGGAAGGAGTTTGTGTGCAGTAAAAAGAGCGGAATGGTAAACACTCGTAACACGCTAAAGATGAAGAGAGGCGAGACGTTGAGGGTCCACACTCAAAACATTGATCGAATTTAGTGTTCTTTGTGATGCAGCATTCTCTTCTATGGCCGATGGAAAAAATCTTGGGTCGGCTATCTGGCCGAGAACATCTAGAAAATGAATCTTCGGTATGGAGAACAACTGCACGCTTTGCTGTTTCACGCCGTCAACATGCACCATCGTAATCGGCGCAGAGGAGATGGCGGCAAAGGTTATCCTAATTTCGACAGGTATATGTTTGTTATGGTGGTTTATAATTTACAGGCACGTGCAAGATTGAGTTGCTGTTGCAGTTTTAAAGAAGTTAATTGAGTTTCTGTTGCCATTGCAGTATAAAATTAAAGTGTAATTGACTTGCTGTTTGTTTCAGTTTAAATTAATATTTAATTGAGTTGCTGTTTGATTCGAGTTTAAATTAATGCTTAATTGAGTAGCTGTTTGATTCAAATTTCAGGAATGTTTATTTGAGTAGCTATCTGTTTCAGTTAAAAATCAATGTTTAATTGAATTGCTGTTTGATTCAAGTTCAGATTATTGTTACTGATTAACTGTTTGAATCAAGTTTAAATTAATGTTTAATTGAGTAGCTGTTTGAATTGAATTAAAAGAATGTAATGAATGGCTTGCTGTGTGTTTTAATTTACAGGTGTGTGAGAAAATGTAGCTGTTTTTTTCAGTTGAAAAACAATGTTTGAATGACCTGCCGTTTGTTTCAGTATTAAAAAAGGTATAATTGACTTGGTGAGTTTCTTATAAAAAAAAGTGTATTTGGCATGCTGTTTGTGTAAACATTAATTCGCGATCTGGACAAAGCCTAAAATAGTCGAGTAGGTCATGATGGGGTCCGCCCAGAGACGATGGGTGTACTCGCATCTGTTGCATCTGCAAAATTTGGATCTGCCAGTTTCTATTATTGAGGTAAATTGATTTTTAAAACAAATCACATTCATTCGCGATCCCGGAAAGGCAAAGCACGGTCGTGTCTGTAATGACTGATACGGCCAGTGATGGATGCAATTGCATACGCTTTTGCTTTTGCGGACTTTAGACCTGCCAGTTTCGAGTGTTGAAGTAATTTATAAAAAAAATGATTGCATATGTATAAAACGTTAAAATATATATGGTTAAATTTATATAAAGTTGAATTTTTAACTGTACATTATTATATTGTACCCTTTTAGTGTTTGTGTGTGAATCATTACATAATAAATTGTTAAAATTATTTTATAAATGTTAATAATTGCTAAAAATGCCCTTTAAAATAAATAAAATATTATGCATCGCCAATTGTGTATATTAAAACAGGGAGGAAAAAAAATAAAAAATAAATTTAAAAAAATGGATTTGCAATAGGAAACTTCTAGCAATAGTTACTTTTGCCACCTGGATACATGGAGAGAAACAAATACGGTATTTTAACCTATATTCGGTTTTTGGTTTTGATATGCTATAGGAAATAATTGCGTGTAGGTCGAAAATTCCCCCCGACTCTGCTGGATACGCAATTCGAAACAAGTGAGGTGTAGTACTTATTTCCCCCCCTTCCTGCTTGGATACGCAACGTCGTCATTTTCGGTCCTGCACGTTTTGTCACCTGGACACGCAAAGGGAAACTTTTGGTAAAAATCAGCTTTTTCAAGGGGCGCTGGACAACTTTGTATTTTATTTGGGATTTTTCCGTTTCGTGGTTGGATACGTAAATTGCTGTATTTTGTCTCAACTTTTTTAACGTTGAATACGTAATACAATGTTTTTTGAGCGATTTAGATACACAATATGGAACACAAGGAGCAGGAAAGGATGGCATTGGTCGTCGGCAGCACGACCTAGAGCTTCAACAAGAGTCAGCTCTCCAACTTCGACACCGCCTCTGGCGATGTCTGGCGCTGGGCAATACCTAACCTCTTTAACATATTTTCAACTAAATAGCTCCTTTTCAGGAGCAGGAGGAACGAACTTTAGTAGGGAGAAACACCGTGCCGTGCAGGACAGCCAAGCTTCCACGATGTGCTTCCGCACTCCATGCTGTGCTTCTGCACTCCGTGCTTCCACACTCCATGCTGTGCTTCTGCACTCCGTGCTTCCACACTCACGAGGTTGCAAACAAAACTTACCATGGCTGGACGGGTAACTGCTAGCGCAACGACCCTATGGTGTCCGATATGCTGACAACCCATGCACTTGGTACAGGTGTGAGACCGGAAATAAGTGATCAGATGTGTGATTGTTCGAGTCCAGCCCAACGATCAGCCGCACCACGAACAACCATGTGATGAACATTGAACCACAGTTGTTGAAATTCCAAATTCAGGAACTAAACAAACATTTCGACCAACGAATACAACATTTTTCAATTCGCAACCGACCCAGTTGGTGTGCCAGCATCACCTGTACAGTAGAGGGCACCACAATTCTCACGTGCTCACAGTGCCGAGTACAAAAACACAGCTAGTGTTTACATGCAGCAGAAACCACAACTCTTTCAGGACTAATGTACGAGTGTAACATGTGCACAAATGCAAACCGACCACAGCGAACAGTAAATAACTGGAACAGTATTTTTACCTAACTGTAACAATTCGTAATTACATGCAGACGAGCAGGATGTGATGGTGCAGCGGGAGGAGCTATGTGCCAGTGCCACAGTTGTGGGGTAAAAATTCATGAACAGTGCAGGACAGTACAAGAAAGTGTTAACAACCTAGGGAGGCAGTTCACATGCGGAGACTGCATGGCCAAGTGAACCACGCACGGTTTCCTGTCCGAGCGAGAGCACCGATCAGATAGTCACCACAACTTTCCTGCCTAACCTGATAAATGCAGCTTTCCCAGTCTTGCCTACCAACAACTACCCCCAACCACCTTCATTCCAACAACCCGCAAATATCCATCCCACGATACACTTTCCAGTTATCATGTCATCAACAACACAACAACCACAGCAATACAGACAGAATGAAGCATACAGCTGGCCCTGCTACAGTAATCCACCACCAGAAGTTACAGCAGGCATAGCACCGCAGTCCAGCAGAATGCTATCTAGGTCTACTCCCAACAAACTTCAAAATTTATCAACTTTCTCCAGAGAAACAAACGAGAACCCTACAGCCTTATTGCATGAGTGTCGATCACACCTGAAAAGGTACAGAGTCCACAAAGACGAGTGGCCTAGTTGTATTAGATGTCAGCTGGAAAATGGAGCACGAAATAGTGGAAGTCTATTAACCATTATGGATTTACATTGTTGAAATTTCTGCGAGCATACCAGTGTCGCTACGGAGGGGCGTTCGGCTCTATACAAGCTCAGAGCAAGCTCACATTGCAGGAAAAGCAGGAATGCGAGTAATTGTCAGCCTTTGTAACCCGCAAACTGCATCTTATCTGCCGGTTCCACCAACACTTGCCAGAACGGGACCAGCTGAAAGTTGTGACAGAAACAGCACAGCTGGAGTTATGACCAGCATTAGTGCCGACTCTCAACAACAGAGTACAGGTGCTCATGAGGGCTGCACTGATTCTGGAATGTAGCGCACCACAACCACGTTGCGAGACCATCGCTGCACGATGGCGCCACAAGAAAAATGATCGCGGTGAAAACACACGGGAAGAGAGTGCGGACATTCCGAAATGGCGACAGTTTGGTGCCAATGAGTGGAAATCCACCACTGTCAATTGGGATGGACAGTTATGCAATGGCGTAAATCGCACGGGAAAACCAGATGTAAAACAGTTCGTGAAGTGGGTCAACAGTCAACAGCCGCAGACTTCGTGTCGCGATTGCGAAGGTGAATAGTGCCACTGGCAGAGCGGGTGCCGGAATAATCCACACAGGCGTAAACAGCAAGGCGGGAAACCACAACAGCAAGAAAACTGCAAGCAGGGGTAAACTCGCCTGACGTGCCCTGTATCACGGTCACCCAGGATACCCCAAATATAACCCCACAACAGGCATTCATCAACCAAGTGAGTGAGGGCAACGCCAAGTTCATGCGGATCCTCATTAGTGTCAATGCTAAACAATGCCATGTGTTGATAGACACTACTGTGTCTCACAACTTTGTCCAGCCGCAGTTTGTAAACAAACGTGACGTAAACCCCACCGGACACATGTCCGTTTAGCTACAGGGCAAGAGTGCGATGCAGTCATGGGACGAGCGGACTTCACTGTACGCGATATTCAGACAAAAACACAGGCAATAGTAACCACCGAAATTACCGAAGAGCTATTCAGGGAATTTCCTGGTTGAATTAACAGAACACAATAGTAGAGACGGCAGCTAGGCGTAACCATTTTGGCACGACGGAGAGGCAGACTTCATACAACTTCGAACGTAAGCCAACAGATAGCATGCCAGACGTGAAATTTCCAGCATAATATTCCGCTGGAACATCAGGTAGTTTTCAGCTCTTACTGGCAGAACGCAAAGCAGTTTTCGGCAAGCGTGACGTACTGCGCTGGACAATGGTCATGGAACACATATATCTCTTTAACACAGGATGGGCCTATCTACTGTGGCCCACGCAGTTACCTTCCTCGCCAAACCAAGATAATACGGGAACACATACAGAAAATGTTATGGGACAGTGTGATTGAACCCATGCACAGCAGGTATGATTCCGCCTTAACGCTAGTGCCCAAGAAAATGGGTCATGGCGCTTTTGTGTCGATTTTCGCGCACTCAACCAAGTGATGTGTAGCACTCTAGTGCCATACTTAAGTGTTAAGGATGCCTTGAGCACCCTTGGAAATGCAGAAATAGTGTCATCCCTGGATTTATGCAGCGGCTAGGCAGATACCCACCTGGCAGGAGGATCGTGAGAAAACCACCTTCACGGCCCCGGACGGGCGGCATTTCCAGTTTCGCGCAATGCCTTTCGGTCTCAAGTACACACCTGCCACTTTCCAGTCTATAATGGTGAGAGTACTAGACAGCCTAATCGGAGACTTCGCACTCGCCTATCTCGACGACGTGGTCGTGTGGTCGGAGACGTGGGAAGAACAGTTACACCATCTGTCAATCATCTTAAGAGCACCTTGCTATAAACGGACTGACATGTGCTGCCAACAAATGCCACCTCGGACAGACAAGCATAGAACTCCTAGACCATATTGTCGAAAAATCTGAAAATACTTTCATGACAGAGCAGTTAAGCATTATCAACGTGCATGCAACTCCACATACGTGGAAACAGCTGCGAAAATTCTATGGCTTAGTGAACTGGCTACGCGACAATATCAAATATTATTTTGCCACAATAACTGTGTCGTTAAGGAACTTTCTGTCACAGCAGAAGAGGTTCATGTGGAGGAAGGACGTAGACGAGGCATTCCAAGCAATCAAAACAAGTTTAAAAGCATGTCCCAGTTTAGAACGACATGAACCCATGCGCCACCTGCACCTACAAACAGATGTGAGCCAGGAAGGCATGGGCGCAGTACTAACCCAGTACACGGAGGCGGGAGATAAATCGATCATTGACTTTTCCAACGTCAAGCTAGGAACAACCGAATGGCGCTATGACATAAATGAGCGTGAGTGTTTAGCCGTGGTTTGGGCGATTAAAAGATACCGGGCCCTGCGCACTGCTTGAATATTATCTCTTTAAACTCATATGTATGAAATTATTAATTAACGTGTCTGACAACAGTTGGGGTGCCTCCATAGTGTGGAGAAAAAAAAAGGAGCTGTTAAGTGGAAAATATAGTAAAGAGGTTAGGTATTGCCAGACGGCAGGCATCTCCAGAGGGGGTATCGATGTTGGAAAGCTGACTCTTGTTGAAGATCTGGGTCGTGCCACCGACAACCAATGCCTGCCTTTCCTGCTCTTTGTAGATTAATTAATAAAAACACTACGGAAATCTTTGTGGACGCTTAGGGCGGACCACACAACACTGGTTAAATACATTGATTTGGAAACATTGCATACAGAACACTCTAGGAATTGGCACGTAAAATAATCACTTCAGAAATGGCGGTATTTGAGGGTCCCATGTCCTTGTGAACCTGAAAGCGTAGACGGAATTAAATATGCACAGTTCCAGTGACGTCATTCATTTTTCATGACTCTACACACTTTTCAATGAAAGTAACTTTACATTTTATACCGAACTACACTGGTCGGTAGCGGTAATACAGGTAAAAAGCCAAGTGGGCTACACAATAGTTACATGAGAATTAAGCTCCCAGTGGCAGTGCTAAACCAACCAGGCGAGGAGGGGTGAAATCGCATGTGATTAAAACGGAAAAGGTTCCAGAATATTACAGTCTATTGCAAATAGTATTATTAGCAACAATGACTGAATTCCACCCGGGCACGTGCAGTGCGAGACACGACGACGTGACTCACCCCTCCAGTTGCCGTGAGATGACTGACTTGACACAAGGGCATATGAGCCGGTGTTGGCGAGCCCATTCGCCATATGGCAATAATTTCTGATACACAATGCTATAAAACTTACTATGGGTCAAACCCAGGGACAGGAGGCACACAATACATTCAAATAAGCTGCAAGAAACAGAACAAATGCTTAAAACATGTTAATGGATGACGTGAAAGTGATACACATGAAATGTAAACAAACATCAAACAGAAAGAACACTGATAAAATGGGTTGGTTCAAGACTGGCTTTGATCTGCACTTCTTTCTCAGTCTCACAATATGCTTGCGAATTGCGTGAACACTTAAATAATTTATATTACGTTTTCCTACACAATCTGGTGCTACTTTTATATCACTTCACCACGCGGAGTCGGTGACTGGCTGAACATACACACACACAAGGTTACACTGAATAGCCCCCCCCCCCCTTTTTTCCATGTGCCATGTACTGCCCTACACTACTTGACACTCATCACCAACACTGCCCACTGATGCGCTCTGTGCAGAGCGCATGTATTGTCGGTGCAGGTCCCTCGCTGCGGCGGGCAAATAGTATAGGGAGGAGGCAGTGGACGTCAAATCCCCCTGCCTTTGGTGACTGTTTGCAGCTATTATGCCACACACAACAGTGACATGTCGGTCGCTGCTGCCATCTCAGATGTAGCATATACGGGCTCTTCTGCTGTCCCACATGACTCGTAGACTGCGGCTGCTGCTGTAGTCCTCGGCATCTTCCGGAGCGTCGCAGCACCGGGGCATTCCCACACGCTCCACATGCCAGCGGCAGCCTGATCTGCCTCCCTATCCGGCGCAGGTCAATCGAACCGGCCGACTCGCTGTCCTCGCTACTTGTGTCGCTGCTGTAATTTGCACTCTTCTCCCGGTGACTGCAGTCGTGCCACAGCGACCTGTATCGACGAATACTGTGGCACAGTTGATCCTTTGTGCAGGTGCCCATAGCCGACTGCATCAGCCATTCCTCTCCTGTCTATGCAATGTCTGCTGTTGGCATCGTGGCGTCTGCTGGCAGCTACTCATCCAGAGGTGCTGGCGCTGCTTCCAGTGCCGGCGGTTCAACGGCGGAGATCCCCGACCCAGACCCATCGAACACTGTGGTGGTTCCATTCGGATGCACCCCCTCAAGCAACAAGGCTATGGGCGACATCGGGCTTCTTCCACCCTCTGCAGTACCCTCCATCCGAGCTGCTGACACACACCCCTCACTGGTGATTGGCCTGACTACCTCGTCAGGGGTTCCCCATCGTAGGTTATTCGGCTGGGAATCTCGAGCTCTTGCTCTCCCGTTGTTTCTTCACTTGCTTGCTGTGGATCAGCATCCCTGTCCGGACTAGAACTGCTGACCACATCAGCCTGCTCATCACCTTGGCCTGTGGTGAACACTGTGGTGTTCGGTGCCAAATTGCCCCTTCTGCTGAAAGTGTGGGCCCACCTCCATTAGTGCAAGTAGTTGCAAGCTCGGCAGTTGGTTTACCGTCAGGGGTCATCGGGGTCTCTCATGCAGTATCATCAGGGACAACACCCAGCAATAACCAGATGTCTTCACGATGGGTCCATACTTGCTTTCTCCCCATTCGAACCAAGTAGGTTGTGGGTCCGAGGCTCTTCACTACCTTGTGTGATCCCATCCACTTCGGCGCCAATCCCGCGCAGATGTTGCGCCCAGCAGCCAATTGCAGGTGTGCGCGCACGTACCCTTTTTGTCCATTTACAATTGCTAGTGGGGTCCTTGATGTGTTTTTCACCCACTTTGCCAAGTACTGTTCTTGGCGGCGCTGCAGTTCATGTCGGTGGTGTTGTCGCCTCTCTTCTCGCACACCACTGCTCTCGGTCGCGCTGCTGTTGTCAGCGATGTGACAGAGTCTCTCGCTGGGCAGACTCAGGTTACGGTCAAGCAGGACGTCCGCTGGTGATCGTCTAGTCACGGTGTTGACACGCCAGTGGAGAGTAAAAAGTGTGGCTGGCAGATGTTGTGCCCAAGTCACAAGGTGCTCACCCACACGGAGTCGTAGCTGCATCTTCAGTTCTTGGTTGCGACATGTTGGGTTCGCGCAGGTTTAGTACACCGCCGTCAGCAGATGCCACACTCCCCACCGGGTGCACAGGTCTCACCATTTTCTTCCAGTAAATTGTGGGCCGTTATTGGTGAGTTAGTCCAGCAGGAATCCCCACACTCGTGCGATGTTGCCAGCTCATGTAATGCTGACAACGTAGGCTTCTATCCACCTTGAATAATTATAGTTAAATACCAAGATAAATCTCTTGCCGCCTGTTGTTTTTGGGTACAGCCCCATTAGGTCACGGCTAATGATTTCGAACTGGCGCTTTGGGGAACATGGCTGCTGTTTCTGTTCCCCGTCTGCTCATCGAGCTTTGAACCTGTTACACTCTTTACACTGTTGTACCTATTTCCTTGTACACTGTGTGAGGCCGGGCCAGAAAAGTGATCTCTGATGTTACACACTGTCTGCTCCACCCCTGGATGGCATGCTACGCTGCCTCTGTACATAGGTTAGAAATTAGTTCATAGTCTGCTAAAATAGTCACCTGGTTCAATTGCACTTCTCGGAGTGGTTCTCATTCGTCCAGCGGTAGAATCTCTCCCCATTCCGCGGTGTCGTAACAACTACTTTCGTGTCCAGTACTCATGACAGCGTATCTGCAAGTAAGTTATCTTTGCCTGCTATGTTCTCTACTGCAAAATCATATGCTTGAAACATAAGTGCCCATCAGGCCAGTTTGCTGCGGGATTCGTACATGATATGCAGCAACGAATGGCTGCTGAGGTGGTCCCACTCGTTGAAACAGCCCGGCAGGCTTAGAAACTGCCATGGATGAAGCGTATACTTCCTTTGTTGCTGGTAGTGTGGTGGCACTCATGTGGTGATGCTGCCTTGGGCTTCTTGGACGGCCTACAGATCATGCACAGGGCACGGTAAATGCAGCACAGCTGCTTGGATCGATGTCATGGCAAGATGCTGTCTTCTTCCTCCATGTTGTTCTTGCTGCTGCTAGTTGCAGCGATACCAGGGGTACGGCTGTGGGGCCGCTTGTGGTTCGAGTCGTATGAGCTCAGGGATCTCTCGGAGTGGATTCGGATGGTGATGATGTTCTCATGGTAAACACCAGTGATGCTAAGCATCCCCAGGGCGTCGTGACATCCTGCATGTCTGCCAGATGGCCCTGCGTAGTTGGCGAACACTGTATGCAGGATGCAATACCGTGATAAGTAGCGATGTTGACAAATTATGGCACTAGGGAGGGGGGAGAAGTTTTGCTCGCCGCCCGCCCCTGCTGCATGACCAATCGTTGAGTAGGCCGAATGTAAATATACACACATGGCTCCATGATGCATGTATTGCCCATCTCCAAAAACAACAGGCATGAATGATCCTCAAAATGACTGACTTATCGGGAGATCGAAACGTCACTTTTGAGGCGAAATGTCGCAATATTTACACTCTCTTGCACGGCCCTGGAAGCCTGAATATGTGGATGATTTTTACCTGTGGACAGGTGCGTCATGGCCGGATGTGACGAAGTGAGCAATGTTTACATTCAAGGGGCGGCATCCTAAGTTCAAAATTCGTGGTTACAAAATTGAGAATTTTCACATGCAATCGGTTATGCGTCCTTTGTCTGCTGTGCGATGATGAATGTTTTTGTTCACGCTTGCGTGGTGATGATTTCACTCGTTGTGCATTTCCGGCCATAGAGTGACTTATCGTCCTTATCGTGCTGTTACGAGATGATGTGTTGTGGTTATGCACTTGGTAGGTGGTCAGATGACTGTCATTTGTTCACACATAGCAATCGTTTCGGTGGTGACCGGATGAAATTCACTTGTTCATTTGTTTTGTTGCTACTGACCTGCTCAAATTGTGTTGTTGTGACACTGGTGTCCTTGCGGGTTTTTCTTGCCCGGTTTCGAGACCCACTGCGCCAGTGCCAGTACCATGTCATTGGGCAATTGATGCAGGAATGCGATGGACATGATACTTGCAACGCATTGCTGCACGGCTGGAATTGTGCCCCTCTTGCTCGGAGGAGCATGCTGCGCCTGCACGTCAGCCACGGCGGGTATCTATCGGCACAGCTAGTCACGTGGCGAGTTGTTGAAAAGCGTCGAAGTGGCCGTGGCAGCGTGCTGCGATGCACGGATTTTTGACTAATCACTTCCAGTGTCAGAGAGGTGTTGCGGTTGTTAAAACATATTCTGCTACTGTTGTCGCATTTTCCTCTCTTGGTATCGATGGCGCTGCTTGTGGCGTGGGTGAAGCCACTGGTTGCGGTTTATTGGCAGGATGAATATAGTGGTTATGTTGTGGTTCCTTTTCCACACATGTTATTGGATGGGGCTGTTGTCTTTCTGTCTGTGGTGCTCTGAAACTGTCTTTGTACCACATTTGCTGATTTTTTCTCTGCACTTGCTTTATGTTGGCACAGCAGTGCGGTGGATGTGAATACGAATAATAGAGTGTACGCACTCGTTTCGGGAGATTTTGGCATTTCAATGTCTCTGCATGATCTACACAGAATGCGCTCGTCATGAATGTCTGGTGGTTTCCACTAATCTGCGATTGTGCATGCCTGGTGGTACTGGTATGAACATCGCTGGCAAGATACCACATAGGTCCTGGTTCCTTGGCACGCGTCATTCGGACACCAGTTATGTAGGACTAGATGCAGCCATGCTGGGGCGCAGCGCGGTTGGCAGTGACGAACAGTTATAGATGGGGTGTTTACCAGCAAGGATGCCCACATACTTCAAATTACCGCACTGTTGACATGTTAATGAATGTGTGTCCAACTGAAAACCCACGATGTTCTTGTCGCGGATGTTCTCGTCGGTGAGGATGTGCGATGCGGATGTAGACCGGCGTGGCAGTCACTTCAGTCTTCCGCTAGGCCACGTGGCTCAGAGCTCGGGGCAGACACCCAGTGGTGTGGCGTGGTAGGGGTGGTTCACACGGTGTGGCGAAGTAGGGACGGTAGGTGGCACGCTTACTCCTCGGCAGCTTCACCATGATGGCGGCTGGCATGGCTGATATCACAAGGCATGCATCATGCCACGGCAGTTGTTCTCTTCTGTTCACTGATACTTTTGGTGCCAAACTTCCCAAATGGTTTTTGGAGATGTTTTCTGGTGTGTAGATGATGACAAAGAGATGGGAAACTCAGGAAGGAAAAGGTTGATTCGCAAGTAGTGAAAATGCTGTTTGATAATCTCAGAGGAGCTAACACATGTACACATGTAAAAGTACATGTGCATACACAGAAACATGAACACTTGAAACATAGTAATGCATTGTATTGAGAGTGATTTGTGGTTAGGTAGTATGGTGAAGTATGGATGGGTTGGCGGGATGTTAAAGCCACATGCCTGGGCAAGCCACTTTGACAGCATGGGGGTTGGATAATTGCGGGGGGGAGGGGGGGAAGATGGCAAGGTTATGTGGATTGGAAAAATAATACTGACATGAATATTGCTCAGTTAGGTGCAAGCTCACAATGTGCTGAGCATGAGATTGTAGGCGGGGTCATGCGGCTGACGACCAGCGTGGCTTCCTCCAGTGCTCTGCCGTCTGTGGAGACTCTCCATGTGATGCTGTAGATTCAAAGTTATTCTTGGCGCCTTAACTAGTATGAGTTGTTGGCTTCCCCTATACCACTCACTCCCGGAGGATTGTTATGGCCATCGTACACCCTTTTATTACGTTAATGAAAGATTATGTGATGCCTGACATGAAGTGTACCCAGAAAAAAACGTTGGTAAAGTTCTTTTAACCACACATTTTATTTCCTAAACCCTCGTGTGAGGCACTTACATATACTTTCTCCATTGTTGTGGGAGAGCATGTAAACTGTAAAAAAAATGGCGCGAAAACAACATGAAACTAAAGTGGAAATTTTAGGTCCAGCCATGTACAAAATGGACCAGATTGTAGTGCAGAGCACTCCCCAGGCAATGGGAAATACAGAATAATATGTTACTATTGAAAACTATATGACTGGTTGACAAAGATGGTGATGGCCCTGGGGAGGCCATGATGGATGTCTGCACTATTCGAATACCACTTGACTACTGAAGATGGCTGCATGGGATGGCGTGCGCCTTACGTGGCCATTCCCCATGACTCGATGAAAAAAAAATGGAAAAGAGAATTACATGTTATGTGAGATGAATGATGGGCTTAAATTATCGCTATAACACACCACATGCTACAAAACACTTGGACATAATAAATAAATAATGTCATATTAAAACGCCTAATTTCAGAACCACGTGAACTGTGTTTTCCTTGCTGCCCTGCTGCTGGTCATATTTAACCTCAACTATATAGTTTTTACGTAAGCATGTGTGGCTCTGGTTTATGGTGGATTGTCTAACATTTACTTGTGGATGTATTTTATTTGCATGTATTTCTTTGCACTATGCCAGTCTTAAACAAAAATACTTCAATTGCAATTTGGTGCAAACTTTTAAAGCTGTTTATGTTTAGGATGGACTCGTCTACTGCCATGCCATCATGGTTGGCTACGGTGATTTGGCCTGACTGGCCATTGGAGGTTATGTTTACTTACAAGCTAACAAAACACTAGGCAGAGGTACAATTACATCAAGATCACTAATACTAACATAAACACTGAAGAAATATATATGGGCTGTATGTGGCATGTGATGCCAATGTAAATAATGATGCTTCGTAAAATAATATTGGCCTTGTAAACGTCAACAAAACACATGGGCACAAAATTAAATATACCAATCTGTTTATTATTACTATTCACACACAAGGTGACATAGTGCATACTGGTGCATAAGACAATACAACTGTAAACATAATAAAACTCTCTTATTTAATAAATCATTCTCTGCATACACTTTGTACATAGCACTCACATTAATGTAATAATAACAAGCCCTTCAAATACTTCTAATAATAACCCTTCAATAAAAACAAATCTTAAAACATAACATAAACACAAAAAGTAAACAAACAAACCCATGTAGTCGCTGTGGCGCACATATGACATCTGATGTCAACACTGAATAAGAATTAAAAAGGGACATAATAAAAACACAAATGCACATTACGTATCACTTGACTACACTCGTCGAGGGTGCAATACTACGAACGGGCCGAATGTGAGGTTGGAGGAACATGGAATACGCTAACACCATACACATTAAAAATTTATTTAGAAAACAGGAGTCTTGTGTTAACCATAGCAGATTCCCCTGAGGTTATCCGGCGCCTATAAAACATTATATGTACTCGAGGCCATGTGACAACCCCATATAGCACTGAATCGGCACGCCCGTACTTGGGCTTCATTCACACTGATCTCCGCTAGGTGTCAATTGGCGGCCCTCCATATGGCTAACTGCTATGGCTCTGTGTGCAACCAAGCATGGAAATCCCATATTACGACTTTAGCGAATGTGGAAAGCAAGAAGGCAGTCACCGCTGGCACCGGATTCCAGAAACGGTCACGGTACATGTTTTCCCTCAATCCACTGTTCCACGAAGCATCATCGGTCGTCTGCGCCACTTACTAAGAGGGGTGGGGCTGAGCACATGTTCGCCTAACCCCCCCCCCCCCCAACAACAACAACCAACTTCGCCGTAAACATTGCTTACATGAGTGGGAAAAATATGCTAACC
Organism: Dryococelus australis; assembly: GCA_029891345.1. NCBI lineage: Eukaryota > Metazoa > Arthropoda > Insecta > Phasmatodea > Phasmatidae > Dryococelus > Dryococelus australis. Next base: position 123,581,174 of record CM057003.1, read on the forward strand.
GAAAGAAAATAGCCCCAGCGAATATCTCTGCAAACTGTGAAAACATGGCGGTCAACCGCTTACGTGTATGAGTTCTGCGATGGAGTGTTGGCAGGCAGTGACGCACAGGCACTGCAAGAAAGTGGAAGACAAAAACCCGTTCGCCAAGTACGAACCCTTACAGGACATTGCAAAGTGCCTGATGACAGGGTGTGTCCCAATTACATCCACAACCAGCCCATTCAGCCAACCAGTAGGACAATTGTGTGCAGAATACAGAATTTGACTGTGAAATAAGGGACCAGTGCGATGTCTGGCATCCTGTAAACGTTGCTGGAATCAGCAGTCGGAGAGGACACTCAACACGGCGGAGAGGATAAGTGCATGTTTAGGACAGTTTGTGTACTACCAGTGTTGTATAGCCCAAGGGAGAACATGTAGCAACCGCTCAACACAAGTGGACCATAACATTGCACGGGACTATGCAACACAAGGTACATGTGAACTGGCCAATAGAGCCACGAGCAACTACCAAGACGAATGCCACCAGTATCATACTCCACAGGTGGATAATACCTGCGAGTGAGGGAGAAACCCGAAACAACCCTCTCAGTGTCTGACATGTACGAGGCAGCAAACCGGAATGAATGATGTAGCTAAACAACCACTAGTACAAACAACAGTGACTGAACCAAACAGGCAAGTGCACCGATAACCTTGCCACTACCTACTCATTATACGTTCTGCCTAACTATCCAACAGCCTGCAGCAAAATCCTCACCACTTGAACCACGCCTTTCTCAGCATTTCTATGTCATCCCATTCAAAACACAAGGAAAATTTTGAATTCTTCCGAGCATTCATTGAAGAGTGTGTGTAGCGAATACATCGGTACAGAGTGTCCATTGATGAATGGTCGCATGTGGTAGGAGGACAAATAACACGTGACGCAAGAGTTTGGTGGCAAGCCAATGACTCGGTCAAATTTGGCTTTAAGAGCAATAGCCCCACTTCGGCCAGCGAATGGCGCCTGTTGGTGGGACAGTAAAGAGTTAAATGAGGTTTTTAGGGGCGGTGATGGTGAGGTCTAGGAATGATTATACCCAGTTGGCACCAGACACCATCGAGGCGACATCAATGTTGATGCTGCATCTCTTAACATCGGGGTTGCGGGCTGTACGCCCAATCCAATCTCCTCGCCGTTGAAGTGTGGACCACTGCACCGTTGATTACTGCTCCAGATGAGTGATGTTTGATAAATGATAGCCCGTCTGTCGGCTATGCACCATTGTTGATCTTGGCGGGAAAATTGCCTAACTCTTACACGTGAATACGTGGGCTGTTGGGGCTTGTCACACGCCCATAAAATGCGAAACAAAACCAGAACACTTGAAAACAAAATGACTTACATAGGTTGAGTGAGGAGGTATTATAAGGGCCCATCCCCTGACATGCATGAAGTGACGTAAATAAAGTACGTACCACTTAGTTCACAGGCATTTTTTTTCGTTAAATTTCATTCCCTTCGACGAGGGAACTATGCATTAACACTTCTGGCTATCGTAACCAGCCATGCAGTAGAACTGACAAAATGTCTTATGACAAACAATGGTAATTTGCAAGATAAAGCTCCCCAGGCAATGTTATTCCTGTGGGGAGAGGAAGAGGCTTACCAGGCAGCTATAGCAAAGAAAGGTTCCAGTATTGCGTTAAGTCTATTGTAGTAAATGTACTGATGCAAAATGTTGAAAAGAAAATGCCAGAGCTCACGACACGCACTTCACCTCCATTGGTTGCTACTCGCTAACTGACTTCCCGCTCTATGTGCAGGCTCACTTCTACTTACCCCCTATACGATAGCTCATTTATTTGTGTTGCAACACCAACTACCCAACATCGCCAATGATTTGGATGCCTTGTTTTTGCTTTCTTTTAACTGTGATTTCATTGAGCAATTGCAGAACAATACCTTAATCGACTACTTTCATATATATATATATATGGATCACCTTAGCATTTTGACACACCGGTGTTGCATATGATCTGCACAATTTGTGTAACCAACTGTCTAAAGCTTGCGGTGTTGTAGGTTTTTGAACAGGAATGTTATATGTGAGTGGCACTGTTTCGTGATAATAGAATTTACTGTTAACCCTTCTCCAATAGTGTCCAGCATGCATGATGTATGATGTGAAACTTAGTGAAAACAGAATAGAAATACAGATGACGGCCGCTATTATTCTGAGCACTGAAGCCATGGCTGTCTTGTGTCACCTGTAACATTACCTTTTAAAATCAGTTTCGTACATGGGCGATTTTGGTATTTTGTGTATTAACCATATCATATTTTGGTTCACAGCATTTGTTGGTTTGGATCTATACTGTTGACGGTCCAATTATGTCAGTTACTGGAAATGACCCCTTGTATTTGAAAGTCAAAGCTTTGCTGAATGCCCCGTTTTTTGAACCCAATCTCCTATCTTAATATTATTGGGTTGATATTTTCTTTGAAATAACTTTTTTTGTTTTTGTTGCACACGGAGTAAACCAATCCTAGCTTTTTCTCTGTCTTGTATTAATTTCTGACACCAGTGTTCTCCTCTCTCTGAGTATTTGTTAGCACTTATGCGAGATGGTTGTGTAGTTTCCACACCGTGTAATACATAAAATGGGGTGAACTGTGTCCTTGTGATTAAAAATAATAAATATGTACTACATATTCATCCCAACTAGTAGAATCTTCATGGGCACAAGTGGTTAATTGCTGACCAATAATTTTATTTGTTGCTTCTACAAGCCCATTATAAGCTGGGTTGAAAGGCTGTAGTTTGTAATTTTTTTTAGAAACTCAGCAACTAGTTCATTGTTGAAAGAAGTGCCTCTATCCATTAGTATGTGTTGCGGACAATCCTATTTGAGTATTATTTCCTTAATGAAATTACACATGTATGTACATGAATAGATTTTACTACATACATGCTAAAAAATTTGGTCATCACTAGTATGTATCTACTTCCTTTTTTTGATGAATGTAATAGACCTTTCGCACCGAGTCCCAATCACTGGAGCAGTTGTGTGGTGGGGATATTGGTTTTTGGTTTGATAGTTTGATCTTTTGACAGATTGGGCAATTTTTAGTGTAATTCTTTACATCTTTGTTCATGTTCTCCCAGAAATAACTGTTTTTTAATTTTGTTCAGTGTTTTAAATGTTTCAAAATGCCCGCCTCCCAACAGTGAATCATGATGTGGTATGATCTCGATTACGTAAATTTGTGGTACAAGGGTGAGATTTTTTTCTCCTACTGATGTATGTATTTTCAAGTAGATTTCTCCATTAGCTGCAATGCGGTATCTCTGAGTTAATTTTATATATTTCATTCAGGTTTTGTTGCATTTGTCAACACAATTTTTAATTTCTGTATATAGGGGGTTCTTTGCATATTCACCTAAAAATGGTGACTGTTGAGTAACTATAGGTAACATCAATAATTCCTTATCGTTTTAGATTTTTATAAATGCCTGTTCATGTTGGTATACTGGTAAATAATGTGTTACATCCTTTATAAGTTCTATGATAATTTGACATTAGTAGTGGGTCAACGGTTGTGGCTTTGATTTTTGTTGGTTTATTTTCTACTATGAATTCTATAATAACTTGGAACACTTCTGATATAATTTTTGCTATAGCTGAGAGAGAAATAATTTGCTCATTTAAAATGCATTTACTTATGTGTGCCTTGTAACACGTATTTGCGCTTTGCTCAAGATGGTTCCTTACGTCTGTCCAGTTGTTTGTAATGTACTTGGCTATAACATATTTTATTTCAGTCTGTCTGTTTACATTTTGATACAACATTTCTGCTAACGCCCTATAGATATTAATGCAACACAAAATGTCTGTTTTGACTTTACATTTAGCATAATTTACTTCTATAACTTGTGTTTCTGCTTGACCTATTGTCTGTATGTGGCTCATAGCATCTGCTAACGTATTTAATTTACCTTTAACTGGATACGTTGTGCCTCAGGAGGTGCTGGGATGTGTCGGTGTCCTACCCGGGAGCAGATGGAGAACAGGAACTGGTGATGTGCCTGGCGCCACCTTCAGTAGAGAGAACAATGTTGAATGTGGTCGTACGGCCTACGGCGACTCTGGATACGCGGTCAACATAAAGGAGAGCTAATTTAACTGTCAGTTAAATTATGTTGAATGTAACATACTTCCTTTGGGTAGAAGCTGGCGGCCACTTCGCACACCTATATTATCACAAAATTTACTCTGCTTGAGGGAGGCAGGCCCTGTAAATACAAGACATACACTGCTATGAGGGCGCAGGACACTATGAACTCTTGAGAGTTAATACAATAAAACACGTCTAATTATGGTATGACTGTTTTATTACCGCAAAGGTACAACAAACTGTTGCTGCACATAAAAATGTGTACCCTTAGTACAGCGGCTAGGGAGCCGCTCGCCACTTTACACTTCCTGTGGGGATGTAATTCCCCGTCTTTTGACACTACTTGGAGCCTCGTCGCACTCCGAATACGACCATGGGGCCCATTGGAAAGGTTTGGGAATAAGCTGTGCCGCTTATCCCAGTGTTCCCTCTAATAGCTGTTGCATCAACGGTCGAGACTTCATGGGACACACTCGTTTAGGCCACAAGTTACAGGGCGGCAAGAATAGTGTAAACGCAGTTCTTGTCGACCTGCACTGATCGAGACTGCGACCTAATGTCGATCGGTCCAGTGTTGCTGTGTGGATAATGCGTCTGCGATGGAACAAACGGGCACAAGGGATACGTGGACGTCAGGAACACGTCAAAACTATTTTGGCTTTCAAATCATGTTCTGCTAACACTATCGCCATTTTTTTAATTCGGTGGTTGTGTTCCACCATAGTTTTTAAATATTTTAGACTGGCATGGTCAGTTTTGTTTGTAAATGCTCTTCCGTTGAGATACTGTCTGAAATAATCACAAAAATATTTAATTGTGTCTAGCTCTTGTTCTACTGTACTCCATTTCGCTTCATTTAAAGAAAATTTTTTGGATGTGAAAGCTATTATGCTTCTACTTTTGTTGTGTGGTTGTTGCTGCATTAAAACTGCACCTATAACCACCTGCAATGCGTCGCATGCTAATATTGTGTGTTTGTTTCCATCAAACTTTTGTAAAATTGGTGCAGTTTGTGTTGTCTTTTTGAGCTCTAAATACACTTTATGTTCTTTGTCTCCTCATTAATTTATACGTTGTGTGTTATTTTGTCAATTCTATAAGGGGTTCCGCTTTAGTAGCGTAATTTTTGATATGCCAGTGTAGGTATGAATGTTCGTAACGCTTTTAAATTTCCTAGGGGTGAGATGTAATGGCCTAATATTTTAATCTCTTGTTGGGAAACAAACATTTCTTTGCATTTATTTTTACATTAAACTTTCTCATTAATTGCATTACTTTCCTAACGTTCACTACATGCTCCCAAAACGTGTTTTCGATTGCAAAAATGTTGTCAATGTATGCAATTGCTGTATTCCATCTGAATGGAACTATTGTGAAAGCTAGCTTACGGTGGTCTTCTTTCCTTACTGGTATAGTATAAAATCCAGAAAACAAATCTAATTAAGTAATAAATTTAAAGTGTTGTAATGTATTTAATATATCTTATGTTCTTCAGATGTGATACTGTAACCTTTTTAAATAATTATTTAGTTTTCTAAAATCCGTCAAAAGTCGCATAACCCTTATTTTTTTTTAATAACCAAGCTTGGGGCAGCACAAGCAGAATCCGAACAATCCACTATACCAACACTTCCCACGTCTTTTATTTGTTGCAAAAGTTCTTGAATTTTTGGGCTAATTCTGTAGGGCCTAGTATGAATTGCCTTATCTGTAGTCATTTCTAGTTTTATTTGGTAATTGTTGGCTTCTGAAAGCTCTAGTATACTGTAAGCAAATTTATCTTTATTTTCGTTAATTACTTTTGCTATTTCTTGGTTTTGATATTCATCTAGGTTTTTGTTCATAATACCTACATCTTGTATATCCATTTATATGTTTTCTATCATATTAATAGAGTATTAGATTGTATCTATCCATTCAGTTTCTATGACATTAGTGGGATTGGGATTTGTATCACTTTATCACTATCATTTCCGTTACTAAACATGATATTGCATTTCAGAAATGGTGTGATGTAATATTTTTTTTCTTCATAAAATCAACACCTAATATCATATCCATTTTTAGATTATCTATGACTAAAAAGTTCTGCAGAAAGGTGTGGCCTGATATACTTAATTTGATATTTGATTTATAGTTGGGCATGTCAATCTCTTCCGCTGCTCCTACTAGTGAAAACTATTAGCTGTTGATTAGTAAATAGTGTAGTTGCTATACAACTATGTGAGCAACCCGTGTCTAACAGCGTGTAATATTCTGTACCCCCATATTTTGATCTGGACATGAAGTGTTAACGTGTGGACAATGGCTTGTTGACAGTGATAGTGCTGCACACGTGGTGGTGGTTTTGCTGATTGTTGTTTGGAGACCTCACCTCACCTCACCACAGTTTGTTTTGCTTTGGTCATCATAGCCAAGGAGCAGTTCCGTGTTTGTGTTTTGATTGCGTGAAGCGTCTTACTTGTTTTCTCCGCGTTTTAATTCTTAGTTTCACGTGACCAGTGTCCAATGTGTTAGCTTTTGAAACGGCCTGGAATGTCTGTGTAGAATTCCATATCTTTGTTACGAAACAAGTCACAATTCATAGCGTTATGTCCGTTACAAAAACAAAAAAAGCGCGTGTCTGCTGGGCTTCATTATGTGGACCTATGAACTGGTGTTCTTCGTGGCTGGCCTTTTTGCGATCTATTGTTTTACAACCTCGCATTCTTTTGTTCTCATGTTGCGCAACGTTGGTTGTGGCCTAATCGTCCTTGACTACTTGTGTTTCACTGCAAAACATTTTTTCTGCTGCTGTTTTGACTGGCGTGGTTGTCTAATATCATTACACTGCCATTTTGCCTATACTTTTCTGTAGCAACCAAAATTTATTTTTGACTCAACTTTCTTTTCATTTCTGTGTACCGATATTTGACTTGGTTATGTGTTATGTCAGCATAAGATGTGCCTGGTGTGTATTTGCTAAATATTGCTGTACACATATTTTTTAAGTAACTCTCAGCAGGGGAAACGCGTATTGCTCCTTGCCACCTAGGTTTTTGTAAATTTATATTGCCTGTAGCGCACGTTTGAACCCCTTTGGTAGCTTTGTGTGTTGGGCCTTTTGTTTCTCGTGTAACAGTTTCCCTGTATGGCTGAACTTTTATAATTACTTTGGGTATACTGGGGTGGTTTATAAAATAGTCTCCTTGTAATGGGAGCATATCCTCTCTCTATAATGATTACCATATATTTCCTATTTTGCTCTCTGTCTAATATCACGTCTGTAATAGTTACTAGGCTTGTGAATTCTTTGACCCTTCATGCTAGTATGTTTTATTGCGTTCGGATTTCTATCTCTTTTGTTTTCTGCTGCATGAAGGGTTAAATTTGCTACTTCCTTTCAATTTCGAAATTTCTGTCTGTAATCTTTCTGATTCCATATTATGTGTTGCATTATTGAGTGCTTGGTTGCATCTGTGTATTCCTAGTTCCACTCTCTTTAGATTGTTTAATAGCTGCTCCACAGTATCATTTTGCAACCCTATAATCTTGTCTGCAAATGATGGCAAAAACAATTTTCACACTATGTTAATGATTTCTGCATCTGACACATGTGTATTGTGTTTGTGTCTGTAGTATAACAATTCTTTGATATATGTCTGACATCTTTCACCTATTTTCCACATTTTAGTATATAATATCTGTTTGAATTTTTCAGTTCCATCAGGGGGTGTGAAAGTGTTTCTAAGTTTGTTTTCTATAGTTGCCCACGTAATGTCTTCTGTGTTGGCATGAAATATGTTGTCAAATGCCCTTTTTGCAGTCCCTTTAGGAAAAATTTGACTCTCCTGCATCTCTCTGCCTATGTTCACCCATTTATATCACTGGCGGCTACATACCGTTCTAGAAATTAATTTAAGTTTTCCTGTGTTTCACAAGCAAATGTAGGTATTTTCTCTGTTTGGTGCCTAAATACTTGCACCGCCTGTGTATTTGACACGTTCTGTGGATGTGATTCCTGTGAATGGGGGGTAAAATTTGTTGCTAAGTGTGAGTGTATATTTTGATGTGTGTGTTCCGTGTGCAGGCTTGTGTTACAGTGACTTTCTGTAATATCTATGTCATTGTATGTATCCTGATGTACTGAAATTGTTGGGCTGGGCGCTAATCCCTTATTTATAGTTTTTGATTTAAGGCTACATGCCAGGCTCAGTTACTAGGTCTGGATTGTCTTCTATATGTTTTCCCGCTTTGTTGAGTAAAGATTGAAACCTAGCTGCTGTGTTTTGCTGTGATTTCTTCAATATCTTCTTGTCTCTGATAACTCTATACAGTAAAATCTCATTACAACAAAGTCCTATAAAGTTCCAATTTTCGGTCTTTATAATGAAATTTCTTTAAATTAAAATTTCACTATTTTTTGAAAGGACACTCAGTAAGGAGCCAATTTTAATTATCATCTTTAACAAAATAAAGTGCAGTAAATTATGTACAGTATATGCGAGATGGTTTTATCTGTTTATTACGAGAACATCAAATTTTAGTAAACTCTCAGAAACTACAGTATAGGATTACAATAACTTTTTTTAAACTTGCAAATGTCTCCTTCCAAAAATAAACTAGGTGCAAGACAATCAACAACATATACTGTTTAATTGGAAAAACAAGCTAAGAAAGAAAAAAGTACAAATTAAATAATAAGCCCTGAACATAGGGATAGGTCGAATAACAAAAATATTTTGGTTCCGGTACAGATTCTACATTTAAATATCAGTTCCAGTATTCGGATGACATTTGAATAGTTTCAAACTTAAAAAAATACCAAACATTATTCACGTATCACGTCCAAATACTCCACAAAATACACGCACATACTCTACTCCGTTTGTTTACGTAATTTTTCTCTCATATAATACCCTAGAATGCCGTATTTTGAAGACGTAAACATGTAACAATTAGAATGTTTCAAAACTAAAAATGTGTACATAAACGTCAGCCATTTTGTTTCACTCGATGCTTAGTGTAGTATTTTCTCTGAATATACTTATCTATGACATTGCCACCATGAGACTGTTTACGTTTTGTCTCGTTTAACTTACATAATATAAACCAAATACAGTATTTGATAAAACGCCTGCCATTGAAAACTACTTTTATGATCATTGGTACCAAATAAATTAATATTTATATTCTTTCAAAGGCAAAAGTAATTGCAATTTTTGTTTGTTTTGATAAGTGTCTCGTTACAGTTATTTTTGTAATGACAGAGTTTTGCCGTAAGTAGATTAATTCATAATGTTTCGTACTAAGTATATCATCTGGAAATATTACTAAATTTATTGTTGTATTGATAGGATAGTTAATTAGCATTAATAAGCAAAAGATTACAGAAGTAATACACTACTACACGTAAATTTTATTTGCAGTGTAACAAATACCGGCTCAGGCAAAGTCATTAACTGCACATTCTCATTAGGAGCCGTGGTAAATAACTTTCTTTTAGCAAACTCCGTAGTCCTTTTACGAGTGGGACGTTTTGCTTTATAAAAGAGTCGAACCTTGATGCCAGGCTATATTTGCATTTTTACATGAAATCAAAGTAAGATTATTGTAATTAATACACCCAAGCCCACAGGTTTAATTTATTGAGCTGGCTCATTAAACAAACGAAGGCACCTCAACATTCCACAAGATAGATGTCGAAATATAGAATTAGTTCATGAGCATGGCCTGGTTTCATTCCCAAACCGGTGTTCCTATTTACTGCGAAGAGAGGGAGGACCTCAAGTCAGCTGTCTTGAAAACACCGCACCTGCCACTCCAAGGGGGAAATGAAGAGGAAGAAGGAAAGAGAGACAAAGAACAGCTAGCCACGTCACTGATGGTAACCAGATGCCCACCTGCCAAGTGGACAGCGATAAGTGTATGGCACATCTGCCTCCATAGCCACTAGCGTGCACAGAGCAGATGCCACGCTAGATGCCAAACCATGAGCCCTGGGTACCTTAACCCAGATGTTACTAAAGGTAGAATTTTTTTTCTACTCGAAAATGGTTCTACGTCGCAATGAAGGGGGGGATTGATGCACGACGCATTTCTGCACATATGCAATGCGCACTCTACTCACAGACTTCACCCCATCTTCGAGCCCACCGCTTATACAGGGGCAAATCATTACTCCTAACAGTGGTATGGGACACGTGCCTCCATGGTACGTAGGCACACGTCAAGAGAGACTACAGATACGTGGCCCCAGGTAGTATTGTTTGCCCAGAAACTCCAAGAAGCCGTCACACCAACGCCCAACGTATAATCATACTGTTGGCTGAGACACTGGCACCCTAAAGTGAAGGTCACCCTAGTTCAACAGCTCGCCACTGGAGGGCAGCACCCAGTCTACTCCAGTAGATCCAGCCTCCAACACAGGCGATAAGAAAAGATCATGCTTCCCGCAGGGGGATAATAAATGAATAGCACCGCTTCACTAACAGAAATCTCAATCCCTCCTAAAGCAAGGATGCCTTCCCCCCTGCAGCATACAAGTTTCTAACTGATAACATTATATAAGGGCTAGCAACCCCTAGCTCTTCAGTCTCTGCTCCTCCACCGCTTTCAAAAGCCGGAGGTAACCATCAGGGTGCCTCAGATATTCCACAGCTGGCCAAAGCAGGTATCTCTACCAGTCGGAAGACATCGCCGACCAGAGTCTCCACGCCTTCAGCAGCCCCTGAATCTTCATCTGCAGCCATAGCTCCTCACCTACAACCCACCTCCTGGTAACCACCAGAACTCCCTTGGTAGCAGGTTGCCTCAACATTCCTTCTGGATCTCTACAACCTACTGGAGGGTGTGGCTATGACGTCATCTGCCCTTCTGGTAGTTAGGTATTTCTTAGGTTCCTTAACAACACCCCAGATAGTTAGGCGCTGTCAAATGCATTAGGTATATTGGATTCTATATTGCCAGTTTAAATACACCCGACGTAATACACATCTGGCTTCTGCCCAGGTCGCATTCGTCTCGATTTAACCTTAGGAATAACTTCTGTACCTTATGTTAAGTAAATGGGAATTAGTGAGGAATCACCCTGTTTTCTAGACATGTATAATTTAATACCTATTTTTAATATCATTTTGAGAATTTCATTTGTCTTTGAATATAACTTGAGTAACCCTTTTTTTCTCTTGTAAACATAATATATATTCATCTTAGAGGAAAAGCCGGTAGACGCGTAAACCACCAAGGTAAATACACACACAACCAAGAGGCAAACAGAGCTCTGCCAACAGAACTATGTTACTCCATCCACCAGGAGAATCGACACCAGACCAGGCAATCCATACTCCGCCATCGCTGCTCATGTGGCCGGATTGGGGCTGGATCCACTTAGGCTTCTCCTGTAGACACCACACTCAGGTACCTCAGCGAGGAAGTGATGTGTGCTGCTCAAAGTTCCGTCCACCACTTGCAAAGGCCAAACGAAAGAAACACAGAGTCTTACTGCAGATCATAAGTCTCGAGCACCTGGAAATACACGCTAGGGAGGCCCAAGCACCGGCTTATCCTCTGTAGATTGTTTTACTCTGCGACTAAATGCCATACCATCGACAGGGTAGCGCATTGAAAAGACTAAAGAGTGCACTACAGGCCACAGTGTGTGAGATAGTTAATTTAACTCTTGCTGATACTCTGTAAGTGATATTAATATGCCCTAACCCTCACCCAAACAACGCCTTTATTCCCAGCTCTAATTAAACTACCCAGTAGACCATACCTAATCGTAGAGGAGATCGCTTGTAGGGAAGAAGTTCCCCTAGGACTTACATATCCCTGGTTAGAGGTAAACGTAGGATACTTCTCCCCTCATCTCCTCAGACAACGAGAACTGCACCACTGCACCCCAACTAGAGCCAGCCGCTGACCAACCACTCACCCACCGCATCAGCCAGTCAATGGGGAGAAGCTTCGCTCCTCCTACTACTCACAAGGTACAGTGTCAATCACGATGAAGAGTTGTATCTGTAGTCCCAGATTTTGAAGCGACTAGGCGGCCCATCTTATTTACTGGCCAGGCACACTAGAGGAATTAAGGACCCTGTCTTATTTTCTTACCCTAATGCAGCCTGCAATTCTAGCACTGCGATATTTGAAGTCTCTCTAGTCACCATGAATGAATCTTCATATAAGGAAACATATCTTGTCAAATTTAATATAAGATTTAAATCCCCTAGTCTTTGGCCCTGGGTTGGTGCTTATATTCAGCCCAACGTGGCGAACCCCTGGTCTAGCCAGGTGTTTTTCTATTTAAATACGAGAATCTTAATGTCTAATGTATGGGCATTAGTGCTCTCATCACCCTAGGTATGTGTCAATCTGGTAAGAGAGAGTGGGAGCAGCTTCTAAAGGGCACCCATTGTGGCACGCATGCTGTTATAGTCTCAATTAGGCAGCATAACTGAGCCAGTCTTTCTCCCTAATATTTGTCCATATTGCTCACCACTTGAAAAGAGGGCAGGCTTCCAAGCCAATTGGACTTGATGATGATCAGTAAGAATCAACGTAGTCTGAGACTCAATTCTGAAGTTTATCAAAGTGTAAAGGAATCTGTGGTATCAAGGAATTGAAGAAATAAATTTGGTATCCCTGATTTCTATATATTTTTTGAATACTAACAGCCCATCATCACTTTGCTCAGGTTTTATGGCGTTATTGACATACATATCTATATATGCAACTACCTGTGACTACCCGATACTACCTGCAACTACTCGTGACTACCTGCGACTACTCATGACTATTTGCTAGTACCAGTGACTACCCGCAGCTACCAGCGACTACCAGTGACTACTCACGACTACCCGTGACTACTTGAGACTACACGCAGTCGCAAGTTGTCACACCACCACAACAACTTGCGACAACGTAAGACATTTGCTTGTAACATTGTTTCAATTTATCTTAAATGGTTTTGGTAGAGCATGCTTAGAAAGCAGTCAAATACCTCATATTTCTCAGACTTGGTTTACGCATCTTGAAATTTTTTGACGATTTTTAAAAATTAAACATAGCTTATGTCCATCTGGAAGAATGTAGCTTTCTAACAGTGGAATAATTATAAGAATCGGCCCCGTCGTTTTGATAGAGTATGCTTACAAAGCAGCCAATTAACTCATTTTTCTCAGACTTGTTTTACAAATTATGAAATTCTGAAGGAATTGTTTTTTAAATTTAAAATAGCCTATGTCCAACTAGAAGAATGTAGTTTTCTAACAGTGAAATAGTTATAAGAATCAGCCCTGTAGTTTTGGTACAGCATTCTTACGACAGTAGCTAGCTAATTTTTTTCCAACTTAATTTACAAATTTCAAAATTTCTCGAGGATTAAAAAAAAATTAAAACATAGCCTATGACCATCTGGAAGAATGCAGCTTCCTAACAGTGAAAGAATTATAAGAGTCGGCCTGGTAGTTTCTGAGATTAGCAGTTACATATAAACAAACTCGCATGACATCTTTATGATAATAGGATTGATAACAAACAGTATGTTAATGTTTCTGAGATTTTGTTAATTGCCTTATAACGTAATGAAAAAAATGTGCCCAATACAAAAAACACTCACCCCTTTCTATTAACTGAAGCACAACCACCAACCCAAAAATTTTATTGTGTAAAAATGAGACGACTCACCATTTTATTGTGTAAAAATGAGACGACTCACCATTTTTAGAAAGTAAAACAACTTTGAATAAAACACTATCTTATATTTAAGTTAATGCAGTACTTATAAACACAAGACACTGAGGTTGTAATAAAAAAAAAATACTCTTGCCTGTACATTTAAATAATTTCATATAAACTAACTTCTGACAGTCACCGTTTCAAAACATCAATAAATGTTTTATGGGGAGTTCTATGTTTGCCACTCGCTTCATTTTCTTCTTGCCTTCTGCCTGTTGCTTCAACAGCTTCATTTTCCTAGTCACATCACCACCATACTGGGAACAATAAAAATACAGATAGAAGTGTAGGGAAGTTAATGTGAAAGGTTGGTAGTGGTAAAATGGGAAGTTCATTTGAAAGGTTGGTACCTACAAGGTAGTGGTGGGCATGATGCGATGTGGGTATGTACATGGATCAACATGTGAATAAAGGACATTCAAATGAAATACTACATGGCGCAGCTGATGAAACGTAACCTATTTGAAGATGTTAGAAGACATTGCTATATAGTTTGACGCAGTCGGGTGAGACACGAGACGAACAATGACACAAATACTTACTGGTAATTTGGGCACCAGCGGTGCTTCCCAATCACAGCACTATTGAGACTCAGGGTTGCTGTGGGTTCTGTGTGTCCATCTCACCTGTGCGTACTTACAAACATGTAGCCAATACTAAACTTTATACTAAACATCAGTGTCACTACTGAATAAAAGAATTAAGTTCACTGTAGACTAGTTTTTATTGTTATTATGCATACACATCAACGTACCAATGAAAGTATGATTATCTCGGTCATGACTAGCCAATTCCGCTTGGGTGTTCCCCCGCCCGCAATTACTCTAGCTTACGCCTAGATGGATGATCTCACAGAACTGCGTGAAAGCACAGCCTTCACAAGGGAAGAGGGCCGACAGCCACTAGGGTGGACTGACGGTTTTCCCCTGACGACAGGACACTGTGAATTACAAATGAAACCCTTAATACATATTAACATGTGTGATTACTCAGCATTACTAAAGCAAACCGTCGGGGCTCGCCCCCCAGCACGTGGTTAGTGTGGTGACGGCCTATACACAGAGCCGGCTAGGACGGGAATAATTGCACCATACACTAATTACAAAATTACACAAACCGTTGAATAATACATGAAACAAGATGGGACACAAGACGAATATTCACAATAAACACACGTGTAAAAACAAGCTCAGATGGCGCGGATGCCGCTGAATGAAGTTCGTAGCGGACCACGTGGTGCAGGTGTAAGTGCAATATTTCTGCGTGGAAACTGCAAACTAAATTCAGACAAAATATTATTCTTGTTGAGAAAATTATTCTCTTTATGATTGAAGTAGTTACAGGCTTGTAACATGCCTGAGGGTGGTGAAATCAAACATTAATGTGACCGCGTGGTCAAGTACAAAAAGCATCAAAAATTCATTGAACCCTGAATAAAATTGACCTAGAACCCTGAAATAAATGATTACACATACGATGTTACATAAATAAGCTCTCAAACACAACAATGGCGTATACAAAGACTTGACGTCGGTCGACCACGTGGTTATATGAGATGTTGCCGTAAAATATTCTAACACGAAAATTACCATCAAATACATACATAAAAATAAAGCCCTTAAAATTGTGTTTAGCAATAATGCAGAAGTTACAATGAATCGCCATAAACATAGGCGAATGGCACCTGATTCAAGTTGCACGGGTCGTGTGACCTCTCCGACATCTTTCTCCTCCTCCTCGATTAATATGAAAAATGCCACAAGGGCGCAACAAATTAATAAAGCGGAAGCATAATGCTGGGGAAAATGTCTGGCAAAAACCTATGCAAGTAAAGGTTAACTTAAATCAGTGAACAAATGTTGTAGTGCGTATGTGACAGTGTCTTATCTCGCCAGCTCTCCTCGTCAGACTGTCCATAGACAAGCATCGCACGGACCTACCATGGCTGCCTACGGGGTTCACATAAGCAGAAGTGCTATGCACACCGAGTACAATATTTAATTATTGCAAATAAAATGGCACAAATTAAATTAAGTATGGTTTTACATTTCTAAAATTTTCTTATGAATATCAATATTATTTTTGTGTCTCTTTTATGACAGCATTTATGCCGGAATATTAAGTGTTCTTAATCTCGGTGCTGCGGGCACTTTGAATTTGATAACCAAATAATTTTTAAATAGAAACATACACTTGAACACATCTTAAGACATATTAAACACTGTAAATGCAATAGAACACAGTTTACACTGAAAATTACATTTATACGAAAGTTCAAAATTATTGGCCTCTTAGCGCACGTGCGGGACACGTGACACATGTGTGGTGAGCGCTATCATGGGCTCTAGCACCGCTGGCTGTTAGCCGGCGCCAAGTTACATTACTTCTATCTCGTTTTCACGTTGTTCAGTAAGTCAAATGTCGCGCCCACAAGTCGTTCCTTTTGAGCTAATGGCGACTGCTTTCGTCCTCCCAGCCAAGCTGTCGCTAGTCGGCAACTTGTGGGAAAACTGGAAGAAATTCCATCAAGCATTTGACGTCTATTTCGAAGCCTCGAATCTGAAGTCACAAAGTGAGACCCGCAAGATCGTGATCTTCTTGAACGTTGAGGGAGAAGAGGCATTAGATGTTTACAACACGTTTACGTTTAGTGAAACAGAGACTCAAAACAAAACATTAACTATTGTTCTGAACAAGTTTAACAAGTATTGTAACCCAAAAAAGAACATATTGCATTCACGTTTTATGTTTTATAACCATAAACAAAAGGAAGGTGAACATTTTGATGCATTCATAACAGATCTAAAAACATTGGTCCACGATTGCGAATTCGCAAATCCAAATGAAATGATTCGTGACCGTATTGTTTTCGGCACACGCGATCGTGAGACAAGGGAAAAGGTGCTAAAAATAAGGAGAAGAAGATTTGGAAGAAACAATTCTACAGTTTCGAACAGCCGAAATGACATCTGCACAGGCAAGCCAGGTAATGCAATCTGCACTAGAAGACACAAATATAGTTAGCACTGATGAAACTAAGTTTAAGAGAAAACTTCACACTGGTCTCCTAGTTCCCAGCATGCACAACAAACTGCCATGGACTTAAGAGTGTAAGTGGTGTGGTTACCAACACTCACGAGATCCACAAAAATATCCGGCAAGAGGAAGGTCATGTGCACTGTGTGGACAGCAGAATCACTTTGCAAAAGTTTGCAGGACTCTATCAAATGGAAAGCGTGAACAAGTGACTGAAGTCAAGGTACATAAAGTTGAATTTCCCAAGTCCAACTCAGATGAAGAGGATTATTACTGCCTTCAAGTGACGAACAGCGAGGCTAGTACCAGTGTTCATTCCCTCAGTTGGACAGAAACTTTTCTAATAGAAAATGCAGTAAATGTTAAGTTCAAACTTGACTCGGGTGCATGTGTCAACATTATTCCACTCAAAGTGTTTTCGCAGGTGCAACATTTGTGTACAAACATCATTTTGCAACAAAAGAACAACTCATACAATAACTCGGAAATTAAAGTTCTGGGTGGTTGTGATTTAGGCCTGTCTGTTAACAAAGCCGTCTCACGTGAAATGTTTGTGATAGTAGACGAAGATGCTGTGCCAATTTTAGGTTTAGAGACTTGTGAGAAATAGGGTATTTTGCACAAGATGTGTTTTCCGGCGTTGCGGGGGGGAGGGGGGGGAGAACCACAACTGTGTGCCAACTTCCAATCCTCCACATAGGCTTCCAATGGCAATCAAAGACAAGCTCAAAAGTGAATTAGATAAACTGTGTCAGTTAGACATCATATCTAAATGTGAAGCACCCACAGAATGGGTAAACAGGTTAGTTATAGTTGAGAAACCAGATGGTTCTCTTAGGCTTTGTTTAGACCCACAAGACCTCAATGATGCAATCGTGAAAGAATACTTTGAAATATCCGCAGTTAGAGATGTTGCGGCCAAGTTACGCAAAGCATGTTATTTCAGTGTTCTGATCTCAAAGATTCATTCTGGCACATCAATTTAGATGAGCAGAGTTCAAAATACTGTACCTTCTCTACTGTCTTTGGTTGTTACCAGTTCAAAAAATTACCCTTTGGCCTGAACGTTTCTACAGAGGTATTTGGTGACATAGATGGGGTTATGATCTATTTAGATGAACTACTTATTTATGCAAATTATGTTAAAACACATGACAAAATACTTTTAGAAGTGTTGGACAGGGCTAGAGCACGTAATGTCAAATTAAACTTAAATGAGTTTCAGTACAGACTGAATGAAGTAAAGTACTTGGGGTCATACTTTCAGAGAGAGTAAGGTACTTCCAGACTTTGACAAAATCACAGCAATTGCTAACTATGATGCTCCTAAATGCAAACTAGACGTGCAATGTTTTCTTGGCTTGCTTAATTATTTACAGGACTTTATTCCTCATTTACCAGTTCCCTTAGAAAGAAAGAAAAAATCTTTGTTTGTATTGTTGAATCCAAGCATCCATGGGGCATGCCTTGAAAATTTCAAGTCAGTATTAGCTTAGGAGCCAGTGTTACAAACATTTGATGAGTAGAAAGAAATTGTCATCCAGACAAACAGTAGCAAGGAAGGAACAGGTTGTGTTTTGTTACAGAATAATAAAACCAGTCTGTTATGCCTCTAAATGTCTTTTGTCAGCAGAAGTTAATTACGGCCAGGTAGACAAAGAATTTCTGGCTGTTGCCTGTAAACATTTCCATCAGTATATCTATGGTCATGAGCTGAAGATCCAAGCTTACCACTAGCCTTTGATCTCCCTCATGAAGAAAGAAATTCATAAAATACATTCAAAACAGTTGCAAAGTATAAGACTTAAGTCTGTACAAGGTAAAGCTAGTTTATGTGCCTGGCTCAAAGATGCTAGTAGCTGATGCATTACGTAGAGCATGTTCGAATGCCTGCCACAGTGAGTGATGTTGATGTTCCCCTAAGCGAGGTGGTACATTCGGTCAACATGTCGGATGATAAGAAAGCTATTTTCCAACAAGAGACTAAAACAGATTCACTCCTAGTAGAGTTGAACAAATTCAAAAATAAAATTACCAGAAATTGCAAAACTTTATTTTAAATATGAGGGCAGTCTTGTAGTTGAAGATGGCCTAGTGTTTTTGGGGGAAAGGATTATGGTCCCAGCATCCCTTAAGAAGTCTGTTTTAGACAACCTGCATCAGTCACATTTTGGTGTGTCAAAAATAAAAGTACAAGCAAAAACATTATTCTATTGGTTTAGTATGGATGCAGAAATTGAAAATACAGTAGCAGCATGTAGTCTGTGTGAAAAATATAGTTCTAAGAACCACAAGGAGCCTATGATATTACAAGAACCTTTCCGCAAAGTAGCGTGCGACATTCTCGAACATGATTCACACCCATAGTTAGTTCTGTGCTACTACTATTCCAAGTGGATAGAGTTGGTTCCCTTGCAGTCAAAAGACTCGCCTAATATGTAAAAGCACTAAAGACTATTTTATCAACACTGTGGACTGTGGGTGGGCATGACAAAAAAAAGGTTTAAAAAAATGCTCTGATCAAAATCTTGACATACAACTTATGTTACTTAAGTATAGAAACACTCCAGTCTTAGGTACAAATTTCAGTCCTGCACAGCTTCTGTTCAGCAGAAGAACAAGGACAAAGTTGCCAATATATGATAAATTGCTGCAACCTACAGTAGTACAAAACTTCTCTGAAGTACAGCAGTAAAATGATCGAGGGAACAAAATTTGCTATGATAAAAGTACAAAATCTAGAAACGATGACTTGCGAAAAGGTGATAATGTAGTTTATCTTGATCAGGGTATTTGGAAGCCTTCCAGGGTCATTAAAGTGGGCGTTACTCCTAGATCTGTGCTGATACAGGATGAAAGGGAAAGGGTAAAACCAAAAAACACTTATCATCTTAAGAAATCTGTAGTCACAAGGGAACAACATCCAGTCCAAGGTAATGAAAACAAAGAAAATTAAAAGCAGTGTTATTGGTCAAGGGACAGGAGAATTGTAAGTGTAGATTCAAAAAACCCTCAGCCTAAACAGAAATCAGATAACTGGTAGAGAGGGTAGTTTCGAGCTGGAGTTGACTATCCACTCTCAGATGTAAATGTTGAACCCTCTGTTCCTGCAGGATCCCGGCCTCTGATAATTTCTAGGACACCTTGATACATCAGTGAATATGTGCCTAAATAGGACAGTCAACAGTATTTGTGTTAGTTTTAAGTCAACAAAGTTTGTGTTCGAATTAATCTGTAAAGTGCTTTGTATTAGGTAAAAAAAAGGAGATGTAGGGAAGTTAATGTGAAAGGTTGGTAGCAGTAAAATGGGAAGTTATTGTGAAAGGTTGGTAGTGGTAAAATGGGAAGTTAATGTAAAAGGTTGGTACCTACAAGGTAGTGGTGGACATGATGCGATGTGGTGGGTATGTACATGGATCAACATGTGAATAAAGGACATTCAAATGAAATACTACAGAGAGGACACCGGTACTAAAGTACACAGACTACGGTGGAATCCCAACAAGCTAAATGTAACAAGGTCAGCAAACATTAGAAATGCTGAGACAGCTAAGGAGCACTACTGCTAAGTACAGTGAAACTCTGTTAAGACATTTCAGAAAAATACTCAATGAAAGTTGTGTATTTATTAAGAAGGAAAAATTATTAAAATATTTGTAATAGACAAAGTGTAAATTTTTTAAAGCTTACTAAGCAGGAAAAATTATTAACAGAAAACTTCTTAAGGGGATTTTACAGTATTTATGGAAAGACTTACAGTCAATGAATGATAGAAAAGTCCACAAACTGTTAGAGAAATATTAATAAAAATATTAGAAGCATATAGGTGGATGAAACACGTGAAATATGTTGGAGAAAACTGAACAAACAGAAAGTTGGCTAGTATCTTTCTGAAGTGTACCTCGTAATGGTGAGTTGAAAATTTGTTTGATGAGAAGTTAATCTTAAAATGTGATTTTGAGTACTAGCAGCTCTGTCTTATCAGATATTTCCACTAACAAAAAGTGTCCCAACTTACCAGCTTTGCAGTAACATCCTTCCTGTAAGCCTGTAACGTTTCCCTGGCGATGACCTTCCCTTGAACTGATCCTTGGATGGAGATCTGTGAGGAAAGGAAGACAAAAGTGAATATTCGCCACATCTAAACAATGGATCTTTTCACATACAGCAATTAAGTGGCACTTCATTGCTCCAAACTGAATAACTGTTCAGCGTTAGTAGCGCCACAGTTGCAGACAGCAGGTGACTTGTGTTGACAGAACCACTGCTGAGGAGCCTTTGTCAATTGTGCTGCTATTAACGTGCCACTGAATCAAATGTGAACGTTTTTAAATGACAACAGGATCAGCAGCAATGCCAAAGCCCTGCTTTAGGCAACACTAACGCACAGCTGTAGCACTGTTCACTGATGATAAGACACAACATTGCCATCAGATGTCTGAATACATACGGAGCTTGCTGAACTGAAACACTACAGCAGTCACAACTGTTACATGCAGACGTCCCATGGGAGCCATCCAGCCGCAGCGTGACTATACTACAGTCACGGTAACTTCACACTTTCCTGAAGCCCTGCTTAAGTCATACTTTCAGGTGCCGATAATGTATCCTATCACTACATGTTGACGCATGCCAGAATGCTACGCAGAGCGATTGCACACTCTACGGCCCCATCTACGTGCCAGGAAGCCCACAAGCCTGAGTGGCCGATCACATCATTGCATATTACGTGCGTAATTACAATCCCCATTGCCCGTCCAAAATTATACACGCAAAAGGCACCCCAGTGATCGGAATTATATTTATTGAGAATTCTAAAACTCGTGTCTGGCCCCTGGAAAAGTTAGTACAATCACGAGAAATAGCAGCACTCCCGTAACCTTGTGACGTCACAGTCGGCCCGCCTCAGAGACAGGGGTTTTAATTTGTCGTCCCCTCCACGTGGGGTGATAAGAAACTTGCAGCGCGTCTGCACACTCGATAAATGTGCCCCCATGGTGGAAGGCTACGCTACACTGAAGAACTGCTGACCAGTGAAAATTTAATATAAATACAGCCCCAGCCACCAGCACTAGTGACTGGTGCCGGGCTCGGCGGTCGAAGAGGAAGCGAGCCCAGCCCTCAGTCTACAAAGACTATTCTCAGTCCACAAGGGCTCATCCTCCACAGTTTGCACGGACTTACCTTCCTCCAGTCCGAAAGGATTCTGCTGCTCAATACCCACTCTCCTACACCTACCTTGTAGAAGGCTCTCCTTCGGGACTCGACCAAGGGCTACTCTACTTCCTACCGCCAAACCTCCTTTCTTGACCCGCACCTTAACCTGCATCAAGAATCTCTCTCTCTCCAAACTTGCACATCGCTGAGGACATGAATGTGAGAAGTTCAACAGCTACAGCCTTAACCCGGTAATCCCTTCCTCAGTCAACTTCCCTTAACTCCGTGGTAACGAGCCATCGTGCTTCGAATTAACTACCTGATTAGCTTCCCCCTTAATTAATCTAGCCACTGTAAATTGTGTTGCTATAGTTTTTCATTTGCAGCCGCTGTAAAGTTGCGGAACTATAGATTACTTGCCTCAGGTTAGCCTTTGCCTGAGCCCCGTTTTGTTTACGTGATTCTCGTATCACATTTTCTTGTTCCAATTGTTTGTAAAACAATTTATTTCATTTCGGCATTCTGTATTAGTGATAATAATAGTGTTCACTCCCCAGGGACCAAACCCCGCAGTAAATAACCATGTAACGTTGAATACTTGTGTACTGTTACTTGTAGATAGCGGACCCTTGCCCCTATATATTTTTGATATTATGTTAATCCTATTAAACAGTTGTACAATAAGAAAGGTGGTGCTCCCAGTAAGCAAAGACGTAGAGAATGTCATGCCCTTGCTAGAGCTAACGCCCAATCCACATCTGAGGACGAACCGCCGGTTTGGTGTCCTGATCAAACACCACAACCCATTTCTCATCGTATCCCTTTGGATATTTCATTCCCTCTAGACGACTTACTTGGTGGCAACTGGCCTGGGTATCCGACAACAGAATACGAGGTTCAAGAAAAGTTATTAAGTCACAAGAACGAGTCTATTCTCCATGACAACCTTTCCAGCCAGCCCCAGAAAACATTCAGTAATGTTAAATTAAATTCTGGTCATATCCGAGTGAAGCATCCTGCGGACACAGTTCTCCCGAAATATTGTGACATTAAGTTGGCAACGGGAAAGGTGATCAGGGTTTGACTCCCTGCACAATCCGACTTCCGTCCCCGTGTGGCAAGTCCCACAATAGATTTAGTTCCAGCCCGTCAACCCACTCGGCCAACTACAGTCTCATATGCTAGCCCACGCACCCCATCATCACTCTAGATTAAACCCTTCCTCATTACATCCATTTAGGATCGCTGGCATCCTGCGTATATTGGCGACCTTAATTGTAAGAAGTATCGCGCTCCCTGGGCGGGAAGCCACCTCTATCCGACTCACTCTGGAGGGTGTTTGATTCCCCTCCAGTCCATAGTAAACATGCCCCCAAGCAACCGACTGCTGTATATAAACCCCTAATGCCTCCTAGGCCTAATTGAAGGTATAGTAATTGTCATGAAGCTGGACTTGGCAGGGCGATCAACGTTATCGTAATACCTTCTTCAATAGTCACCCCCATAGCAACACGCATCAATGTAAACAAAAACATTGCCATATGGCTTTTCTATTTCGATTGTCAAATGCTTTGACACACTATATTCTTAAACTTCCTAGCAAAGCTGTTGTGTTTCAAAAATCTTAACAGAATCATTAAAAATTTTTTGACTATATTAAGGTCTGTTTCATGAGTTAACTGTGTCTTTATTGATAATTGTGCAATTGGTAGATATTTTACAGGTTATTAAAATACACTTTATGATATAGAGCATTACGCACATGGTACGTTAATATTTTGTCTGAACTACATTAAACTGTGGGGAGAAAACATTACAGAAATTATTTAACCTCTCATTAATAACATGGGTTAGGTTACTGATGAAAGGCAAATCTGAACCAGAACAAATATCAAAACAAACAAGCAAACAATACAACAAAAAACACAGGACAAACTTACATTAAATTTGTCTCACTTATTTTATCGCGTTACCTTAGCGGCGACCAATGAGTCGGTGGTTAACATTAGGGATGGGCTGATACCACATTTTACCAATACCAACGATACTGATTCTCAACTGCCGATACTGCCAATTACAGTGATACCAATACCAGTTTTGATGAGCCCAATCATAATTCCCAATTTCCAATATTTGAAAATACTTTTTATTAGAGGAAAATTACCAAAGTCGGACCCCCCAATGCATTTCCCTTGGTAGGTTCTGCTGTGCGGCGGCAAAGATGGACCATCATCGTCAGATGGGGAAATATGTGTAGTGTAGGTGGCAGCACCAGACTGCCGCAAGTAGCCAGCCAGTGGTGCCATTACTGTATTTTGTAAGAGTGAAAGTTTGTGTACTGGCAAACTAAACAGTGAAGAGTTGTTTTTAAAGTAGGGTAAGTGGAAGTATGTTTATAATTATGCCCTTTACAAATATCAATCTATACACTACCAATAAACAGTGAAGAGTTGTTTTTAAAGTAGGGTAAGTGGAAGTATGTTTATAATTATGCCCTTTACAAATATCAATCTATACACTACCAATAAACAGTGAAGAGTTGTTTTTAAAGTAGGGTAAGTGGAAGTATGTTTATAATTATGCCCTTTACAAATATCAATCTATACACTACCAATAAACAGTGAAGAAGAGTTGTTTTTAAAGTAGGGTAAGTGGAAGCATGTTTATAATTATGCCCTTTACAAATATCAATCTATACACTACCAATAAACAGTGAAGAGTTGTTTTTAAAGTAGGGTAAGTGGAAGTATGTTTATAATTATGCCCTTTACAAATATCAATCTATACACTACCAATAAACAGTTAAGGAAACATATGTGAGAATTTGCAGTTTTTAAGCTTGTTGACTATTAAGAATATTTTATCCTAAGTCGGACCCCCCCTCCAACCTCACCATTTCTTTTTCTTGTATTTTCCAAAAAAAATCTTGATACTTGTTTAATAGGTTGTGTAACGCACACTAGTCTTTAAGCAAACATTCATGTATACAATAATACCCCAGCAGATCAGTGTTGGTTGTTAGCATGTAATTAGTTATACATCCCTGCCTTTGCTTCTCAGTGCATTTGTGAAAGCTATATTTGAAGGCTTATCTGATTTGGCTAACATCCAACTCGGAAACATGCCTGCAGTGTTTTTGTGATGCATTCAGTTTTCATACATTGTGCACTGTTCACCACCTGCGAATGAAACTGTCTAAAGGCGCATTATTTCACAAAGCTGTGCATTTTAATGAATGGGTGTAACTATCTGAATTTCTTTTTTGTATAAGTACAGACGAGGCAAGTTTGCTAGTTCTATCTGAGACATGCTATACTGTATCCTCCCATATATTCCAATTGTATTTGTAACTGGATTACATTAATTTTAACATAGTTGCAGGTAGTGGTGTAGTGGCTACAGCGCTCTCCTCCTACCTTGGTGTCATAGGTTTGATTACCAGTGATGCCATTCCTGGAATTTCACATGTGGGTTTTGTGCCTGACGATGGGTTTTCTCGAGGATCTCCAGTTTCTCCCTGCCTTGCATTCTGGAGCTCTTCATCACATTTTGTTAGCCATGCCTGGTCGACTCTGAGACAGTAAAAAACATGTCATAAAACAAGAACTTGGTAAACTCTGCAAACTACAATAAACAAAAAGCTGAGGCTTGAGTAAACGGAGAACTGTGGAGTCTAGCCTAAAGGTTATTGAACTGGCAAAATTTGTCCCGTCTCTTATAAATGAGGCATATAGACCGCTATATTTCGGATTTTCATTATAACCATTCAAACATTGTTTCAGATGTCCCAAGGACATGCCAGCCCTCCTGGAAGAACATGGGACGCCCATAAAATGGAAGAACGATTTAAGCAATTAGAAATAAGACTATGTGATGGAAGAAAGCAGCTAAAGTGTTCGGAGTACCCAAAACAACATTGATGAGGCTCATCAAGAAGTACAGTGATCCGAAAGAAGCCGCGCGAACAAAAATGGGATGGCCTACAGTTCTTGGACCCAAACTTGAAAAGGAACTAGTTAACTACCGTCTCAAGATGGAGGCTACTTTTTTTTGGGTTGACAAGGGCTCATATAAGAAGGATGGCACTTACATTAGCAATAAGAAACAATCTCAAGCATCCATTTGGAGTTCAAGGGGCTGGGAAAAAATTGTTGAAGCTGTTTCTTAGATGACACAAGAATCTGTTATCAGTGCGTAAACCAACTGGAACATCATATGCTAGGGTCACAAGTTTCACCCAAGAGAGTGTGTCCAAATTTCATGATAACTGCGCTGAATATATGGAACGTCGATGAATCTGGGCTTTTAATCGTTCAGAGCAAGATTCGTGACGTGATTGGACTGCAAGGGAAACGCCAGATTAGATCCATCACCTCAGCTGAAAGAGATTCATTGATTACAGTGATAGTTTCAATGAGTGCATCTGGAAACTTAATTCCACCATTGGTGATATTTCCTTGCACTAATGTGTGTGCAGCTTTGGAAAGAGGGAAGCCACCTGGCACAATTGTGACTATACATCCCTCTGGTTGCGTTCAGTCCCATATATTCACCAAGTGGTTTGAGAGTTTTATTCACCATACAAAACTATCCAAAGCTGAGCATGTATTGCTAATATCAGACACGGGCATTATAGTCACACTCGAAACATTGACATCATAGACATGGCTAGACAGAACAATGTCACAATACTTTCTTTGCCGCCACACTCTTCTCACAAGATGCAGCCTCTGGACTGCACATTCATGAGTCCCCTAAAAACTTACTACAGCGAAAATGTTAGAATGTGACTTAGAGAGAACCAGAGACCAGCCTCAACTTACGATGTTATGAATCTGTTTGGGAGAGTTTATGTCAAGTGTCAGACAACAGAGATTGCAATAAATGGGTTTCGCTGTACGGGCCTATATCCTGTGGACAGGAACATTATTCAAGATTCGGATTATATTGCAGCTTCACGAGAGGTTCAGTACAGGGCAGAACATCAAGATGGTACTTCGAGATCTCCGCTTCAGTTTTGATCGCTTCACAACATGAAGAACCCAGAGTTATATCCAGCACACCTGCATCACCACAAATGCTAGAACAACTTGGTCCATCATCCATCTCAGTAGGTCCACTTGACATTAGCCCTATACCTACTATTCGGAAGAGAATCTCGACAAAAGGTCGGAAAGCTACATC
Organism: Dryococelus australis; assembly: GCA_029891345.1. NCBI lineage: Eukaryota > Metazoa > Arthropoda > Insecta > Phasmatodea > Phasmatidae > Dryococelus > Dryococelus australis. The sequence continues at coordinate 123,608,433 of CM057003.1, forward strand.
ACCATCTGTGATAATGTCTTCACCTTACAAACAAACATTAGTTGTGTCATTAGAGAAGTCAAAAGAGGAGGTGCAGCTTCAGCGGGTACTGGAAGGCGAGGAAGAGGACGTGGGAGAAGGAGGACCCAAAATGTAAGTGGAAGAGAAGATGATGGAACTTCGAACAGTGAAGACATTTCACTACGCGACAGTGGAGACTCTGATTTAGACATCTGGATTCCTCAAGGTGGACCTCCTACTGAGGATGATGCAGACTGCATGTTTTGTGGTTAAAAGTTTCGAGTGAACTGCAATCAAGAGATGCGGATTCAGTGTGTACCGTGCAGCTTGTGGGCACATGAATAGTGTACGGGAAATTACAGAGATATTTACGTTTGTGATTTCTGTCATTAGTGTCATTCACACAGGGTTGCGACACTATTAAGTTCCTTGATTGTCTAAGATGATATGATAACTTACATTCTTACGGCAATGTAATATATTTCTGCCGTACTTTGCCTTTTGCCTAATTTTTTTGTGTTTTTAAATTAACTTTTGTGGTTTATTATATGTATTTTTTTTACAGGGAACTGATATAGGCAACATTTTCCAAAGAGGTCATTATCTCACATATTTTTTTAATGTCGCAGAAAAATCATAACAAATTTTTGATCAAAGTAAATGCTGCAAAGCACTAGTAATGTATGATAGTATTATTTTAATTCATACTGTAATGTAATGTAAAATAAAATGCTGTAAGCAATTAACAAAATGGGGGTCCGACTTTACTTAAATTTAAGTATTCAGGTTTTTGAACACTTTAAGCACTTTGTATTGGGTGTCTACAGCATTGAAATGAAATACAACACTAATTTTGATAATAAATGATAAAATAGAAAATAAGTGACTTAACAGTCAAGGAACAAATTCAGGCAATCTGATGCGGACTTGCATTTTAGATCTGAGAAACACCATACATAATCTCAAACATGCATGTTTGTTTAAACCATAAGCCTAAAGATGTAATCAAAATGAACTTATTGAAATATATTAAATATTCAATTAAAAATGAGCGAAAATGTTATTTATATTAATATTTTCGCATAGTATTCCTTCGTCGGCCAAGTCATATCGGTATTCAATCCCTTGGTTAAAATGACAACATATATTTACAACAATTTTTGCCAATTATTACTTCCAGTCTTATTCAGACTTTTAACACTAACCAAAACCTCAGCCGACAGTTTGCAATAAGAACTACGCCCGTCAAAATATTGTGTATTTGCTTTCACTTTCCATTTTCAATAACAATAGTGTCATTCGTGTGTGTAATTTGTTTTTATTGGTGCCAACCTTTGAAAGCAATAAACACATAAGAATATGAATACAGGTTGCTTTCTCATTGTTGCTAACTTACAAATGCAATAAAAACAGTAAAAATTTAAGAAGAAAATAAAACAAAAAACTCTTGCGAGATGTAAACAATATTAAAGATAGCACCAGTTGTTGACTAACTGCGTTGTTTTGCATTCCCATAGTCTCCAAAAATGAATGATGCACACAATATTTGGTGAATGTAGCAACACGACATATGGTAAAATGTAAACAACGGTAACAAATCACTGAAAAACAATTGTTCCGAATATATATATTTTGGGTTTCGGACAGAATTTTGATTGATGGACGAGGTAAATTAATGCTTTACGAGATGTAGCATGCCGGGTTTAACCTAGTGTTAAATAAATTAGCTATGCTAATCTATGAAAAATAATCTGCACATAATGTTCAGATGCCACCGATGCAGATGGTAGTGGCATCTGCCGGTTAATCTGTATCTTAACAGTATTGTGCACGCATACTACACTGTAATTTAACTCAGCTCATACGTTTCTCAGCCTGCTTTGTTTTATTAGGTTTTTTTTATATAGTTCTTACTGGGATTTAACACCCTTAACATTGTGTTGGGGCTCTTGACCAATATTCCATTCACTGAAATGTCTAAGCACATTATCTTATTGTGTTTTAAATACCTAGAGTAAGTTACAAAAGTAGTGATGTATAAACAGAAGTAGCTTTTAAATAATTACTACAGTCGTACATGTCATTCAGTCAAAAACAAACCTTGTACATTCCACACTTGCCTTTGCACATAACCAACATACGGCCTAATGGCACACAGCCGTTTCATTACAACACTCCATACACCAAACCGAAACAATACACATTTAAATATTTTTACAGGTGCAGTGAAAAACACATGTATCAAAACTTTGTTACTTGGTTAGGTAGGTTAAACGCAAATGTACAATCTTTATTTGAAAATACAAGTCTTTTTGTCTAAACAAATACAGCATTCACCAATGTTGCCAACGTACTAGTCATAACCATCCCGCTATCAAACCTGTATAAAAATTTCATAAGTATTTAACATCATTTACAACATAAATGTAAAATGTGGTAAAATCTAAACAATGAAACTACCATTCACCTGCTACAAGCACTGAGAAGCGTAAATGAATAAAACAGTAAGTTCAGAAAAATTAATAATAGACACGCTTCCCTGTTTTTGTCCGTGATAAAAAAAAAAAGAGAGACAAGAACCTAAGCATCACAATTTACACTGATCAGAAAACAAAAAGACAAATATTTTAAATTAATGGCTGTTCATAATAAAGTAAGCACTTTTAAAAATTACTGCCCGTCGCATATATTTTAATGGGCGCACTGAGTAACATGCTCCCAGTAAAGTTGGTAACGATTGATGGGAAGTAATTCCATATCTTAACATTGAATAAAAGTGCCACGTAACCATTTCTGGTAACTTTAATTAATTCTTTCACTTTGCGTTTTTTTTTTTTTTAATGCATCAAAGTGTTAAAATGAGCAGATTTGTAAAATATTTACTTTTATAATTATTTCACAGTTTCACTTAACCAATACATAAATAAAGTGATGAGGCCCATGACAATGTTATACACAATGTGCATAAAAGTAGATCTTAAGCAGGGCTTTCAAAAGTGCTCATTTTACCATGAATAGCCTATAGAAACAATTAAATACATTTCTACCAGTGGTAGATAAAACTGTTAATATTTCAATCATACTTTACATAAAGCATACCAAAAACCAATTTAATTACATTTTTGAAGCAAACTATTTGTTAGTAGCAGTTGCGAACACAGCTCTGCTGTCATGTCTTAAATTCACTTTGATTACAACGTAAATATTATAATTTATTGATCAAAATTAATTTAATGAAAATTGGGATGCTTTGATAATAGTAACAGTATCAAATGTATATTGTACATTATTTATTGAAAATAAACGGAGGCATGTTACACCTAGGGTGATTTTTCAAGGACAGATTAAAAAAATATGAAGAAACCTTAAATGGAGTTTACCATGTGATGGCCACACTGCTGCAGTATGACGCCAGGCAGTCGCCGTGCTACAGTCATGACTGTTCAGCAGTACTTCTCAGTCGCTACATGTGAAAAGATCCTAAAACAAAAAAAAAATAATTCTATGATAAGAGCATCACGTACCTGTATCAGTTGGCGGGGAATGGTCTCCTTCAGCTTCAGACACATTTGACGGGCTTTAGTGTATGCCTTGGAGACGTGCACAATAGTCGCCAGTTCCTCCACTATCACGCCATTCAATAGGATGTTCAACTGCAACAGTCACACATCACTATCGTCACTACATCTGCTGCATTCACAAACTTTCTTGCATTTACTACTTAGTCGCATTCTCTATCTTCACTACTGTCTGATGCACGCCACAAAATACAGTAGGATCCTGTTCTAGCAAGCACGGCAACTGCGAGAACATGGCTCTTTTTGAGGAACCATCAAAAATTGAAATTTGACGAGCTGAAACATGTGCGGCGAGATCGTGTGAAGCAGGCTTGCAGCGGGACTCGTGACCGTGTGAAGGGCGCTTTTGTTATCTGTCTGCCGTAACTCCACTCCCTCGCCTCGCTTCTTCTTTTATCAAAGTACCTTGTGCCACTCTCATATGTCACATTCTTCCACCTTGACTCCTAACTCCCCCTCTCGCAAACCAAGCGCATTGTTCTATAAATAGAATCCCACCCTTTCTACCTTGATCACGTTTTCATGAACCAGTCTGTCGTTCATGGTCATTGTGCTGTCAACTGTGTTTGGTTTCAAACAACTTGGCATATGTGAGTCGAACGTTATTGTTAAATGAAAACAAATTTCATTTAAACATAACGGTACAAGCAAAAGCTTCAATCGAATACAGCTACATATTAACAGATTTTCGCCGGTCTTTTACATACTGTGGCATACCATATAAGATAGGGACACAACTCCTACTACTACATTTTATCGCCGTGCTACAAAGAACTTAATTTATATACAGTTTTCTTGAATTTTTGCTGCTTTTGAGTAAGTCTCGCAACATGCAGGTTTTCTTAGTTGAAAACATATAATTTTCCAGTGAGTACCGTATTTACTGGCATAATTCACGCCCCCGGTTTTTATGGTGCTAAATTAGGGGAAAAAAATTTTACTTTCATATTTCACGCAGCATGTTTCTCTCAACGAGGCATGTTATGCTAACGGGTCCTCATGACACGCTTTGTTCGACAGCACTTCAAACATGTAAACAAAATCAGTCACTGACTTTATTTCTATGGGGGTGGTTTTTTTTTTTAATACGAAGGGAATGGTTTACATTTATATTAAAATGTGTTTAATATGAATGCATAATGAGTAAATATGACACTCAAACTGTTACATTTAAACTTCAGGTAATTGCGTATGCAGAGGAACACAGCAATAAAGAAGCGGGCCGAAAATTAATTGTTTCTGTGTTTAGCGTGCATTTCATGTTTTCCCAATAACGCGCACATGTTACTAAGTGAACCGGATCTGTAAGAACGGCAGTAGTGGACGCGGGTGGCAGCCGTCAGCCAGAAAAATTGTGTAGCCAGTGCGACAGCCCGACGATCTAGGGTCGAGCACAACAGCAAAACGACATGCTACAGAGGATCTAGGCGCTCACCCCGCCACGCTACAGAGGATCTAGGAGCTCGCCCCGCCGTGCTGCAGAGGATCTAAGTGGTTGCCCAGCTACCTGCACACTGCAATGTTTTCGCTGCTAGCCCCAGCACACAAGCAATTTTATTTTGAATATGTATCTTCATATCTATTATCAATAAATAAAGTGCTGGTTTTATTATAAAACGTATCCCCCACGGTTGGCGAGAAATTACTTACAGCAGACTCCATTTTAATGTTTACATGCACGTGTATTGGCGATTCCTTGCATAATTGATGCACTCATAACTTTGATGCACTCATAACTTTTTGCACTAAAATCCTATAAAATAGGTGCGAGAATTATGTCAGTAAATATGGATATTTGGTTAGAGACGATCGTGCAGAGCTGTGAAGTTTTGAAAATGCCTGAATTGATGATAGTCCTTATGGTTGTGTTACATTGACATATTTGTTTTCCACGACATAACATAGCACATTACACGTAATGCACGTTAATTTTTTTTGCAGCGACTGTGTTTAACACTGTTACAACTGCGGGGTAATGAACAATAGTATTTAACTTTTTGTTATTGATATGTGTTGGGTTATTTCTTTAAAAGGATGGCCTCAATTCGAATAACGTAGGAATAACCAGTCCAAGGAAAAAGAGACAATGAAGCACGCAAATTGTGTCGCTCATTTTTTGTCATACAAACTTAAAAAATAGCTGTGAACATGCACACAAATAAGCCTACCGTAACTTTTATTCCGCTCGTATTTATACGTATTGCTACTTACTATGTATTGCTACTTACTGTGTATTAGGTTTATTGAAATTAATTGGGGCTGGGCTTAGTTATTTTGTTGGGATTGGTGGTAAATCAAGTTACACGACTGTGTTTCAAACACCCAGGACGAAGGTACAATGTTGTGATAAATAAACAGACGTGGATGTAAATAAATAACTTTGTCATAAAAACAATTCACATTAAAAATGTATAAATAGTTCACATCAAATATTTGAAATCATGCACACACACAGATCCAGCGTAACAATAACCACACAGCCACGCCACACCATTTCACACGCAGCGGTTAACGAAACACATTGTAACGGAATAACGAAACATACTGTAACAGTATATTTATTACTGCCGCGGAAACACAGATTTATCACATCGTAACTTGCTTGGATAGGTTTTAGAAAACCTAACGTCTACAAACGTGATGTGGTAATTTTAAGTATTTTTTGGAATAGTAAGTATAATTTAAGCTTCGTTCAGTAAAAAAGCATGCCATGTCCTGCCTCGCCACGTCTGCCAACTTCAATTTGTTTCTGCCCTGCCATCATATCTAAATATAATGAAATAAGTATTCAAACACTAAAATCTCTTTTCAGTTGTAAATTACAAATTAAAAAATCATTATTTTGCTGTAATAAGTATGAAGTATGCTACAATTGAAAACATGTATAACTTGAGCATACTGAGAGAGAGAGAGAGAGAGAGAGAGAGGAGAGAGAGAGAGAGAGAGAGAGAGAGGAGAGGAGAGAGAGAGAGGAGAGAGAGAGAGAGGAGAGAGAGAGAGAGAGAGAGAGAGAGAGAGAGAGAGAGAGAGAGAGAGAGAGAGAGAGAGAGAGAGAGAGAGAGAGAGAGAGAGAGGAGAGAGAGGAGAGAGAGAGAGAGAGAGGAGAGAGGGAGAGAGAGAGAGAGAGAGAGAGAGAGGAGAGAGAGAGAGAGAAGGGGGGGTTGAGGGGGGAAGGGTGAGATGAGGTGAGGGAGGGGGAGGGGAGGTATGATAGGGAGGGACGGTGGAGGGGAGGGTGAAGGGGGGAGGGGGAGGGAGAGGGGGAGAGGGATATATGTATATATCTATCTATCTCTCACTCTCCCCCCCCCCACCCTCTTTTCACTTCTTGAACTTTTATTCTGTGGACGGAAAAAAAACACCAACCTACACACGGGAATTCGCACAGATATTTTTAACTGCAGAAATGAAATGTGTTTCCGTCAGTGCTACCTAACAATACAAATATATCAATTGGCAACATTTAACTTACAAATAGTATATATAAAACAAGGTTAAAAGATATTGTAACTGTGAACTATTTCTTACCAGCCATTGCTAACATGTCGCTGCTCTTGCTGTTGTTAATTCATATTTAAATATTAAAAGTTATATAAGATACTAAGGTAAAGTTTCATTCATTCAACAATACAGTACTCTAAAGTTAATCACAGTGTTAAATATTAGTGGAATACAAGTTATTGGAAAAACAGGTTGACATAATACGCCTAGGATGATTTTTTAAAGGTTAAATTCATAAAGGCCGAAGAAAGCGTAAATGGACTATATGGTTAAAGACAATGAAATTGGGTTATTACAGTCGAAACTCAAACCATCGAACCCGCTTGAACCAAAAGTCCGTGTCCAATAAGCATTTTCTGTGGTCCCAATCAAATTCCTATGCTAATAAAGCTAAAAAAAGTCATGTAGTGCCAAACTCAAAATTTAATGTAATCCTTATCGATCTATCAAAATTTCTGTAGCATCGCCGAAAATTACATGCTCCGATAATTAAACAACGAAGTATTAACAAAAAAGTATAAGTCAACTGTATTCGCCAAGCCATACAAATTTGGTATACAATACATTATGTCAACATGCACAAGTAACACTACTAGAAATCACAAATAACATAAATTTTCAACACACATTGTTTTGCTTACGTCTCGCTGCCTGCATTTAGTCACGTTTATGTAATTTACCACTTCCAAAATAACCTGTTGAGTCGCGATGTCGCACTTAACTCGTACATTGTAATAAAAAATAATAAATAATAACAACAGACATCTCAGACTACACATAGTGTATTTAGAAAGCAAGAAATACACAAAAAAATTAAAACACTTCGGAATATGTAGAAATGTATTAGATTATCAAGAAACAATTTCTATGCTTTTCACCGGCAACCATGTTGATAACAACAAGCAAAAAGCAGAGCTGCCATATTTTTGAGATATTGAATCACGAGGTGACGTTGCCAACACCAAGTTTTTTACTTGAAAGTTTTTTCATGAAAATAATGATTGCATTATGTATAAAAATGTTACTGTAATAAATATGTCCGGAAAAATAGAAAAAGGCAACGCAAAATTTAGGAAACCCTATTCACTAAACTTTATCAAGAGAAAGATATCTTGCGTAGTTCGCACAGCCACTGCCACAGCACCACAAGTACACATTGTAAGACACCATTTTGTGTAACGTGTTGCCATGGTTTTGCTTTTTCAAGTCACGTTACCATCTGTGGAATAGTAATAGCGGGACGTTTGTTTGTAAACATTGCAACCTAATACAAGTTTTCTGTCACAAATGTTTTGTAGTGGAGAAATTAAATTGGAATTTATTATGTTGGTACGAAACAGTGACTTAACAATATTTACAGCAATACAAAAATTTTGTGTGTCCTATACATGAAATATTCATCTCGCTGTGCTATTGGTGGCGATAATATTGGGAAAATGTGTTTCAATTTTTATTATTTCCCATATTTCTGCACAATAATAGTAAGCTGGAATAACAAACGGAAGAGCACTGGTGTCGGGGACTCGGTAATAGTATCAGGGTATCTGCGAACCGGTATTGGAAAACATGGTATCAGAACAACTCTACTTTTAACACCTCCTGCCTTCACCCCTAAAAGAAAGAATCCTTCCTTCATTGTCACCATGGCATACTTGTTATTGCTCATCTTTGCAAGTTTGTTTCCAATGTTTGGCTTTCGCATACTTATTATAATACTGCTGTTATAACTTTAATAGTAAGCTGGAATAACAAACGGAAGAGCATTGGTGTCGGGGAATCGGTAATAGTATCAGGGTATCTGCGAATCGGTATTGGAAAACATGGTATCAGAACAACTCTACTTTTAACACCTCCTGCCTTCACCCCTAAAAGAAAGAATCCTTCCTTCACTGTCACCATGGCATACTTGTTATTGCTCATCTTTGCAAGTTTGTTTCCAATGTTTGGCTTTCGCATACTTATTATAATACTGCTGTTATAACTTTAATAGTAAGCTGGAATAACAAACGGAAGAGCATTGGTGTCGGGGAATCGGTAATAGTATCAGGGTATCTGCGAATCGTTATTGGAAAACATGGTATCAGAACAACTCTACTTTTAACACCTCCTGCCTTCACCCCTAAAAGAAAGAATCCTTCCTTCACTGTCACCATGGCATACTTGTTATTGCTCATCTTTGCAAGTTTGTTTCCAATGTTTGGCTTTCGCATACTTATTATAATACTGCTGTTATAACTTTAATAGTAAGCTGGAATAACAAACGGAAGAGCATTGGTGTCGGGGAATCGGTAATAGTATCAGGGTATCTGCGAATCGGTATTGGAAAACATGGTATCAGAACAACTCTACTTTTAACACCTCCTGCCTTCACCCCTAAAAGAAAGAATCCTTCCTTCACTGTCACCATGGCATACTTGTTATTGCTCATCTTTGCAAGTTTGTTTCCAATGTTTGGCTTTCGCATACTTATTATAATACTGCTGTTATAACTTTAATTACTTTGGCTTTGTCTTCAGATTTTGAGTTCAGACTGCATTTCGAACTGACTGTATACATTGTTGACTACCTAATAAGTCTAAATGTAGAAATAAATACATTTTTTAATGAAACCACTGGTTTTCTCACGAGAAACAACTGAAAATGGAATCTATATTTGGTGAACTCATTCAAATCTTGATTTTAAATTTTTTTGGCAACAAGGTGAGGCACATAATTTAATTTGGATAATATTTGTCTATTGAATAAAATAAATATTTAACAGTATGTTGAAAAATTTATTTTTGCACCAACGAAGATGGAACATAGACTTAATGCAAAAAACTGAATTTTTATTGAAATGCTCAAGCTATAGAGTTTTAATTTCTATTGGTCTTAATTTATGAAGTCAGTGATTATATGTATTTTGGTATTTATAATTGTGGAAATTGGTAACAAGGAAAGAGTGGTTACATGTTACAGGAAAACTGAGATGATTGGACCATAACCACAAACTAATAATTTTACTCAAATGTGATTTAATAAATTTCAAATTTGTAAGTTCATGCTTTTCCTGGCTGCGATCAACATGATTAACTAGGAGCAGACTGTGCTATTTTCTCAACTTCTCTTACCTTGACAAGATTTGATGGCACATAGCCGTAATCTTCATAGTCAAAGCTGGCATACCCAGATGAAATAGATTTGAGGATGTCATGGAAGTCGACAATGACTTCGTTGAGTGGCATAACAAACTGTACCATGATTCTGTCACTGTCGATGTTGGTGGAACTCTTCTTCTCACCTCGCTTGTCAATACACAACTTGGTGACTGACCCCAGGTACATGTCTGGAACAACCACAAGCCTGCATTTCCCTACTCGTGGCAACAACACACATGTAGGTGGAAACCCAATTATTTATTATTATTATTACTTACTTGAAACTTCAACTGGCAGTCTACAGCTAAAACTACAACATATAATAAACAATGGTGAGTTTTTAAGAACCCTCGCATAGGCACGACCATGCAGTGGGCTTGGTACACATATGACCATATTTTAGGGAAGCATTTGAAGCGTGACACAAACCCTTTTATTGGGGAATGATGCCTCAGAGGCCTTTATGCCTCACGTTGGGCATCGCTAAAGGAAGCCTGATACAAACACTTAGCAGTATTTGAATTTAACAAATATCCTACCAACATAAGTCACCTGTGAAGCAGTTACATCGTAAACAATTAACACACCTTAATTAAGACCAGAAGTCGAACACAAGCCCTTGGAAATCAGAGGACATCAATTTCCAGGAGGAGGTTTACATTAAAAAGTTTGAAATCAACAAACACCAGCTACAGTGGTTGTTTTCCAGTTGGGATAATATTTACTGCTGAGGGCTTGATTTCATCTGGCATGATTTGATAACTGGGGATGTTAATCTCTACGACAAATTTAATACTATACACTTTTTTATAGGGTGACTTGGTCTTTCTTAGGTTTGTTGACTTCAACCAATGCAATGCACCACCATATTTGCAGAATATGCTACCCAGTAAGAAAATTCTGCAGAATCAAATCAAACTTTTGAATGCAAAAAATCGGAACTCATCGATTCCGGCAAGGGTAAATGGAATGGATAATCCAATCGTCCAATCACTAAAAAGTCAATACAGGCATGCCAACTTGTCAAGTTTGAAATCAAGAAGATTGAAGAATACTTAAAATAGTGGGTAATAGGGTCGCAGCATTTTATATAAATTTTTTCTTGTTCATCGGCTGTTACCGGTATTGTTATGAAAATGTGAAATTATTGATTTACATTTTGATAATAAATCAACATAATAATAATTTCCAGATGCAACAATACATACTTCTGAGCTTCAAGTAACAACTGAGAACACAATAATATTACATGTAGCCTGGCACATATTACTTTTTTTTCAATTCAGCTAGGCCTACTTATCAAATATTCCAACACTTTCTGCACATTGTGTGAGTTACAAAATATAGCATATGATAACAAAAATTCTTGCAATCATTAAAAAAAAAAAAAATGCACTTTTAACTTGGTTTTGTAATGTCACTTTTCCCACCATGACAAATAGTTGTGTCACAGCCACACACACACTACAAAACACATACTTTTCCCACCCTGACAAATAGTTGTGTCACAGCCACACACACACTACAAAACACATACTTTTCCCACCATGACAAATAGTTGTGTGACAGTCACACACACACTACAAAACATATACTTTTCCCACCATGACAAATAGTTGTGTCACAGCCACACACACACTACAAAACACATACTTTTCACTTTTCTCTGATTTGAGAATGAATGGAAACTGCTCAGAATATGAATAACTGAATACTTGGATGATTTGTTTTATGTTTATCACACATCTTACAACTATTATGTATGTACACCAGACTATTAAGACAAACTAAAGCCGACGTATTTCAGGTACATCACTATAAAAACGTTTCATCACACTTCAAATACACCTGAAAGACCTTCGTTTATCCACAACTCACAAACTCCACGCAGTGTTATTTAACATGCATGTTGACGTGCACACTGTTATTTTGTTATTACACGTACATGAATATAACAGTACAACTTCCTGCGAGTGTTTGCCGATATTTTTATTTTATTGAACTACCACTGCTAACAGATACATATAACACCTAAATTCAAGGAAGCAGTAATTTCATATAAAAATTATATTATTATTTTTGCTGGACAAGCAAGCCAGTGAAACAGTAAGACAAACAGTTTACAAATACACCTTGAAGAAACATGGTGCCTTGGCCATACCTAACCTAGAAATAAGATGTGAAATTGACTTAGCAAAATCATTTTTATTTTGTTTTGTATCATCTGAATGAAAGTTCACTCCCACTTTACCGCAGAGAAATTAAAAAATCAGGATATCAACACCCATCAACATTATAATACGTTGTCTTCGCGCCAATCCGACGTCATCGCATGAAATGCTCGATTCCCAGATCACAAAATAAATATGTGCAGTTGATGTACAAACGCACCGGCAAAGTTTACATAATCCTGCTACAATCTATGTAAATTATGGTAGGAATTACGTAAAAATATTATCAACATCTAACTCTTCATGACTACAAATAGAAAACGCTTCACATCAATGAACTTAATGACTTTCAAACACTGAAACTTAATTGTAGTTTATAAACAACAAACAATATTGGCATTTCTCTAGCCGCAGTCAGCGTGTGCCATGTTTACTTGTCATATGACTGGATGCTAGTGATGGGTAGTTCACGAACTACCAGTTCATTTTGAACTGGTCTTGAAAAAGAACTAGGTGCATAGTTCACCGCAACATAAAAGAACTAGTCTCTTGTAGTATCGGTCAGTCATTCTCTCAGTACCAGTAACTATGCCAGGTGTGCCACTGCGCATGCTCAGATAATCCGTCCTGCGCTGCTCCCTGCAGCTTTCTCTCCTCTAGCTATCCCTCCCGCCTCGACTGGCCACATTCAACATGCATACTTCTTATCTATCTGCCTCTGTCTATCGGTATCTTTGTTTTAGCTCGTTCAGCACTGCCTTGAACTGTAGGGATCGCAAACCTACCTAGTTCAATAGTGACATTAGTCGCAAATTGGTCGGGAACTGCAGGACACACAGCGCCAGACAGTTGGCAGACCTATAGCCATGCAGCGATCTTTCGTTCTTTCTTACTTTCTCATGCCGACCCCAATTGCGTAGTCGGTTGCATGCCTGTCTGTGCTGCGAGTGGTTCGGGTTCGAAACCCAGTTAGGGTGTGGATGTTTGTGTCGTCCATTTACTCGCTTCATCCTCATCGGCACTTCGCTGTTACGGTGTTGTAAAACCCTCTCACTCACTCGTACTATAAATACGATGTTGCCAGACATACGTAAATTCCAGTATCTGTAAGAAAATACATCTGATAGCCGCAATAATACGAGTATAGCTACGACAGTAAAATATAGAAAAACGGTCATTAATGTAATGCCAAGTTTTACACACTCGCAATAAAGAAGTGGAAAACTGGTTTTTCTAGTATTTTCACTCAATACTTTGGATATTGCTTTTCGACATTATTTGCATCATATTAAAATTAAGTTATTTTTGTAATTAAAGTTCTCTTAAAATGTTTCTAATACTGGTACGAAGAAATCCAGTGTGTCGGAACCATTTTTGTAGAGTTTGTACACGCTTGACTTGGAAAAATTAACTTTACACCTGGTTGTCTCTCGCAACACAACCTATTATAATATTGTGGTCGTTACTATTAGTGTCAAAAATAATTTGGTGTTATATTACACAACATAGGCGTGGATAACATAGTATAAAGATATTTTCACTATTCATTTATCTTACTTCTATATAAAAAAGAAGTAATTTCATCTACACACAATAATGCACTAATTCTTTAGCAATAAATTTACAAACATCACTTATTTGCTTCTCTTTCCATTTCACGCTTGCTTAGATTCTTCTGGGGAGGGGAAATAGAACTGTGAAAGAGGAAAAGAGAAAGACCCATCTAGTTCCGGACCGAGGTTACACTTGCGCTCTGCAGTTCGCCAGTACGCATGATCATTCGACTGTGACTTATATAGTTCAAAAGAACGATTCCCATAGAACTGTTCTCAAATGTGACTATTTCGGAACGACTTAGTTCATTCTAGTGAACTATATTTCCCATCACTACTGGATGCATGCTGGGTAAGCTAGTGATCAATGTGCTGCGCCCAGACAGGCACACACACTTCAAGGCAACAGCAACCATTTTCGTCTTTTGCGGAATGAACTTATGTACGTTTTTGACAGTTACTGGCACCAGTGTCACCATAATAATACACCATAGGAGCATAAAAACTACCTAAAAATTGTATTTAACTAAAAACACAACAAAATAAGACTACATAAAAGTGAATCTTAACAGCTGCTGCATGCGCATGAAAAAATCTCTGGCACGTGCACGTTCCCAACTCGCAAAAAAATTCCTGGCATTTTCAAGGTTTTCCCGGCACTCAAGAAAATTCATGGCTTTTCCCCTTATTTCTTGATTTGCCGGTTAAGTGGCCACACCTTGAATTATTGAGAAAATACGACATATAAGTGACACTTTCACAGAGACTAACAGACAAGAGCCCGGCCGCCTCTATTGCATGAATTTGGAATGCGGTCGAGAGAAAAATAGTAAGATATGGAGAATACCCGTAAAATCGTAAGGTGTGTACTTTTCCGTAAAAATTACGGGAAAATCGTAAGGGTTGGCAGATCTGTAAATATCATTACATGTGATTTCTTGCTTACAAAAAAATATATAACTATATATTGCATGTTTAGTTAAGATATCTGTAGAATTAATTATGTCAAACAGTGTTTAATCCTTATAAAGTTTCTGTTTCCCAAAAGCAAATTATAAAATAATAACTATATAACAACCTGAGACATCCAACCTCTTTAAAAGCTTAAGCTATTAAATTTGAATTTAATATAACTATCAGCAAAAGGATAATTCAAACAAACTTCAGCAGTGACTTAATAATAAATAAAACAACAATCTCACTAAACGAACAGATAAATGTGTCCCAGAGTTTCAAAACTTAAATTAATAATAGGGATGTCAACCTCGATTCCTCGATACTGTCAATTCTTAAGCGATTAAAGGTATTGAGAATCAAATCATGTAGATTCCGGTACATGCCGATTCTCTGGAGAGTTTTTACATTTTTATTAACAACAAATCAACAGGGATGGGTACAGTGAATTCTCTAAAAAACGTTTGTCAGTGGGCAAACTAAAAAAAACAGTTGCATACGGGAAAATAATGGATGCAGACATGTAGACCTAGATTTTAGACCTCAGGAATGTTTTACATACCCCCAAAATGCATGTTAACCTAATGCATAAAACAAAACTTACTAATTTACAAAGATTTTCGCTAACAACTACTTGTCTAGCCATTTTGAAACCCGTACACTAACCAAACATGCAAGTGACAGTTTTGATTCCATAAAACATATTAAATTCTGGCTTAAATTCAACCATAAAAACATTTGGGACACAAAAATCGTATTATCTTGTAATGTTTACAGAAATATATATGGTACGATCTATTACTATTCCACAGATTGTAATGTGACTTGAAACAGCAAAACCACTGCAAAATGTTTCACAAAAATTTGTCAATCATTGCCCACTTGTGCGGCGGTGGACGTGTGGACTACGTAAGATATATCTCATGAACAGTAGCAAAATTATTTTCTAATGTACAATTTTATTATTGTGATTGATAAAGTACAGTGAATAGGGTTTCCTTAATTTAGCGGTGCCTTTTTCTAACTTTCTGGGCATATTTATTAGTGTTACATTTAAACATAATACATTCACAATTTTCATGAAAAAATATTCACGGGTAAACTTGCTAGTGTTGGCTACGCCGTATCACGAATCAATATCTCGGAAGTATGGCACCGCTGTTGTCTCTGCTTCGTTACCAACATGGCTGCCGTCGTAAGAAAAGTAGTTTGTTGAACATGTAATAAAACTCTACCGAACATATTTCATATAAATATGTACGTACTGTATTTCCATGTTTTTTGTTTTATTTTTGTATTTCATGCTCTATAAACACACTCTTTGTAGTCTGAGATGTCTATTATTTTTTTAATTACAAAGTGCTTCGAAAACGGTTCTGCATGAAATCTGTTTTCTACCTTTTCTGATAGTGATAGTGTTTTTTACTGTATTGTGTAATATTCAAGACATCACGTTGAAGATGAGATAGCTACGCCTACCTCCATCGCAGTGAGTAATCATCCCCCTTTCTAATGGGGGATAACAACAACATCATGGAACAAGAGGTGAGTGTCATCGATGCTTGTTCTGCAGTAGACCGATTGCAATCTTCACAACAACAGTATCCGAGGTTTCGAAGGATCAAGTTGCTTGTACCCTGTCACCTGCTGCCTCTACTTCGCATAAAGATATATTACCTTCTGATCATCACCAAACGACTGTGTCATTGTACAGTCGGACATGTCTGAGAACATACATCATCTTTGTTGAAAGTATAGACAAGAATGTCGGTAATCTTCATCCTGTGTCTGTAGGGAAGAAACTACACGGATTATCTAAAGACATCACACAAATTCAAAGGGCGGGTCCAAATCGCTTAAAACTGACTATGAAAACGGCGCAGGACGCCAATGATTTACTTACACATACTCATCTTAGCCAACATCAAGTGAAAGGGACCATTCCACTTTACCTTCTACAAAGGCAAGGCCTTATATATGGAATCCCATTGGATCTATCAGAACAAGAAATATTTGATGGTATTGAAACTCCATAAGAATTACTTAAAGTAGAACTAATGTCCAAGTGTTTTTATGAATACAATAAAACAGTTTACCGACCCAACAAACATACTGCTCTAACCATTTCCGGTCAACTATTACCCGACAGGGTCTTGGTTTACAAATACCTATACAGCGTTAAACCTAAGATCCAATAAGTTACTATGTGCAATAAGTGACACCATTCTGGGCACACTGGGAAGAATTGTAGCAGTACAAAAAGCAGTTAACCTGCTTGTGCAGATGACTACCAGCTTTCGAAATGCACGGCGGAAAAGGCCTACTTGTCCCAATTGCCGTGGTTCTCACTTGGCTGCGGATAGAGAGGAGTGCCAACATTGGATCCTTGAACAGAAAGTTAAACGAACAATGCCTACGGTCAATTTAGGTTATTCTGCAGCAAAGAGGAAGGTTCTTGGTGAGTCTACACAATGTCAAGATACAGATGGTGTTTTGTTACATTCTGCGTGTCCTGGGACTAAGGACTACAGTACCCTCTTTCCTGACAGGATCCCGGTATGTGGAAGAGAACATCCTGGAGATTTGGGTGTAACTTGTCAAATCTCCTCCGATTGCTCTCCCCACATCTGCCACTTATGCTGATTGTGTTAAAACCTCTGCCAAACGTCAGTTCGAAGATACTGGGAAGACCCCTGCGAAGGCTATCATTTTGCAACGCCCAAGAAAACAGCATGTTGCTCGTCATATTTTCTCTTCTCAAGAATCTTCGAAGTCGATATCTGTGGCCCAGTACTTTCCTCAGTTTAATCCGGTTGGTGAACACTGTGTCAATGGGATAGTCCTCCATCGAGTTCAAGACCACTCTGTACAGGGACCACCGGCTGTGATGCGTTCTTCCCAAGATAACCCTTCGACCAGCTATACTGCTCTCTGTGATATTGTCTTGAAATAAATTGCAATAAAGGATCTCTCTACGCTACATGGTAACCCTGCCTTGCAGGACGTTGTCACTGAGGTGAAGAGGCTTGTTAGTGATACAGTAAGCAGCTCTTAGCTTTCTGTTCCTTTCTATATCTCCTGTCATGAGAATACTATAGTGGAATTGTCAGTCTTTGTCACTTCAACGAGGACTTCTACAGAAGTATCTTAGTTCCATACCAGCTGATGTTATACTGCTACAAGAAATGCACTGGCGCTTTGCAGCTAGCCAACAAGGACTCTTTTCTGGGTACACAGTGTATCATAATGCTCCAATGAATAAACATGGTGTTGCCATACTTGTCAACACTGCCATATACTCAGTTGAATTACAGGTGTCCAACTTGCCTGCTAATGCTGAGGCAGATGCAGCTAAGGTTGTCTTCCATGACGAAAAATTGGCTATACTTTCCACTTATGCTCCACCGCGGCATGCTACAAGTACCTTTTCCTGGGACAGACTGCTTGGGGCATACAATCATGATGCCATAATAGGAGGTGATTTTAATGCTCATCATACATTGTGGGGTGATGTGAGGTGTGATCTGGCTGGGAAGAATTTGGCAGAATATTTTGACACCTCACCGTATGTGCTATTGAATGATGGCAGTCCTACCTATGTGGGAGCTTATGATAAACGCAGTTCTGTCATTGATCTCACGCTGTGTACTCCCAGACTTGCCGTGGACTTCACTTGGGCCGTGCTTACGGATTCTATGGATAGTGATCATTTTCCCATTGAAATAGTTAATCAGGATATCTATACAACTACTCCTATTACGCATCCTGATTTGCAGCCCTTGTGGCACACCTGCTATAATTACCAGCACACCTCATGGCACGCATATCGTGAACATATAGTACACCAAATAAGCTCCCCCACTATCTTGGGTGGTGATGTCCCAACTATGTATGATCACTTTCAGAATTTGGTCACATTATCCATACGGGACATTACTCCACGTAAACCTTCTCGGTCTGGACTCCGTAAACCATATTGTGCATGGTGAACTTCTTCTTGTATGTCCCTTAATGCAGATTGATGTCTGGCCTTCCGCACATACAAACAGCATAGTACGAAGACAATTTTTTTACTCTATCTGGAGGTACAAGCTCGTTTTAAGTTGACTGTCAAAACTGCGAAGAAGGATCGCTGGCGCTCTTATTGTAAACGGCTCTCCTCTGCTACCCCTGCCCATTAAGTCCGGAAGATAATCCATTCTCTACAACAATGCTCATCCTCTCCTCGATTCGGAAGTTTGGGATACTCCACTCTGACTGCTATCCGTAAATGTTTTTCTCCTGATTATGTCCCAACCTATGATGAATCTCCTTGTTCTCGTTCTGCATCTGCACCTAACCCCAAGAGACGGCCTGCTAAGGATACTGCTATCTTGATGTCTGAAATCAGCATTTGCAGACTATCGTCACTCTCTTCAGACCAGATGGAAATCACCACGACCAGATGGGATTACATATCAGCATGTCTGGGAGCTTCCACAGGAAAGCCATCACCTGTTACTTTGTATCTTCAATGGTATATTACTACATCAGGTAATTCTTACCCAATGGCAGGAACCCATCGTTTTGCCCATTGTCAAAACTAGTAAAGATGTTACATTACATTCATCCTACAGGCATATCACATTGTCTTCTTGTGTAAACAAATTCTTTGAAAAGATTTTGAAGAAGAGGATGAAATGGTGGCTGGAGACTAATCACCTTTTGCGCAGGGAACAATTTGGCTTTCGTAAAGGACAGACCTCTCTGGATGCTATTACAGTATTGATCAAATGAGCTAAGGACGTGTTTGCTAGCAAGGGTGTTTTATGTGCATGATTTCTTGATATTCACTCTGCATTTGATACAGTAAACATTCCTGTACTTTTGCACAAATTAGTTCAGATTGGGCTGCCACTGTGTCTCGTTCGCATCTTCAAGGCTCTCTTTCAAATAGGATAACTTGCCTTAAAATGGACACCTACATTACACCTGGAAGGCTGGTGTATCAAGGCACTCTGCAAGGTGGTGTTCTTAGTCCTCTTTTGTACCTTATATACACTCAAGATCTTATCTTCCATCTTGGCCCATTTGTTCGACTTATTAGTTGTGCTGATGATGTTGTCTTGTTTCATTTGTCCTCCACTGTTGACGATGCTGTATTAGTTATGAATTATGCCCTCTAACATCTTGGCACCATCAGTTCACTAAACTAAGGCTATGATGTTTACTAGAAAATGTATTGACTGGTCACAGATCCGTCTGCTTCTTTGCACTATGCATTTAGAGGTGGTGGCAACTACTACTTATTTGGGCATCGTTCTTGAGTCTACTCTTACTGGGTGGATCAGGTAACTCATCTTACTGTGAAGATACAGCAAATGTTTCAGTTGTTGAAAATGCTTGGACACACTACCTGGGGTGGTGATCCTCACACACTGTTGCTGTTTTATCGAACATTTATTCAGGCCAAGATGGATTATGGTAGTGTTTTTATGACTTCACTATGTGATACTACCCTCACAATCTTACAGCATTTACAAAATGCCTGTCTACGTTTATGCCTAGGGACACTGTGGTCCACTTCCATTGAGGTACTTCATGTTGAGGCGAATATACCACCATATGGCATGCATAGAAGGATGTTGGCTAGCAAATTCTGGATCAAGGCAAATTACTTTCATGAATCTCCCCTCCAAACCATTATAAATGATATTGCTATTGATGTTCTTGGTTGTTTCTTGAAATATCGCACACTATTTCCTTGTGTGAAGCACATTACCGCCCATATGGTCGACTTTCTTGTGCTTTTTTATACATGTAAGGTGGACCGCTTATTTACAGAATACAAATGCTGCATGAGTGGTGGAGAAGTTCATGCGCTATACCGGCAGTGTCTGAGCCAATATCCCAACTTTCTACAGATCTATATTGATGAATCGAAATCCCTACATGCAGTTGGTTGTGCCTAGTATATTCCTGCATACAAATCGTCTGGTTTATTTAAGTTATCGTCTTCCGATTCTATATTTTATGCTGAAGCATATGCTATCTTATAAGCACTAGAGTATTACCGGACTGTATCAGCCCAACATCTCTGCATATTTACAGATTCTAACAGTGTCATCACTGCTCTTACCTCTCTCCACTGTCATTGTCAACCAGCTGATATCATCTTACAGATTAAGCATCTTATCTATACTATTGAGATCACGGGTGCTATGGTTGTGATTGTTTGGCTTCCCAGTCATGTGGGTATACCCGTCAACGACATGGCTGATAAACTGGCAAAACTGGCTTCTGACAAAGGGACGCCGATTACTGCTCCAACTCTCGATATGTTCACTACAATTGCCAAACATCACCTTCATGGTATTTGGGAAACCCAATGGCAAGAATGTGAGGTTGCGCTGTCCTACAAGAATATCTAACCGCACTTACAAACACAAACATGGTTTCATGGCGAAGTTAGGAAAAAACTTAATTTCACGACGATTATCCGGCTGAGGCTAAACCATGAAAATCGTAATGTCCATCTTCGCAGGTTAAAACTGGCTGAATCTCCTAATTGTCATTGCGGGGAAGGTCCGCAGACTATTAGTGACATTTTATTTCATTGTCGCCAAATGCAAGCTCGTGATGAGTTCTATGACAGTTTACATCACTGTGGTATTTCTCCATCATTTGACAGAGAGTGTGTTTTACACCCTTATCAGATTAAAGTATATGACGCTCAATTTGAGTTTTTAGTGCGGAATAAAATTTGCCTATGAATGCTCAGAGAAATTAATTTTCATCATCTGAAACTACTGTCTGTACAAAATACATGAATACATACAATTGATCTGTCTGTAGTAATACTCAGCTGAAGATGTATTTGAAGCATTATAATATGGCGTGATCTTTTGACTCTGTCTCAATTTGTATTATTATCGTGTGTTACGACGTCTCTAATGTCAGTGTTGTTCCAGTCTCTATGGAGAAAGGTTGTATGTCTCACTCTGGCACAGTGACATGTCTGTGAAGTGGATAAAATGGCGTTCCTGCCTTTTCCGTCTCACCAGATGAAATTGTTAAGTTTCGTTATGCCGTTATTGTCAGTGTTGTTCGGTTTTCATAACTGATAGATGTCTGTGACATACTTCGGCAAGAAACAGGATTGTGTTTGTCAAATTATCGGTTGGGTACTTTTTGTCCCTTTCTAATACGGGTAGAAAACAGATTTTGCTATGGCTGTACGGGAAACTAAGGCCAGAAAAGACAGAACTGAACTGAACTGTTAAATGACAAAACAGAATGTCTCACTTATGCAGTGAAATTTTGTAGTGATAGCTTTTTTTTTTTAGTAGGCATAGAATATTAATAAGGGGCTATTAAATAAAAGGCTTGATGTATTATAGGATAACCTGGTTGGAAGTGTTGATTTTGTATATTCAGTCTCATATGTCTTATTATTAGATATTTACTCTTGGCGCCCATATGTCCTGTAAATATAATTATTGAAAACGTGCCGCTTATGGAACTAATCTTCTAAGATTATGATTCATCGTCAAGACATATACTTCCACCACTACAGACGTTAGTGACACATTGCCTACCCTAGAGGCAACAGGAATGTATGAGCGAATTCTCTTCACTTGGAGGATCTGCAACCCGGCTGACATGACCCCTCCCCCCACCACACGCAGAGCCAACAAGCTGCCCAGACCTCGGGCATTGCCAAGCGCTACCGATGAGGCACGAAGCAGAAACGCTGACCAGAGTATTCCCACGCCAACCAGGGCAGAAGGACGTCATGCCTCCCCACAGCCCATGCCGGCAGCCTACAAGCTTCCACTATATAAGTCAGGATGCTGCCGGGCACGAGCAGTCATTCTTGTTCAACTTTTTGCTACATCCCACAGCAGTGCTTCCAGTGCCCGGACCTCCAGAGATCTTAGAAGCTTTGAGTACGCCCCCTGCAGTTACTTCACCGTCGACGACCAGTCAACCAGTAAACACGGTTACCAACATATTTTTAATTCACTTTGTCTCCTCAAGACATCTTTATTAGAACAATTAAAAGTATTATATATATATTTTTTCTCGTCTAGCTAATTCTTTACCATTCTCCATTAGAACCAGGTCGCCTACACCTGACCAGCGTAGTAACCTTCAGTACTCAATTGCCTGGTAGGAGGTGACATGCGTCGAGATTTTTTGGCACCCAACGTGAGGCGCCAGACGAATAGCTGTGCACAGTAAATGGCACAAACTAAACCAACCATACCCCGAGAACTAAGGGTCGAAACTAACAGCCAAGCAGACATTGGGGAGTCCCCAAAACACCCCGTGGTGCCCTTAACAGCTACCATGTCTGACTCCAAGGTCAATGCTGCACACGGCAAAAACCTCGACAACAAGCATGACTTACCCGACGCACAGTGTAGCCATGCCGACTGTCCAGGTCATGGCACACTAAGTATAGAATGCACCTACTGTACTAAGCTCTTTTATTATGCCTGCATAGGCTGGCCTAAAGAGGTCCGGGATACAGGCGGATTAGAGTACCACTGTACCACTTGGCATCAACAACCCACGAGTTTCTGCAATGAAAGTACGTGTCCTGGCCGAGACATAAACCGCATCAGATGCCCAACGTGCAATGAACCCTATCACCAACTATGTATAGGATGGCCCCACAAACGCGTCTCTATGCCCGGGACGGCCTACCAGTACGAGAGATGTAGAAGAAAGCACATCTATCATTGCCGAAGATCCAAGCCATCCCTGATATATATATATATACACAAACCGGAACGGCACTGGCCATCCAGCAACCGGTACAGACGAAAACCATCCTAATTACCGACTTTGCAAGTCGCCCACACAAAGACTCAGTAGCATTCATGCAGGAGTCCGAAAAAGAATACAAATAAACGGAACTGCCACCGAAACAATGGGTCGACTGGATCCAACTGTATTTGAATGGCCTCGCCCTCACATGGTGGGAAAGATACGGAGAATTCTTAACAGACTGGAAGCAGTTCAGTAACCGGATTGCGGCAGAATTCACGGGCGAGGAGCTGATGGCTAGACTAACGACACAGTTTTATAGCCAGACTCAGTTACTCGATGAAGAAGCGGAAATCTTCATACTAATAAAGGAACAAATGTTTCGAATTGTGTTCCCCGGAGTCGATAAAGCTACCACAGTTCGTTACATTGGTCGAATGTTACTGCTAAATCTCAAGAACGTACTCCTGATGGCTAGACCCACCACCTTCGATGAATTAGTTGATCAAGCCAGACAAGCTGAGCAAAACTTTGCAGCACGGGCGAGTCTCGAAAAACCAGTATCAGCCAAGGTTCCTGAAATACAAGCACCACCGGTTGCATCCCTTAAAGGCGCACCAACCTCAATCCCTCGCATGGCATTCGTACCCAAATGCTGTTTCTGTCTGGAGAACCGCTGGAACAAGGACTGCCCTCCGAAACCAGAGGGGGCTGCCGTTCCACCAAACCGAATTGATAAAACGTCGTCAAATATCCCAATACGACCAGCTAGAAATCCAACCCCCGGAACCAAGCCGGGAAACGCCAATGCTGGGTACGAAGCAGGCCTCCACCATCGGTTTACAAGGGTCCATCATCTAGGGATTAAGTGAGAAAGTACCAATTCCCATAGCCCCACACATAGAAGTGGGGGTAAATAATGACAGGGTACTCACCTTACTTGACTCAGCGGCCACCGGAAATTTTATCAGAAGAAATTTGTTAACACCCAACCAGCTCGCCGAACTAAGTATGAACCAAAATAGTCCAACCTGTACATAACCAGCAAAATACTCTGAACATAAAAATTCAAAGTATTGCTACACCGACAGAAATTATTGTGTCACCAACCATGTCCGAATTGGTAATACTAGGGTGCCCGTGGCTCATCCGCCATCAATGCATTCTAGATCACTGACAACGAAGAGCCTATCTGGGAGAAACCCACCGGATTACTGTGAACTGAGATCAAAACCCAGACAATGCCCACCAACCCAATGAGCATTAACCACAAACTCAACGAACCAGAATTCTACTAGTTAAAGGCCATACTAGAAGAGCACGCCCGAGCATTTGGACAAGGACTGCTACGACAGACATGTTCCATACAGCATGAAACATGGCCTACAACTGACCTACCAGTCTACAATCATCCATGCCGAGTGTCAGCCCACTGCCGTGACCTCATAATGGAGCAGGTCAACGACATGAAGGACCACAGGATCGTGGAGTCATCAAAATCAAATTCCCTATATAACACACACGTGGTCCTCGTGCCTAAGAAAGACGAGAAATTGCAATTTTGTGTAAATTACAAGTCGCTAAATGAAGTTCCCACCCAATTGCTCCTCCAGCTATAGACTTGTCTCATACACTACGAGACATTGGTGAGGCCAAAATATTCAGCACTCTCGACATGGAGTCTGGCTATTGACACATTGCGGTCCACCTGGACAGTCGCAAATATACGGCCTTTACAACACCAGAGGGCGAAACTCTCCAATTTTGAGTCATGCCCTTTGGCTTGAAAAACGCCCCAGCAACATTTCAATGATTAATGTCAGCTGAGGTGTTAACAGGTTACATCTGCGAGTTCTACTTCGCTTATCTGGATAATGTAATAATTTATTCCAACAGTTGGGAGGAGCATCTAGGCCATCTGCAACGAGTGTTGGAAAGACTCTAATTACACAGAATGACTTGTAAGCTGTTGAAAAGCTTCTTCGGCAAGTCCTCAATGAATTACCTGAGACATGTCATATCACCTGAGGGAAACTTCTCGCATCACAGTTCTATACGAGCGATTACAGACGCGGAAGAACCTTCAAATAAGCGGAAGAACCTTCAAATAAGCGACAACTAAGACGGTACCTGGGTCTGTGTAATTGGCTATGAGACTTCGTTCCAAATATTGCAACATATATGGCACCACTACATCCACTCCTTGGGAAAGACTCATGTTGGCGATGGGGTACGGAACAACGACAAGCGTTTTCCGATTTGAAGAACAGCTTCAAGAAAATCCATCAGCTCCATCGACCACAAGGAGACAAACCCTTAATACTGCAAATGGATGCGTGTCAAAATGGCCTGGGCGCAGTACTGTACTAGCAAGACTTAGAAAGACATCCACATGTGATAGCATACGCATCTACCCACTTAAACTAAACAGAGCAGCGCTACCACATCAATGAGCAAGAGTGTCTGGCCGTTATCTGGGCCGTGAAGAAAAACAAGTACTATCTCAATGGTTAACACTTCATTCTACGGACCGATTCCAAAGCCCTCCAATGGTTACATGAGTCCCGGAATTAGAAGGCCAAGCTCGGCCGGTGGAACATGTTCCTTACTGAGTTCGACTTTGAGGCACAGCATTGTTCAGGAAAGGAAAACGACCTGCCACACACTCTGTCTCAATTCCCATCAATTGAGGAGAAAGCTGAGGAGGAAGAGGAGGAGAAAATGTCCCCCCTCCTCAGGGCGAAAGAAGTTCGTAAGAACAAATCCATCTTCTTCAACTGCAAATAACCTGCCAACAAATAGCCTTAAGCCAGCAGGAGGGCCCCGACATCCGACGCCTAATACAGGAACAGCCCCAGCGATTTGAACTACAGGATGACGTAGTGTGGATAAGAAGCGGACAGCCCAATACGCCTTGGAAAATCTGGGTTCCACCACACCTACGCACCGATATATGCCGGCACCATCACGACCATCCCCAAGCTGGTCACCCGGGTACTAGAGAAATCCTGTTGGACATTAAAACCCGTTATAATTGGGACGGGATAAGCCACGATGTCCAAGAGTATGTCAGCAACTGCATCACATGCTGCTGTGCCAAAGCATACCCGGTTACCTCTCCCACCACAAAACCACGGAGACCCAAGACGGCCTGGACCCATATCAACATAGAACAAAAGAGAACCGCTACCTTCTCGTGGTAACATATCAATTTTCAAGATGGGTAGAGGCATTTCCTCTCCCCAGCCAAGAAATCACCCCAATCCTGCGGAAAATGGAGACTGAAATTTTCACACGATGGGGATATCTGAAGACTATACTGACAGACAATGGCACACAGTTTACAAGCCATCAATGGCAAACCGCCTGTTGGAAGTGGGGGCTATAAACCTGGATTACTCCCCCCTAACATCTCCGAGCCAACCCCACTGAACGGAGGAACCAGGAGATCAAGAAGTACCTCCATATCAGTGTGGGTAATGATCACAAACATTGGGATAAACACATCCCTACCATACTGTTTGCCCTTCGACGCCGAACGAATGAAACCATTGATACCAGTCCAAGCATCCTACTCCTGGGACAAACATTACGCCAACCAGGCGACTGGCAGTGGGAAAGTGAGCCAAGACATACCTCAACCCGAGGAAATCCGGCTAGCACCCTTGGTCCGCACCACACACGCTGCCCAGCGACCCCAAATTGCCTACATTCTCAAGAAATACCCCAACCAAAAACTAGGGTAAGAGAATTTAAACTAGGGGAAGCCGTCCTTCTGCGAAGTCACCCTTTGAGTAAAGCCAGCAACCAATTCAGCGCTGGTCTTACTCACAAGTGGGAGGGACTGTACCGTATAGTAGGCAAACGAGACAATGTCTACCGGGCCGAATATATACTAGGATGAATACGGAAGGCTACCTGAGGCCAGATACGAGTGGTAGCCAAACTGACCTCCACTCTGAACAGCGCTGAAGAGTGTCTGCAGGTTAAAGCGCTGACCACTAAACCCTGCTCAAATTGCAGGATACGAACAAGAGAAGATGTCCAGAGTTGGTGACCCTGAAGACTCCGCCACCGTCGAGCCGCTTTGCTACAGAAGACGCCTCCCTTTCACCCACCACAGTCATTTACCTTTACATGTATCCTTTTGGGAGCAGGTCGTGAGGCATTCTTAAACAAACAGGTGACTTAAGGACACTGCTAAAGTTAGGTTTTTGCTGTCTTGCTTATTTGTAGCTTCGCTTATAAAATCATATTTTTCTAGGTAGACGTCACCTTCGCCTGGTTATTCCTGTAGGATTGAGCTTCCTATTATTTTTTTAAATTATTAATTTGTAATTGTTAGCTGTTTTATGTAATCATTACGGTAGGAGCGAGTACAGACTCACCATATCTTAACCATATACGTTAAGTAAAAACTAAAAATGTATTTTTTATTTATATTGGAGTGTGATTATTTCATGGTTTGTTACCCTAATGTTTTCTCTCGGAAAGTAATTTCATTCTGATTTATTTCAATGAATGAAGGTAAAGCTACGGTAGAGTACACCCACTACTTAGAACGGCAAACCAAGGCCTGCCATCCAGGTAGTACATTGGAAGCGTTTCACTCTAGGAACAGGAATCCACACTTAGTTGGTCAGACCAAGTGTTCTACTCCTCATTCCCAGTCTGAATAGCCGGAAGGAAAACTGAACAACTCTGCCACTGACTCGGCTCCACGTGGGTGCATCACCCAGGTTTCAGGCGTATCTACGTCTCTCTCTTAGTAAGTCCCAGCCTGAAAAGGCTGGATGGTGGGAACTGAGATTGGAGGCACTGACTCTTGAACGTACACTGTAGGGTTGTTATTTGTACTTGTTTCTCAAGTTGGTACAGCTAAAATGCCTTATGCTGAACATTGAAATAAAAGCAGGCAACGTAGACAAGCTCTCCGAGAAACATTAGCAGCATTAAGAAATTTACATCCTACAAATACTGAGAGCAACAATCCTCAAACAGGTTATTCGTTTAAATTGCTGGTCACTTTGTTTGGACCTATAATTATGTTATCTAGTAAAGCACAACTGGCCATAGCTTTAATATTACAATAAGTAACCCTCTATTGGAAATTCAATAGGGAATCGGAATGTGGAACGGACCTACCACTATCATAAAGCAACATCAACATAGAAATCAACAATTAAAAATTAAAAATTTTTTTGTCTTTGAAATGTCTTTATAATAAATGGATATCACTGTTAACAGTTTCATCCTTCATGTTGGATTACGACCGATGTGTATAAATTCTAGGGATGGGTCGGTTCGGTTCTTTGGTTCCAATTTATACCGGTTTTTAAGGTTTGACTCGGAACCGGTTTTAAGCTAACGGCTACTCTGTTCTCATTTCTACATAGCAATAAATTTAGTAATATTTTCAGATTATATACTTAGTACGAAACATTATGAATTAATCTAGTTACGGGAAAATCTGTCAATACAAAAATAACTGTAATGAGAAACTTATCAAAACAAACAAAAC
Organism: Dryococelus australis; assembly: GCA_029891345.1. Classification (NCBI taxonomy): domain Eukaryota; kingdom Metazoa; phylum Arthropoda; class Insecta; order Phasmatodea; family Phasmatidae; genus Dryococelus; species Dryococelus australis. The sequence goes on from CM057003.1 coordinate 123,637,602, forward strand.
TTGCAGTAACCGCCAAAACAATATAGGTTAATTCACCTGTAAAAAGCATTTTTTTTCTTGGCAGCAATATTTCCTTACTATTGCCGTTGCAAGAATATAAATATTAATTTATTTGGTACCAATGATTACAAAAAGTAGTTTTCAAGGACAGGCGTTTGATCAAATATACTATTTGGTTTATATTATGTAAAACGTAAACAGTCTCGTGGTGGCAATGTCATGGATAAATATATACAGAGAAGATACTACACTAAGCATCGAGTGAAACAAAATGGCTGACGTTTATGTACACATTTTTAGTTTTGAATTGTTCTAATAGTTACATGTTTACGTCTTCTAAATACTGCATTCTAGGGTATTATACGAGAGAAAAATTTACGTAAACAACTGGAGTAGAGCATGTGCATGCATTTTGTGAGAGCTATTGGACGTGATACGCTAATAATGTTTGGCGTTTTTTTAAGTTATTTAACTCTCAAATTATTAAAATGTCATTCGAATACTAGAACCAAATACTGGAACTGATATTTAAATGTAGAATCGGTACCGGAACCGGAATTTTTTGTTATTCGACCCAAATTCACATTCAAATATAAAGATGAACATTGTGGCTAGCAAAATTGTTGTTTGATTACAGTGTATCACACACAAAATTCAGTGAAAAATTTGAATTACAAACCGCCAAAACTGTAGCAAAATCTCGAGTTTACTTTCAACCTGTAAAACCCTTTAAAATCTAATTCTGTTCATGGAGCCAGTAACATATGAGTAACAATTCCAATGAAACTTGATGGCCACATGGCAATTTAAGATTTGACACTGGGCTATATAAAGTATTCAGAATGGGTAGAAAGAACAAAATAAGGCAGGCAGGAGCCAGACACATGCAGCATACCTGGAGTGATTATTGTCCCCAGGACCATAGGTTCCAGAAACTCGGACACAATATTGGGGTCTGGGAAGTGCGCAGGGTTCGAGATCACTACTTCCGATCCACCATACTTCTTTATGTTCTTTGCTCCAAAAATTGTGGCTGGAAAAACCAATCACATTTCTAAACAATTGATATGAGAATAAAGAGGAAAAAAACGTTAATACTTACACTTAATTATCCATCCATTACATAATATATAACACATTCATTTATTTACTTATTTCCAAGGGGCCTTGATATCTATGCAGCCAGCATGCAATAATTAGAAACAAGATTTTTTTCTTTTGCTTATTTTGGGGTACATATGTTCTAAAAAAAAAAATCACACACACGCACTCGCACAGAGATAGATATATATATATATATATATATATATATATATATATATATATATATATATATATATATGCAGTGGCACAAGTTGTGAGGTGCAGAGTGAATAAAGAGAGAATGCCAGTGAAGTGTACCGTAGTACAACACCCAGCCAAGTGAAGTGTACCGTAGTACAACACCCAGCCAAGTGGCACAGTAATAAACCTTCAGACTCGTATTTGAGAAGGCTTGGGTTAGAACTAGGGATGGGATCTCGATACTTTATAGTATCGAGTATCGCATGAGGATATCCAAAAGTATCAAATTTTAACACCAATTTTCTCATGCCATAACTATGGTACAAGCATACCATAACATTTATGTGTACAATAATTTGTAAGTGTATCATAACTTTTGGAATGTGTACAGTATTTCTGGAAAGAGTACCATAATATAAGTACAAGTATACCTCAATATATCATATTTTATTCATGGCATAATTTTTACACTGCTGCGAACACCTCAAGGTGTATTAACGCAACCCATACATACCAAAATGATGATTTTTGACAACATTTACTTTTATGGAACATAATTGAGGTACAATAAAACAGGTTGAGAGTTGCGAGCAAGCACCGATGGGTGCAAGTGAGCAACTTGAGTAGTTATTGTACATCAAATACATACCACAATTATATGATGCACTAAAATTTTTCATTTAATTCATTTTTATGCCATTAATCACTTTTATGGTATATATTTCAGGTACAATAAAAGAGTGAGCGTCAATAAGCACGAGCGAGCAGATTTAGAAGTTATTGTACATCCCACACATACCATAATTATCTAATGCAATTGCATTATTATATATTCACAAAAATAAATACCATAATTATCTTATACAACTGCCGTGGCCTAGACTGTGTATTCCACTGGCTAGGCCACAACGGGTGTATCAGTAATTTCCTTGAAGTAGCAAAATAAAATTTTAAAACTGCAAAATCACGAAATAAGTGTGTGCTGAGCTATAATTTTCCTCAAAGTTTGATTACAGCTTTTACTGTGGAAACGTGATTCTATAGAATTGAAGGAGACTGTGTTGGCTTGCTATTGGTTAAGGACGTTTGGATTACAAGCCGTCCACCATTTGTTTCCAATAAAATGTGGGTTTTTACATAGTTTCAGTGTATGCTAATAACACTAATAAAATGAGCAATTTTCTTGGCCAAGTTGTTTTGTGTTCATGACAATTTTAATTTGGTATCGAGAAAAGTATCGGAATCGAGTATTGTGCGAGTGTTTTGGTATTAAAACTGGTATCGAGTATCGAAAAAATGGAGTATCGACCCATTCCTAGTTTGAACCCCAGTCCAGCCATCTTTCCTGTCTTCACAGTTTCCCTAAATAATCACTCCAGACGAATTCTGGGGTGGTTTCTTACTACAACTCATGACCAGTTTATTCCCGTTCTTGCTTGTCTGAACAACTTGCATCATCTCTAATGTCGACAAGTCGAGAGAGGCCTATGTACCCTGTACGGCAAGACATGAGATACGCTACGTACCCCTGTATGGCACACTGGGAGCAGTGATGATGGCCTCTGCATGGAACTCCTGGTCGAGGCGCTGGCTGAACACCTCCATGTGTAGGAGCCCCAGGAAGCCGAGCCGCCAGCCCTGGCCCAGTGCCGGGCTGTACACCGTACCATACCACTTCATTACTCTTTACAAGATACAACTTCACACCCCAACACACCACACCTGGCTAGGGCCTTACTCTCCCAATTTTTACTACCAGTAAACAACTAGATCAAGTCTACAAAATTAATTTAACAAAAAACTAGACCTTTAAAATAATAAAATTATGCATTACATATACCAGGGAACCATGTTAAAGCATGACTCTTACTGACATAGAAGAAAATTACATCGCTTCATCTGTATGCATTTCACAAAGTGTATTGGACGGGGTACGGACTGTATAGTTACTATAATTACTACCAGAGCGGATACAGGATACTCCCTAGTACGCGGAGAATATTACAGCAGTGACAGAATTATACTTTTCATCATCTGCACAGTCAGTAAACAAAGCCTAGCCCCCCCTTTCGAGAAGACATCAAGACTGAATAAGCCAGTGGGCGAGCCACCTCTGCCAACCCCAAGCGAGCAGATAGTTGAAGGGTGCACTGAGAGATAGCACCACCTGCGCTCCAGTACCACAATGGGAGTCAGCCAACAAGCCCTTCGAACCACCCAAAGACAAGTGTGCATCGCATCCCCACTCCTAGGCCCGGCAAGGCCTAGGCCAGCATTATATGTACCCGTGTACCGGCCAATACGTCAGTTGTTGGTTAGCTCTTCTGAGAGCCACATCAACCTAGCAGTTTGCTCCACTGCCTCGCACGTTGGAACTCTGACCACTACATCGCCTAGACACCCAGAAGCTCTTAAGCACTGCCGCTGCCAGCATTCAGATCTTCCAGAATCCCTCCCTCAGCTAACCTTATAGAAGACAGGGATGCCACATTCTATTGTCACCACCATAGGTCAGGGAGAGAATGTGCCCTTGGGAATGGCCTGTTCTTGGTTCAACACCCGCTGAGAGCCACCAGAATGAGTTCCCGCCGTAGCAACCCATGGGGGCAACCTAGCTCTGCCAGCAACCATTCCCCAGCCAACACGCCAGCAGCGCCACCCAGCCATCCCAGCGTTGGCGTAAGTAAGCCACCGGCCTCAGGACATACTGCCTGACCAAAAGCCAAACCAGCCAGACTTTGTGCCCAGCAGGAAATCAACACGGCCACAACATTTTATACAGTCAGGCCCCTGTGCCAAATTATTTTTGCAAACAGCAGCCTTAAACCAGTGCAACCGACCTCCACTAATAGACACTACTTCTACCGTTACGCCTAATTAACCTGAGCACAAGAGTGCCACGTGTCAAGAAGTACGTAGGAACTTTCTTAGCGCCCAACATGGGGCATACGTATTTGGCAAAATCAGTAGCGAAAGCAGAACTAGACCAGCACAACCCGAGAACTGTCAAGCTTACCTGACCGTAAGATACAGCAGCGAACAGACTTCGGGGAGTCCTAAATCACCTCGTGGCACCTAACTACCTGAATCACCATGTCAGTTAACTAACTCAGCCGAAATGAAACCCAGGAGGTATCCACGGCAGAAATCCAAGAAAACGGGTGTCATATAGCCACCTGCCCTGGCACCGGAGTTAATTCTATTACAGGCGCTCACTGCCAGAAGGTATTTCGCTATCGGTGCCTAGGATGGGTCGATGAGGTATGGTACACGGACAGGCTAGAATACCAGTGCCAAGACTGCCAAACACGTCAATCGGCATGATGTAGTTGGATTACCTACCCAGGTCACTGACTTAATTTGGTTCACTGTATAATATGCGGTCAGCCATTCCATCACAACTACATACGTTGGCCTAAAGAAAGGATCACCCAATCAAGTTTAGTTTACTGGTGAGAAGGGTGCAGATAAGTGGCAGAATAGAGGCCCTGTAATATGGAAACAAATGTCAGCCCAGCTACAACCCCCGGAACAAGCAAGCCTCAGTTGCCACAGTTCGTTGGCCGCCCCCACGAAGAACTAGTCTCATTTTCGAAGCAATGCGGGAAAGAGTTTAATCTAATGAAAACTAAATACCTAGAAAACAATGGGTAACCTGAGCCAGTAAACAACTCCGCGGCCGCACCTTATAATGGTGAAGACAATACGCACAATTTGTGACAGAATGAGATCAACTATGCACTCACCTAGCCACACAAGTTTTGAGCAAAGAAGTATTAGCTCATCCTATAACAGAATTCTACAGTCAAACCCAGCACTCTGAGGAGGGCAAAATATTGTTGCAAAGTGATTTTTGCGAGTTCGTATTTTTTGTTAGGATGCCCTTAATTCCTCTAGGAAGCTCGCAATTTTATGTTATGATGACGTAGGTTATTTGATCATTTTTCGTTGTGTTTTAGTGTTTTTAATTATGTTGTTTTCGTTAGGACTATTTTATATTATTTGTTCAGATTGATCCTAGGCATGGATCCGTTGGTTGCGTAATTTTGGGGTAAGGTTTGTCCCTCTTTTGTTAATTTGTTCAGATGTGAGTCTTTCTTTTTGATATTTAACAATTTAATAATTTTATTAATAATTCAGGTTTTTGGTTATAATTTTGGAAAGTCGTTTTGATTCTGTTTTGGTGTTGGGGTCTTTTGCCCTTATCATAGTAGTCATGGTCTGTTTCGATTTTAATTTGTAATACCTTCATAAATTATTTTTATTAATTTTCTATAAAGAGGTTTTTAATTTCGTATTGGAAGACATTTTCAATTCATTTTATTCTTTTTACTTTTTGTAAGGGTTCAGGTCTTATCATTTTATTTTGTTCAGGATGGGTTTAGAACACTTTTTATTTTAAAAGGACTAGGGATATAAGATTATTAGGTTGTTCACATTGTCTTACTGGGAATACTCATTTAGTTGCCTGTGGAAAGTTCTAGAGTCGGTGTTCGACATATTTGTCATCTTTCAGAGCTGAGTTCAGCCTCAGCACTCTTTGTACCGGCCGCAGCTGTGCATGTTTGCCTTAGCCGCTGCACCGGTAAAGTGGTCTATCAATTTTATCCCAAATAGTTTTGTGTCATCCTGTGTTGATTGCGGATGCTCCCGGAGCTATTACTGACGATGACGTTTCGTTTAAACAGCTGTGCGATCACGGGTGATGTAAGAAGGAAGAGAGACATTTTCGTGCTGTGGGCAGCGAACGGAGTGTAGGCATCTCAGGGGACAAGGGAAGTGGACTGGTGCTGATTATGTGTTTGCGAGCCGCCACACGTGTACGCAGGCTGTTCCTATTGGCTGAAGGCCAGGGACGCGAGCGATGGCGCGGCTTTGTTGATGCAAGCCCACTGTGGAGGGGTGAAGTTTTAAAGAGTAGTAGAGACGGTGCAAGGAAGAGTCTACGCGTAGGCGTGCAGGAGTCTGTATGGTAAGCATGAGTTATATGGGAGAGACATAGCAGAAGGGAGTAGAAGTCGGTCGCCGAGGGACGTCGAAGGCAGACAGGCTGGAAGAGTCTAGGTTGACTACACACCATGTAGGCCTTTGCAAAAATAAGTGCTCTTGGTTTTGTAGTCGTACTTTTTATTGTAGGGGCTCCAGTAGGTGACATCCAGCTAAGATTTTTATGCCTGTTTTTGTTTTTAGAAGTTAAAAAATTAGAAGTCTCTTGGAAATTCATAACTTCGGTAAGGAACAACTTTAGGGAAGTTCTATATTTGAGAAAGGGACGCCTTTAGTTGACGGCGACGAAAGTTTAGCTCTATCGAGTCGGTATGTCAGGGCCTTAATTGTCTATAATTTGAGTATAAATATCTGTTGAGACTTTTTTTATTTTGTGTAAACAGACGTCTTCCTCCAGTCATTAATCTGTGCTCCAGTATCATGAATTTTAATGGCAAAGCAAGTAAAATGAGCTGAAGTTCGTTCATGATTTTTGTGTTGTGATATTACTAAGCAGACATGGGAAGATTTATTTATTTTATTAATAGTCACTTGACTGGTGTAAAAGACCAAGCCAAGGTTTTACACAAGATGTATTCAATGGTTGGCGTTTTGAATGTACAAGATTTGTGGAAAAGTAATTATAATCAAAGTTAAATTTAATGGATTTTTAATTATTATAGAAGAAAACAGCTATTAACTAATTATTTTGTATCCCATACACGTCACATTCTAAAAATGTATTTTTGTATTTCTTATTTTTATTTCCACTTTAAAAATGATATTCATTCTACCTGTTGATACTCAACGTTTATTAATGTTATAACATTATATATATATATATATATATATATATATATATATATATATATATATATATATATACATACACACCGCGCGCGAACACGTGCGCACACACACACACACACTCTCTCTCTCTCACACACTAGCGGACCCGACAGACGTTGTCCTGTACATATGTCTTAAATAAAATTTTAATTAAGTAACAGGACTGAAAGGATTTATTGTACCAAATTTTAGATAAATAATGTACAATTTTATTTCTTATTTTTTTTAAATTTAATATTTCCGATAAGTCACAATTTAAAATAAAAACAATATTAAAAATTTGTTATGAAATCAATTAACTACACAAATAAATTTGTAGGTTAGGATGATTGTTAATCAACGCACGTGTAAATTTGATAGGAATTTATGTAAAATACTCACTTCAATACCGCACTGAATTTACACAATGTATAGTTTTTATCTACACTTCAAAACCCTTCACTCACTAATTACATCTGAAGTAATATTTCAATTAGCACGCGATTTATTTTAACATAATAACAACACAAAGTTACGAAATTCTCCTGAATCTGATCGCAGCGCCACTATCGGGACAAACTGGAAGTAAAATGAAATATTTTTGGATATTCGACACCGCGATCGCAGCGTTGTCTGCCGGATACAATGTAAAACATTCCAAGATCAACAATAATTTTTAAATAAAAAATTTATTAAAAAAACTTTGTAGTGGACCGAATTGTGAATCTAAACCATTCTCGAATCCACTTGAACACACACAAAAAATTTCATCAAAATCGGTTCAGCCGTTTAGGAGGAGTTCAGTGACATACACACGCACAGTACAATTTTATATATATATTTTTTTAAAGAGAATTTATTTAATTTAAAGTTTCTCTGAAAATCTCCTCTGTTATTTTTAATAAACAATAGACCCCACCCTCCCCCTTCTATGGATCTGGTGGTTTTGCAAATCAGAAGTACTTGAGCTTTACAAACTTTACAAATGAGTAGTTGGAAAAATTACTTTTATTGGTGTAGCTATTTGTGTTTGAGAGTGATTTTTTATTAATGTAATTATTTATTTTAATTATTAAAGTTTTCATCATCTTGTCAGTGACCTGCTTGAAGACCGTGAACTACCTTTTGAATAGAATGCTGAGTGTTACTGCTCTACCAGTATGCTGTTTTAGTTTGAAAGTAAAGGGCTTCAACGTTGCCCGAACAAATACCTTGTGGAGGAACGCATTAAAATTTTTGTGAAGATAGGTGGGAGATGTAGGACTGAGACGTTCACAGTGTTTTATAGAAGTTTATTTGCTGCTAAAGATGAGTTGTTGTTTACATGTGTTGATGCGGAGTTAAGAGAGAGTATCTCAACATTGGAGATGTTTGCCCCTTGATATGCCTAGTGTGTTTAGGGGTTTAGTTACCATGTGTTTCTCTACATCTCCCTCCCCTACGAGTAGTTGCATTTTAGGATGTTGCACAATGGTTATTAGTATTAGTGTTTGGTTCTTTTTCTTTTATCCGCCCCCACCACAATATTTATCCAGAGAAAAGTTCAACTTTACCGCAGAATTTACCCAGCATTATTACGTCAGGATGCTCCTATCAAAACTGTGCAACTTTTTGCAAATCCCTAAGCCCACTACAATTAACGAGCTCGTGGAATGAACACGTAAAAGCAAGCGTAATACCAAAGCTCAGGCAGCACTCGATAAGCCACGCGAGAAGCGAATGGAACCCAAAAAGCAGGCAGAGAAGTAAGAAAACACAACTCCTACACCAGCTCCTCTGCCCCCCAAACCCCCTTACCCTACAGCAGGATAAGATCCGCAAGACCACGCACAAGAAGTGCACGCTCACTATATTGAGAAAAAGTATCCACAGACCTGCACCAGGGTACACAGCTTTAATACGGCAAGACTTAATCCTCCAGAACCACCCACTGAGTAAAGGCCTATACAAGATACAGTAGTAGGCTGACAAGACATCTACTGGGCTGAAGACATACGGGGACGAATCAGGAAATCCACCCAAAAGCAGATATGTCCCTTTCCTGGGGAAGAACTCGAACCAGCCGCCAGCACACCGGGTTCAGAAGCAGACGAACGTGAAGAGCTTAAAGACAATCCCGCATTTGAACCAGCCAACGCCAGGATGCCTCCCTCTCAGAGGCCAGAAGACAGGTATGAAATTTGCCCACCAAGTCACCACGATACTACGGTGAGGATAGAGTTCCCTGCACCACAAGGTGCCGCTTTGATACAATCTCTACCTCCCACTCATAGCAGCTTCCTACGCTACGCCACCACTCAACATGCCCAAATGTCTCCTGCAACAACAAAAATCTCCTGGCGCAGCCCAGTGGACAGGGAGCCTCACCGCAGAGAACTACCTCCAAACCCAGTGAGAGAACCAGGAGCACCCCAAGCCGACGATATAGAGGACCATCAAGAGCCTCTACTTTGATCAGCCACCCCAGAAGCACCGGCCCTGGAGGGTCAACACAGTCTGCAGACTGCCACGCCGGACACCACCGCAGACATGCCACCTTCTGCAGGGGAGGCAGCCACGAGAAGTGCCGGTGACATTGAGGCCAACCTGGAGAATCTAACTCATCCTGCAACCTCCGGCCACGTCCAGCCTGAATGATATGGCCACCCAGCTGGTCTTTGCATTGCAAGGCATCAAGGCAACTTTAGAGATTCAAGAGGATGAGCCCAGCTACCAGGTCAGAGACACATCAGAGCCTGTCCAGCCTTCCCCTCTACAAGCCGCCCTGATGCTGCTGCTCCTGGAGGAGGACCCAGCCGATCGTCCCCCGGTGTCTAGTGATCCCGGGCCGACCACAGCTGGAGATGATGACTCAGAACCTACCGGCCAGGTATGAAGATAGCAACCCGCACGAGCTTGTTGAGGTGCTCCCCAGCTTGGTCGGTACCGAAAAGCCCCGTGCAGGCCGACGACACAATTCATATGTCCCAACTCAATCCACTTGGCGTTCAGGAAGAGGGGCCAACCCCCCAAGAAGTCCTGCCAAATCCATAAGTGAAGTGCTCAAAACTTTTGTTTCAAGCTGTCAAGAGCTGGGGAAAAAAAAAAAAAAAAAAAACCTGTTAACACGTGGCCATCAATTGCCATAATTTGAACTCGTAGTTAGTGATGCAGTTGTCAATTGCCGCTAAGGTGAACCAGCAAGTCACAGCACGTTGATGCATGACCTGTTCCAACAATGGTAATTAGATGAGTTCACCTCATCAGTATAGTCCGCAGCGCATCCGATTTCTACAGAGTCGGCCTAGTGACGTCAGAAGATTGTAGGTCTACTGTCTGCAATGCAAGAATGGATGTTCCAGCCAGCAACCTGTATCATTCACCAGCACGCCAAAGCTATGCCCTTCAAGGCAACAATTATTGCTAACCACCACTAGATGGCACCACTAGTTCACTATCTACTAATAGGTAACTGGGCACCCGTGGAGATAGCTAATTAAGTACATCAGTTGACTTGTGTTTCACGGCCTTCGGCGTAGGACCGCTGGTGTTTGTCCGTGGTAGCATGAACACAGAGGCCTATTGTAACACTCTGGATAATGAAATGCTCCCAACATTGTGGCGTTTTTACGGAATGGACTCATGTTACTTTCAGGATGACAATGCCAGGTGCCATGTTTCAAGAGCTACTATGCAGTGGTATGCTGACAACACAGTTTGCAGATTGGACTGGCCCGTCCATAGCCCAGACCTCAACCCAATAGAACATCTTTGGGACAAATAGGATCGCCAGGTGAGGGCTTGTCAGACGCGGCCAAAATCCGTTGCTCAACTCATGGAATGGTTGCAAGAGGAATGGCGACGAATCTCCGTAGATGTCCTGCAAACACTCGTAGACAGCATGCCAGACAGGGTGGCTGCTGTTATAGCCGCAAGAGGTGGCCCTACGAGATTCTAACGGGGTTACAACCACCGAGCAAACATTGTGGACAGGTGCCCAATTATTTTTTGGTCGATAGTGTATATTTCGTCGTTTGTCTTTCATCCTCCCAGTCGGCCGGTGATGTCACACCAGAGAGCTATATTTTTCACCACTCCACCAGAAGGGAAATCTCTCCTCAAGCCCCACTCTTGGAACTTATCCTGTCATGCCTTGCTTAGTCGTCCAAGCACTGTATCACTCGTCTACCCACACTAGACACTTTGGCCCCTTCTGGGCAACAATGCGATAGGGATCAAGTTATAAATTTCAGTTGTTTTAACAGAGCTATACTACCCACCCCTAGCTAGTCTACAAACGAATTGCCTCTAACCATATTGCGCAGTTCAGCTTCCCATTAAGATCTTTAAAAACCCAGGAGTAAGAACATCACCATGTGTTTATTTCCAGTAACACAGAATAAACCTTGCTTGAACCAATCCTTGAGTTCCACGTTCCCGTAGACATAGCACCTTTCCAAGTTGACCTCACCCTCGAGTGAAATGCAGGTCATACCGGGGACTATACTAAATTGAGTCAAAAACACACCTTTCTTACCAACAAGCAGTAGCTCTGCCAATCTTCCTACATACTTCGGTACGTAGAACAATGGAGCCTTCACAGGTATACAGTTTTAGACTAGCTTGTCAGTTCGGTGTTCGTTTTTACCACCGTACTTTTGTGCCAGAGGAGACATTCCGTGGAATGGAAACATGCAGTCGAAACACACACCCACTTGTAGGGACTGTAGACAGCAGGGCCTAATTTTCTCTACTCATCGTGCCTTAGTGCCGAGCACTGAGATTGGGTATATGCTCATTGGCAGCCACTCACGTGTGGCTCTACACTGTAGAGTAACACAAGCCCTGCCTTTCATCTCACGTATGTGAGTGTGTGTGGGGCTCCAGATGCCTGTCTCCAGACAATGTGGTCTTAAGAAGAAGGTGAAATAGGTGTTAATTTCCTCTGGGCGTTTGCAAGACTGACACCTGCCCTTGTTGCCGCAATAGGACAACTTAACCCTATGGATCAAGCCCACGCTCTACAACGCCTGCCCGTCCCAGTCACACCGGAAGTACAAAGAGATTTATTCCAACCACCAATCCACCTGAGTCAAGAAGTTCACCTGTGGCTCGTGGAATACTTCAGTCAACCGGAACAGCAGCCAACTGCCTCCATCGCGTACCTCACACCTGTTTCTCTGTCCCCACCGACCCGAAACACACCCAGCAATCAAGATGCTCAAGCCTCAGGAACATCAACACATTAGAGATCTTAGTCGCCCAGGTATACCGCCTGAGGCTCAGAGCCTGGAACGTAAGATTATTCCGGCAGAACCAGATTTCATGCCCTGCCATAAAGTTACAATGCCAGTATTTTACACTGGGAAAGTTCCAGCCCCACGTAAAGACTTACTGCATTCAGTGATGATGTTTGTAAACACTCAGTGCTCGTGTTGTTGTTTTGAAGGGTCTTATTGCTGATTTTCTTTGTTTATGTCGGTGCTCCCATACAAAAATGTGTTATTAACGCTTTTAAGGTACTAGTGCTTTGTTGTAAATACTAGATAGATTCCCATCGGCCAGGGTGATGGAAGGCCCTGTGCCGGCAAACGCTAGAACTATGTCACATGTAAATCTACCTGCTGTGAATCATGATTATGACGGGCAGGCAGGGCAAGTGCATTTTTCCGCCTTCTGCGGCCACAGCAGGTAAACAGCTAGCTAACGCACCTCTCACGAATGGGGCCCTTTCTACATGCAATGTGTTGAACTTTTGTGCTGTAGTGTCACTGACAACAACTTGTTTGCTTTTTCCACAGGAGAATATCTGTTAAATTATATTTGTAATTCAATACCCAAGCCTTCAGTTTATCTTGTGAATGGCACATTTAAAAAAAACTAAGGGTTGCGAGCACCCCACACCCGACAGAGCGACACAAATTTTAACTTCTTTTTCTTTCCCAATCCCTTCGTGACTCCCCAGGGGAGATGAAGAGGACAAGCCATTAGCAGTTGTTTATCCGGCCGCATCTCAGTTGTCTAGTGAGCAAGAGATACAACACTAGTCAGCCAGCACCCAGCCAGCCAGAGATGAGTCACCCTGCACACACTACCGCTACTGTCAGAACTCCAGCGCACAGAGTGGAGAGTGCTACAGAGGCACAACACCATCTTCAAGGGATGACAGTTCTACATCATCTCAGAGAAAATGGCCCCTTTCGTCATGCCCAGACGAATCTTAACCGCACCAGAGGGGCGGACGAATTGACGCGAGACGCTTACTGACTTAGAAGAAAACGACTTTGCTTCATCTACAGACATTTCATAAAGTGCATTGGACGAAGTCCAAACAATATAATAACTATCAGAGAGGCTACAGGATATTCCTGGTTGAGGGCAGTATTATAAGACGTGACAAAAATATACTTTTCATCACCAGCACGGTCAGTAAGCAAAGTCTAGCCGCCCTTCTAAGACAGTTACCACATAACTATATTTACAAGGCCAAATGTTACTCTTTCATTCAACATGTCACTCTGACTGTCTTTTGAATGCCACATGACTGTCTTTATATAAAGAGAGGTTAACAAGGTAGTTATGGATGATAGTGAAAATAAAATGACTTCACATATTGAGATTAACTCAAGCAAACATACTCCAGAAAAAATAAACACATTAAATTGCTCCAAAAAGGAGAATTATTAGATTCTTTTACATCTCCACAAAAAAATATTGCATCTAGAATACATTTAAGAAGTATGCATATTTTATTTTCTCCCAACTGATACCCTATCATTTAACCATGATGCAGACAATGGACTCTACCATCTCCTGATTCTCAAAATGAACACTGTGCATCTGAAATCTTGTTTCACAGAGCAAAGCAAATTTATTTTATAAGTATTATTCAGAAATGTATTAATAAACAAATATAATTAATAGGGAAGTGCAAATATTTGGTATACCGGAACGTAAACATAAATTCCAACTTTCAATTTTGTTTCAGTAAGAAATTCGTTTGCCGAAAGTTGTAATGAAATGAAAATCTTCGATCTGATGAATGTTCATTTAGTGTGCCAACAAAAACATTTTTGTCAGTAAATCACCTTGTTTTCATTATTTTAAATTAAAAAAAACCACACATAATGGAAATTTAAAAAAAGGCAAGAATCCCTATGGTGTATATTTCATATCTTCAATTTTTTAAATTTGGTTTTGCAGCAAATTTATTATAACTAATAATTAGATAAAATGTTATAGAATACCTTCACCTTTCATTAAGAATGAGCACAATTTTTGTTTAAGAAAGTGTTGACAATATCCTGTATTTTCTCTTACCCTAGAAAAGTACTTTGATTCTGCAGATACACATTTCTATTTTGCTGTATAGTTCTGCAGTGCGTGCTAATGTTATTGACATGACAGTTGTTGTCAGTGAAACTACCACACAAGCTGACAAGCTACAGATGGTAATATCCATAAAGCTGTCATTTTTGTAGTACATATCTTGAAGTGTTGTTCATCTGTATGGCTTTTACTAGTCATTTCTGGTAATGATATTACTGCCACATTAAGATTATCAGACAACAACTGAGTCATGTTTACTAGATACAAGATTTTACCACACTCATTGGCATTCAGATCACAACGATATGCAGAAAATCTTACAACTTTGCATCCATGTGTGCAAAAAATGTCGTCAATGTGATACGGCACAGGAGTGTCATGCAACTTCGCATGCTCTGGAAAATTACATTTTCTTTCATTTTCAAATAATTCAATAATATTGGCATTATAGGCAGTACCAGGTAATGACTTTGTCTAGTTTGAACACACAAAATTTCCACAGCTCTAAATATGGGTGGATAGGATGTACTGTTCATATAAGAGGTACATGAGGCATCTCATATGGTAGAACATATCTGCGACCAGCAAGTAGGAACACAAGATCATTATCGCTATCCCTCAATATCTCTCGCTCGCCGTGACGACTGGGAGCGTACCTGGACTCAGTGGCGACGGACACGGCAGAGTCGTTGAGCACGAGCTTGTCGATGGCCACCCGCAGCGTCTGGTGCAGCGACTGGTCAGTGGGATACACTCCTGCAAACACCATGGGGCGGGCCGGGCGGAAGCCAGGCAGGGCTGCCACTACAACGTCCTTGAGGTGCAGGGTGTCTCCTACATAAGCCTCCTTGGTGGAGCGCATGTTGCAGGTGATGTAGCCCACCTGCCCGGCCTGCCTGCAACACTCCCACCCACAACTCAACCTCACTCTCAACCTCAAAGTGAAAGTATGATGGAAAATAAGGGGAAGCTTATGGTTTCCAGGAATACGGCTGTTAGAGAAGGATGGTCTTAATAGAGGGAGATATCTATTTTTAGATATGCACTTCCTGGAGTATAGTATTTGACAAAGAAGAGACACACAGCAACTTACTTTTTATTTTTCAGCTCATTTCCCTCAGAATTGCACAACTTATTACAAAACAAAATTATTCACAATTCCAACAAATTCTGTCTTTAAAACAGATGGTCTTAATGTAAGGAAAGAGTCTTGGTCTTAATGTAAGGGACTGCAAGAGTGAGCTTCTAATGTATCTTTAAAAGTTAAATGGCAATCGTATAGCCTTTTTTCTGTGAGTACTGTACCCAAAACTGAAAATAACTACAAGAACAAAACAAAGAATTCAAAAACCAAGCAAATCCCAGAAAATGAAAGACAAAAAGCTCGGAACTAAAGAAGACCCTAGCAGTGAACAGAACATGAACCTATGAGCAAAAGGCAAAACAATTTTAACCAGGAAATAATATTTTCTCTATCTGTGTTAGTTGTGGTATTTGTCCAACATTTCTCCTGTCCGGTATCTTACCTTTGGCTCATTGTTTATGTACTATTGACTGCTACGTTCTTCTATAATTCATTGCTTTTCTTCGTAGCATTTTCTGGGATTTGCACAGTAGGTATTCGGTTTCTTTGTTTTGTTCTTATACTTATTATCAGCAATGGATACAGTTGATTTAAATACTCACAGAAATCAAGTTAAAGAAATTATTCTACAGTGAAATGCAGTAAAAGCTTTCCAACAGGTTCCAAAACACAACATATTTATCTTTAACACTTGAAAAATTACTCTTGTCCTCTCTAATTGAAGCATTATTACATCCTTTCAAGGAGGTTTTGTCTTACTGGTATAAACTTAAACCAATTCCTTAAAAACCAGTTACACTACTGTTTACTGTAAACACTAAGGGGCACACCTACAGTAATTTTGGCAATAAACTATGAAAATGGATCTCCACGTCTTAAAATATTAATAGTTAAAATTTGTAGCAAGTTGAAAAATATTATATTTTATTTTATTAACTGCACAAGGTGACACAGTGATATAGGCTGTTCACGGTCAAGTGAGCACTTCTAAAGCCCTAGTTACTTTTTTCTAACAACCATTTCTTATACTTCCACCACTTTTTAAAATAAATGTTAAATGTAAATATTAAACATAGTATATATATTTCACCAGACTCGAAAGTTAACGTCTATGGCTGCAATAAAAAATATTTATTGAGTATTATTCCAGCTGAGAAGGATTTAAAAAGTACTCACTTTACCGCGAACAGCTTATAATACTCTGGACTTCCATTAGGAAAACAATGGGGTTTTATTCCCAGCCCAGCCAATATTTCAGTATTTCAGGGTTCATCTACAAAATCCATTGAGGCAAATGCTCAGATGTTTCCTTACTAAATGCCCAAGCTGAGCCCTTCAACATTCCTGAATTTCTAGGGTTCCCCTACAAAGGCTTTGCTGTTGTGTGGCAGACACTAAATACCAAATAAATTACAATTAATATCAACATTTTAGAAAAAATATTATATCTGTAATAAAATGACATGGTTACTATGCTAACTTGTAGACAATGAGGCTGTGATGATGTACTAGTCAGACAATTTGCCTCCTACCTCACTGAACTGGGTTCTATTCCCTCCTAGCGGGGTCACTCACTTGGGGATCTTCCATTTCCCCTGCCCTTACAATCTGGCGCTGCTCCATACTCACCTCGTACCACCCTCATGAGCTCTTAAAAAGAAGCCCAAATCACGCCATTCCACTCACTATCATAGATAGTGATTATTATAGGCCAGTCACGCTATAATGAGTACTTTTGGAAGGGCTGATTAACGGAAATATTAAAATATTGATGTATCCTACTTACAGTTGGTCAGTTGGTGTCTCGTGGGGTTTCAAGATCCCCAAGCCCCGGACTTCGTAAGTTTTGCCAGAGTGGACGGAAACAATTTTATCTCCAACCCTAATACTTCCTTCCGTGACATAGACGAGAGCCACTGCCCCTCGGTAGCGATCATACCAGCTGTCGAAGAGGAGAGACCTGAATGGTGCAGAGCGATCGACTGGTGGAGGCGGCACTCGCTCAACTATTGCACGGATCATCTCCTCCACTCCAGTGCCGAGCTTGGCCGAGATCTGTAACGCGCCATACTGCCTTGAGTGTGTTCTGTTCCACAGCAAACAATTATCACTTCAAACAATGTTCACATTTTTTATAATAACATGTCAGTTCCGTAAAATTAAAAAAAAAAATTATTTTCATTGTTCCTGCGTACTAGAACGTTTATCATTTTCGAATAAACATTAAAAACCAAACACCTTACAAAAAAAAGTACAAAAACAAAGTTAATCAGAATTGACTAGGTGACAACCAAAAAGTGTAGAGCAAAGAGACACACGCATAATGCAAGAATTATTTTAACATCCCAAGCAATGCCTTGTGGAAACACCTGGTATAGCAGGATGGATAATAGAGGTTGAAACTCCTCCGCCTCTCAGGAACACACTATTTTGAACTTGGTTTGCAAAACTCACAAACAGATGGCAAGAGGTGAAAATGCAGTGGAACTGAAAAATGAAGGTACCTGAGGTTGGAGCAGAGGCTGACAAACTACTGACAGTATTAGTAAAGAGAAAAAGAATACAGGAATCCTAAATTTTAATAAACCACATTCTACCATACATCACTCGAGCAAAAGTTTCATTAAGTATAGTATATTTGGAAGCAAATCAGAACATGCTGACTTATGATACACATGAATTCTGTACACATACAGTTTCATCACACATGTAATAAAATGGGACCTTTATGGATGTGTGAACAACATGACAGATATTGAGTAAAGCCTACAAGTTTCTGGGGACACTTCTGTTTCCCACATCACCACCACCAGTTGCTTCTAAATTCCCAAACCATCTCATTTCATTCATTACTTAAGCAGGCTGCCAAATGACAAGTTTGAACCTCAAAGTCTCCTCTAGTGTTCTGAAGTTTCCTTCATGGGGGGGAACAAAAGTAATACAATACGAATACAATTGATGATAACTTAAAACTAATTTCAAGCTATGTAAATACTATGTTATATTTACAGTGATCACTTTAAACCTGTTGAAACACCTTTAAAATAATGTCTTTGTCAAAGCTGAACAATGTATGTAGTTGTTCTGCGACACGCTCTGGATTGGCATTTTTCAAGTCCACTTTGTTCAGTACAGGAATGACGACAAGGTCTTTACCAGACGCCAGGTAAAAGTTGGCTACAGTCTGAGCCTGAACGCCTTCGTTGGCATCGACCAGCAACACGACGCCCTGGCACGCAGACAGGGAGCGCGAAACCTCGTTGGCAAAGTCCACGTGCCCCGGAGTGTCTATGAGGTTGAGGAGATAGGTGCGGCCATCCACAGTGTACACCAGAGACGCGGTTTGTGCCTTTACGGTGATGCCACGCTCACGCTCCACGGGCAGGCGGTCCAGCACCTGCTGTTGACCCGAGCCACTCACCATGACCCCTGCCAGCTCCAGTAGACGGTCGGCCAGCGTGCTCTTGCCGTGGTCCACATGTGCAATGATGCTGAAGTTCCTAATGTTCTCCACAGGGATGTTGCACACATTCACACTAATGTCCTTCGACACTTGTCCTCCCACACTGGAGCAACGAATCACCACTTCCTTGCTACATCCCACGAGGTTCAACAACCTGTCAACAAGTATAATACACTAAGCTATGAAGCTGTTTCACCAATAAGTGTCTTGTCTGTAACACATTAGGCCTAACACATTTTCTTACGTAATCATAAATGTCTTACCATACAACTATTTTGTATGGTATTCAAAGAAACCAGTGCGAGGAGAGTGACACATACAAAACAGACTGCAAATTAGACTGCTAACATTTCACATAAAATATGCACACTTTATAGTGGAATGGGTGCGTGCAAGTTTCATATACAGTCCAAAATGATCAACAGTCAGAGACTGCAGAGAACTGGAGCACACCACAGCTGACTGGATGATTCTGTACAAACAGTAGGAATATTATTCGTACAGTCACTGTTGTAGGCCCTGACACAAAACTTCAAATTGCTAGTGTTCCTTCTGCGAGAGTATGCATACTATAATGAAAAGTGATGGTTCTGTCGCATCTCTAGTGTTTAGTGATGAAGCCATCTTTCACCTTACTGGTACAGTTAACAGACATAACGTGAGAATATGGCGTATGCAAAATCTACACGCCAATTTGCAGCATACACATGACTTACCTACAAGTGAATATGTTATGCACACTAGCCCATGACATTATCTTTTTCATTTAATGCACAATTATAAGAATTCCATTACTAGCTACAGCTAGAACAAGAAATTAGATTTCTTCTTACAGCTAGATGGAGCACTACCACATGTTCACAATGATGTCAGAAGAAAGCTGAACAACATTAGTTAACTATAGCACATTTCTTTGTTGGCATTCATATGCCTCTGAACTACCACCCTACAATGTATTCCTGTTGAAGTTTGATGAAGATGGTCTGGTCTACCAGTCAGAATTACAACACAACACGCTGCCTGATCTGCAAGCACACATCACAGTATGCTACAGTGTTTCCGCAAGAACTTTACAAGCTACACGTGTTGACGCAGGCTAAGAGCCAGCAGCAGGCAGACCAAGATGGCACTCATCGCCCTCAGTAACACGTGGAAGTAAGGACGTGGTGCAGCACTGCAGCATGGACTACCAGTCAGAATTACAACACAACACGCTGCCTGATCTGCAAGCACACATCACAGTATGCTACAGTGTTTCCGCAAGAACTTTACAAGCTACACGTGTTGACGCAGGCTAAGAGCCAGCAGCAGGCAGACCAAGATGGCACTCATCGCCCTCAGTAACACGTGGAAGTAAGGACGTGGTGCAGCACTGCAGCATGGACTACCAGTCAGAATTACAACACAACACGCTGCCTGATCTGCAAGCACACATCACAGTATGCTACAGTGTTTCCGCAAGAACTTTACAAGCTACACGTGTTGACGCAGGCTAAGAGCCAGCAGCAGGCAGACCAAGATGGCACTCATCGCCCTCAGTAACACGTGGAAGTAAGGACGTGGTGCAGCACTGCAGCATGGACTACCAGTCAGAATTACAACACAACACGCTGCCTGATCTGCAAGCACACATCACAGTATGCTACAGTGTTTCCGCAAGAACTTTACAAGCTACACGTGTTGACGCAGGCTAAGAGCCAGCAGCAGGCAGACCAAGATGGCACTCATCGCCCTCAGTAACACGTGGAAGTAAGGACGTGGTGCAGCACTGCTGCATGGACTTTCCAAAACGGGATAGTTATTGTTTCTAGTGTACTGTGTCTTTTCTGTCAGGGTCTAAAATTGTTTGTAAAACGTTATATGTTTCCTTTCAGGGTTGTGTAATATTGTCATATTTAAATTCAAAGTGCGCATAGCACCAAAGATCTGGACAGTATCATTCAGGCTACGACAACTTTCAAAGACATTGGAAACATAACAAAATCGCAGCCTTAAAATTATATTTGTAAAACTATATTAAAATTGCTTTTGTGCCATTTTATTTAAATAAAATTATTTTTTTTTTACTCTACGAGCATAGCACTTCCACTTGTGTGAACCCCGTAGGCAGCCATGGTAGGGCCACACGACCCCTGCCTCTGGGCAGTCTTCCTAGGAGAGCTGGCGAGGTAAGGCGCTGTCATAGACACTCTCCATAGTTTCATGTAGTATACTGGTTAACCTTTGCTTCGCGTACATTTTGCCAGACATCCCCAGCATAATGCTATCCGCTTAAATAATTATTTATCGCCCTTGTGGCTTTTTGAAACTTAAACATGATGAGAGGAGATAATGTCGGAGAGGCCACACGGCCAGCGCAACTTGTGAATCAGGCATCATCCGCCCATGTTTAGAGCTTTTTCTTTTAACTTTTGTTCAATTATGATGAGCAATATTTAGGGTGATATTTGTATGTGGTCCTGTCAGGGTTTTTGTCTGTTTAACTGTTTTACGGCCACATCGCCCACGGCCATGTAAGATACCGCCAAGCCCGTATCTGCACTATCACAGTGGTTAAAGGGCTAATTCTTGTAATTGCATGTGCACCGTAATTTATCTCAGTGTTGTATGTATTGTTTACATTGAAGGTTCTTGTATTTTCATTGCCTGATGCTTTTTGTGTATCACCACGCAGTCAATCCATATGTTTTGTATGCTCACATCTTAAAAGGAACAATTTTCCTAATGCCGTTCTCATTTTGGCCACAATTTACAAAATTTCACAAAAAATAATGCATTTTCCATCTGCACAAGTGGTATGCTAAGAAATTCATCCAGCGGCATCGACGCCATTTAATACTAGTTTCACACATATGCCTGTTTATTTCACCTATTCACGTTGTGCTCCATGTTCACCCAGTGATATTTATGTATTGTTTGAATGGTGGTATTATTTTCAATCTTAACCCGCTATGTGTTTTGACAGTCGTCACACATCATGTGGTTCGGGGATGTGTCCCGACGAGTAGGCGTTAGTGATGAGAATAGACGGACGTGGTATTGTTAATTATCATACTCCATGTCCTGTCTCCAGGAAAAATCTCTAGTCCAGCTTATTGGCTGTAGACCCCTTTCCTCGTGGAGGCTGTGTTCTCAGACACCGTGGAGAAATCATCCATCTAGGAGTGTGCAAGTTGAGTAACATGCTAAGGGAATCACCCACCGGAACTGGCTAGTCATTTCCGAGGTAACCGTAAAAATCATTTTGGCAGGTGATGTAAATTGGTTAAATAAAAACTATTCTACCAGTGTCAATCTATGTATTCTTGTAGCATCAGAACCCAGCTCTTCATCAGTGTTTGAAAGTGACATGTTTAGTATTGACAGTGTTTTTTTAAAAGTACAGTAAAACCTCTCTATTACGACACCTCGGTTCCCGAGAATAGGGTCGTAATACAAATTTTGGAAAATTTTGGGCGATTTTAACCCACCCCTAACCCCTATGCCACCAAACTTGCCATTTTTTTTTGCATGATGTTCGTGTTCAATCGTCACTAGCACATAAAACCCACTCTTTAAATTAAATTTAAATACATGTGTGTATATTTTAATAGCTGAACGTCTCCTGATTAATTTGATACCGTTCAGCTGTTGCTCATACAGGTAGCTGTCGATTGATAGCTACAAGATTACTCGTGGGCGGCGGCGGTGTTGGGAAAACATGGAGATAGATGCTATTCACGTCAATGTGTTGAATTTCTACTATATTCAGGCGGCGTGTTGGTCTCTGTACTGGTACAATGAGGCCCAGCAATGTTTACAGGAATACAAATATTTAGTGCGGCCTGCTTGAAATATTAATTAACACAAATTTTTCATGAGAAAATTCTGACGTGACATATACACGCACACGGCCTAACTCGCCCAAATAAATTGCTCACCATAAAAAATGATCACCTTATGTAGGTAAGGGCAGAGGAGGGTTGACAGAGTGGGAGGGTAAGGCAGAGGCGGCGGTAGGTATAGTACGTGACTAGACAAAGAATTCTCAACACGGCCTGGAACCCCTCCCCCCAAATACCACAGTCCCTTTCTGACTTGAAGTAATTTATTGCTTCTCAGTAAAGGCCAGTTTTCCATAAACTGAAAACCATAGATAATAGAAACTTTAGTGTGGTTAAAGATTATGTCTACAAAAACAAATCTGTGCATAACTGAAACCGCGTTTGAAGATACTATAGTTGGCGAGGGATTACTGTATCTATTTTTAGACGTGCCTCAAATTTTCTACTTTTTTGACCCAAACTTATCATGGTTCCTCGGGATTGGGTCGTAATGGAGAGGTGGTCGTAATAAATGGGGTTGTAATAGAGGGGTTTTACTGTATTATTAAGATAATGTGACAATAACAGTGATAGTTTGTGGTAGTTTATTGAAACATTGCGCATCTAAGTAATTCATTTCGTGGGCTACATTACCATTACGAATAATATTAGTAACATTCTCATTAAAACGTATGGCCTACAAAGAATTAGGAAAGGTGACATATTTGTGCGGCTTTTAAAAAAGAGGTCTTGAGAGCCGATGAGGATGAAAATGAGGCGAGAATGATGCAGTGCCGGAATGCAAAGACGGAGGAAACTGGCCGAAGAGCGGCATCGTCCGAGACGATTTCCACTTGCAAAAAATAAAGGAATGGAGGCCTATAATAAATATTGCTTTCGTGAGATTATAGACTGTCTTTAAGAAGTGCTCGGCTCCACGACAAATGCTCTAATTTCATCCGTTCGTCCATCAAAAGTTAAGCTAAGCTTGCCAAGGTTTTGACAGACGGAAGGACGCGACGGGTCGTTGTAAATCCTGCCTTATTGTGGACTAGGCCTTATGCCGGAATCACATAGCCCCGACCAACAGAGCACGACACGACCAAAAATGCAACCACGACACATTTAAATGTGACTACTTGGATTTACAGCATGACCGACACCACACACTGGGCATTTAACCTTACTATTTAGAAGGCGTTGATAGACTATGTTAGTTTCAAAGGCAGTGCACAAGAGGGAAATTTGTAATACATAATAGTGACAAATTGGTATAGCTAATGAATACAAAGGTAAAATAATTATTTTTAAGAGTTAGATACACTAATATTCGATTTATTGTTATTTTTAAGCTGCGCATTTACCATTGTAGGGAAAGCTTGTAATAAAATTTAATTTTGCAAGGTTGTACATTCAGCGCGTTGAGCCGCACGACACGACGAAGAATAGAAATCATTTTTAATCCAAAACTTATGATCGGACGACAGAATCGGTCGGGCTTACGACGATCTATCTTGTATTTCATTGGCTGTTGGCCGTCATGTCGGGGCTATGTGATTCCGGCGTTATGGGAACCTGCAGTCATTATATAAAATTAATTTAAATAAATAAAAATGTTTAACCAAAAGCATGAAGAATTAACGTCACGTATAAAATGCTGGCACGGTACCAATGATTACACTACCGCGAAGCACAAAAATATAAACAACTAGGTATGATGGTAATATTTAAAAATTAAGGTAACACCACTACGAAATTTAAACGTAGAGACCTACCTGCACTTGGTATGCAATCGGGAATATAGTGAAGCAGGAATTCTTCTTGATACTTGAAATTTTAAAATGAGAATTTTTGTAATCAGCATTATCAGATATTACACGTATTTACATCTGCAATTTGTAGATTAATTACGCATGTATTCTAAACACGGCATGCGGAACTACAATACAAAATATTTACATCATGCGGCTAATCAGCCATTCAACAAGTGCCAACCTTTCCTTAAAATTTCTCCAGGACAATATTAAAGCATCTTGTAAACGATTGTGGTCATAAATATAATAGTGAAATTAATGGTGGGTTTACGATTAAAGACAGAAGAATGAAAAATTATACTTAATGATTCGATAACCACACGGAATATGAACAATAAGAAGGTTTGCAGTTAAAATTATTACTTTCATGTAATTTCTTTTTCTAACTACCCTATAAGTAAGTATTAAGTGAAAGCCTGATGGGTAGGGCGGGATTTTATTGCATTTCAGTTCTAGCAATTGGGGCCATGACTACCTCCCTAAGTGTACTTATAGCTAATACTAGAAGAGACTGGGAAGAACCGTTTAGATACCGTAAAAACCCAGTCGACAGGATAGAATTCAAAATATTCATGCATTAATCAGAAATGCTACGGGAGACAGAGTGTATGTGTAACATTTTCGTGTTAGAGATGAAAAAGCTAGCAGAGAGGGGACGGAAACTATATTTTCTTTCGCCTTGGCAATTGGAGGGTGACACTGGCTTGTAACAAGAGAAGTGCTTGCCTGACTCTCTGATGGGAGAAATGCCGCTATTGGGCGGCTTCCCCCTAATGATTTCACAATACGACATAACTTAAATACAAGTTGTAAATACAGTTTCCCGCCAACAATACTGTACACGTACTTTGATTGGCTACTTCGTTTTGACTTGTACTAAAGACATGAAATATAACGCTCTTTTAAGTCACGCCAAGAACGCACACGACTTCCTCAAGATCCGCACACGACACCTAACTCCTTGTACCCTTGAATACATTGAATAATATCTTAAGCACACGGAGAACTTATACTGTTATGTCAATCTTAAACCCACTTAAAAATATCTAAAGATTCTTGATGGTTGAGATTTACCTATCATAAACCACTGTCAGGTCACCGCCATTTTACATCAGTGGGACGCTACTCCCTCAGCGCGGGGGTAGATCGCTCCCTTGTGAGGGACCTTGGCCACCCAGTTGGTTGTCAGTTAGCTTGCGGAGGCGAGGAGAAGCTAACTCCCTCGCCCCTACGCAGCCACAAACATATTTTATGCTGCAAAGCTAGTATTCTTGTACAGGATTCCCAGGGTAGCGCCTGGGAGCTGTTTCCATAGCTGAATTTTACTCTCTTTTTCCCTGCCTGTACGGGATAAAAGAGAGTGGTGAAGTTAATTGAATTTATCAGCGCAGAATTTTAAAGTTCAGGACTTGTGAAGTACTGTCACGAGCTCCCTGTGAGAGAGCTAGCGACAGTTTGGTATAAAAAGCGGAGGTTAATAGCCAAATGAAGTTAAATTTTCGATATAAGTAGCTTTCCCATTACTGGCGTGGCAAGGGTTTATATAATTAAATTAATTATATGTATATTGAAGTGGTGAATTTAAGTTGCGCGAAAATTTAAATCAGTGTAGTTGTTTCAGTAATTACTTCATATCTTATGAGTTATTGTTAAAAACCATTAAATAATCTGATTGGTGTGTAAATGCATATCTGAATTTACCGTGACGAGCGAATAAAATTCAAGTAAAACATGTTAACTCGGGGAAGTCCGAGAGCGATATGGCTGGCGCGATGCTAGCGCCAACAAGTTTTGTGAAACGTGGTGGATTTTTGTCCCGGACCGATCGGAAAATTCCGGCCAGTTTCGGGGCCTTATTTCTATGAAATCGGGCGGTATAATTGCGCTGAAGGCGTGAATTTATATTTTAAAAGTTGTTTTGAACTATATTCCGTATTGATAATTATTTAGACTTGTAAAATTCGAAAGCAGAGCCATGAAAACACGTCGCGTGAGTGAAGTTAAACAGTAATATAGGCCAGAGGGCTCTGATTGGCCAAGAGAACTTGGTGGGGCAAGGCTTATGAAGTTGCTAGAGAGATGGCAGCATGGTCGTTAATTTACCGTCAACAGTTTTTATTTGACTTGGAAAAATTTAAATAAATTAAAAGCGGTTGTAATTAAAGTTATAAAATCGTCTTAAATAAATGATTGGTGCTGCAAAACTTAAAATGCTCAGTTGTGTACGACTAGAATATATACGCGAATATTTCGCTCGTCATAGTGATTAATATTTATGTAATGTGTTTCGGAGTCGCTCCAGTACAGAGTAGGGGAAATTGGTATACGAGGGTCTAGTTGACGGGCTAGCGGGCCGCAAATGACGTCATGGCTTCGAGAAGTAGCCAGGTTCTCTCATGTTTTTCTGTGATGTTGCGGGGTTTTAGTATGTAGGGGTGGAAATGAGCCATGAGCGAGGCGAAGTCGCATGCTGTAAGGAATTCCATGAGTTCATGGGAATCCTGCATTTCGCCTCGCATCTCTCCTGGCGAATTTCGCTGGCGAGGGCGGGACTGAGGTTGTGTATTTGGCATTGCAGGGGTGTCAAGAGGGGGAGCTGGTTTGTGAATAGATGCAGAGAGTGCCTGCGAATACGTTTTGCCGGGCTGTAATGTCCTGACTGTGAAACTGGACGGGGCAGGAGGTTGTTTTGCAGTTTTTTTTGCGCGATTTTCGCAGCAGCAGCAGTAGTTCTTTTCTGCACCAAGTCCAGGAACTTGGGGCAGGCTTTTGAAAGAGCTGCGTGTTCGCCTGCGCAGTTACTGCATGTCAGCTTGGAATTGGTTTCGTTTTTTTTTGCAGGCACTCTCGGGGTGAGGGCCGGCGCAGTGAGGGCATTTCGTCGGCATGGAGCAATGATTTTTTGTGTGTCCTAAAGCGAGACAGTTACAGCATTGTGCCACGTCTGTCGGCCGTTTCTGGTATTGTCGGGGATGAACTATTGTCATATTTATCCTCGTGACAGAGAGCAGAGGAGGGAGAGAAGTGTTCTGCGCCGCCGTGACACAGAAAAAACGTTGCGGCTCCAACGTGAATTTGTCTGGGTCTGTTTGGTCTGTGATACGTTTTTTAAATTGATAAATGTGCTGGATTGAGTATCCGGCACATTCCAGGTCTGCCTTGATGTCCGCAATGTCGGTTGTGGGGTGGAGGTCAAAAAACGACTTTCTGTGGGAGCTCGGAAGCTTGACAGAAAGTAAAGTAATGGATGTAGTTCGCTTCTAGCATTGTGCGAGCAGCTGTGAAAAAAATCAAAGTTTTTAGTGAGGATTTGCGTTCCCCGAGCTGTGGGGAGAAGGGAGAACCCGTCTCTACTAATAGCTCGCAGTTTCTGAACAAGTAAGTTGTATTTAGTGGCGTCAGGAACCACTAATCTGAACTGGTTTTGTTTTTCTGTCGTGTTTGTGGTGCAGCCGTTTGTGTTTTGTGGGTGGAGACGCTTGAAGAGCCGGGATGGTTAACTGCTGAGGTTTTTTCTGTTACCTCCTTAAGCGGGGAAAACCTATTTTGTGTAGGAATGGTGTTTGTATGTGCCTCAGACGACACAGAATGGAGGCGCTTGTTCTCCTGCGTGGTTGTTCTGTCCCCTTTTCGTTTTACTATCTGGAAGTCGGTTTCCATTTCTAATTTTTCATTTCCTGCGGCCGTTGTTGACGGTCGGGAGGAAGTTGGTGTGGTGATTGTTGGCGTCGTTGGAGCCGATAAAGTAGCCAGGAGTAGGTCAATGTGGTCAGGGATGCCTTGAGGAAAAATGTCGTAAACAGTTTGGTGATTAGGTTGTCTCTTTGCCAGTTCTAAAAATCGCTTGTTTTCCCGGAGGTACTGTAAGGAGTACGGGCCAGTTCCCGTCATCCACGACGGCTCAGTCGGTTCCCCTCCCACCACTGTCAGGTAATAATGATTTCATATCTAAATTTTTAAAATACATGTGCTATGGTCTAACAACTCTATGGTCTGTTCAGCTTTGGCTTGCTCTTCGCTACAAGCATTTTTGATAACAATAACAAACAATATGGCGCTGAACTATTTGAAACGTGGGGTGTCTCATTGTGTTCGATCTGCTGTGCTTCGCATGAATCGTGTGGTACCAGACGTGACACAACTGGCGGACAAGTTGTGGACTGACAGCAGCTTGTTGACGACGCAAGGAGATGACTCGGGAAGTGCTAGGACAACGGGAAAAGCCAAGAAGAAAGGTGTGGTGGAAGCTAGGATAACGCTAGTTGGCCCGGAGGGGAAGGTGGTGGGTGTGACAACGCTGGCCGAGGCGCAGAAACTTAGCAAGAGACGTGACTTGAGACTAGAGAAGACAGTGGATCTGGACACGAAGACTGGCCGGCCAGTCTACCAGCTCGTGACTGGTGCACAGTTCTTCCAGGACGAGAAGAATCAGCGGCAGTTGCTCAAGACAAGTCGCAGGGTTGTCACTGTCAGGGCCGAGAAAATTATATCCTTCAGCAGCAAAATAAACCAACACGACTTACAATCCAAACTCCACAAGATGCTAGGTTGGTTGGCGAAAAGATACGAAATACGAGTTGCCATTACTGCGGAACCGGAAAACGTTGCTCTTGCTGTGAGTATTAAAACGTATTTATAGTTATCTGAAATTGTCCAGGTTGTAATGGTATTTGCATATGTTAATAGCGCTTATTTGAATAAAATCCTAATATAAGTTAGTAGGTTGTGAGATCCTAGCCTTCTGTCATATTTGGATTTATTCCATTGTGGTTTTTGTGTGCTAATTGTAAAGGATAAGGTTATCTCTAATATACTTTTAAAAACATTGGAAATGTTATTTTTTGCAGTTACTAATTGGGCTTAAATCAGCACGTAAACTGATAGCGTAAATGTTAAGAAATAGGGCTTTTCTCAAAACAAAATTACAGAAAGTTGTATAATTCGACTCTACTAATTACACAGACCACAAATTTACTATTGGCATCAAGATGATATCAATAGAAACCATGCAAGCAATAGTCAGGAGAGCTACGAAGATCAGGGAAATTTTGGGGTAAAACGTGTGAAAAATGTGTACCTATGTTTTCCTGATAAAATTTTACCTGCATTTTCTTTGCAGTTCATAACCCTACCGACTATTGTATTTGTGATTTGTATTGGTAATAATGGTCAATTTGGATATTGTTCGTTTAGATCTTTGTGCAATTAAATGTATTTGTGAAATAAAAATATAATGATTATATCGGGAATATCAGGATTGTAAAGCGACCTAACCAAAAAATACCTAAATTCCCAATATTACCAATATGTACACATTATTTTTAAGTGTGAGGAGACTATGCTTGAAAATCATTTCTGGGGAAACTGCAAGCTTTGCTAATGAATGACTGCTTTGTGGTTACTGCCTAAAGAAGAAAGCTGGCGTGCCTTGAATCACTGTTTTGAATATTTACTCCCCTGCTGGTGCCAAGGACTCTGGCTCGATGCTTAATGTTGGGATAGCATACTCTTGAATAGTATTTGTAATTGCCAGGTAGCAGCATCGTGAAGTACTTAGCCTGGCCTAGACTGTCAAGTATTTCCATTATTACTGACAGCAGTAATACGGAATCATGTGATAATTTATTTAAATTATGTCCCTCAGATCCGAAACTACGCTGAATTTTGGTTTTGCCCTAGCATCCATCTTTTCCGGTACGAGCAACACTGGTGAATTCCATGGTTCCCCTGACAGAACAGGGAAAGAGGATTCTAGGTGATCTGCTAGGTAGAGAAGTAGCTGGCTGCATGGAGAGGGTCACGGCAGAGCAGCAGTTGTTGAAATAGCAATCAGTTAGTAGCAAGGAAATGGAAGGGGAGAGAAATGGAGAGGATAGCATTGATGAGACCGCAGGGGTGGAGATAGGAGGTAAGCAATGTAGAAGGGTGAAGCAGAGTACTAGTATATAAATAATGGTGGTGAACTGTAGGAGTGTATACAACAAGCTAGAGGGCTTCTGGAGAAAGGTTGAAGGATATGGGACGGATATAGAGGTAGCTGTGGAGACTTGGTTGACTGAGGAAGTGCTGGACATTGAATGTAGGCAGGATAAGTTCACCATCTTCAGAAGAGAGAGGGATAAGAGAGGAGGAGGAATAATGGTGTGTGTAAGGAAAGGACTAAAAGGGGCGGTAGAATGGGTTAGTCAGGATGTCTAGGTAATAATAGAAATTAAATTGAGTGGTAGTAGTAATAGGAAAATTACTTTACTGGCAGCGTATAGACCACCAGGACAGGGATGTAAGGCAATTGAGATGATCAAGGAGAGGGTCAATAAACTAAAGGACAGGCAGTGGGTTGTTGTAGCAGGGGATTTGAATATGCCTGTGGTGAAATGGGTAGAGGGTGCAGAAGGAATGGATAACATGATGCAGAGAATGGCAGCATAGTTAGTCAATAGAGGATAAGTCCAGGTAGTAGAAACACCTACGAGATGGAATGAGGAGGGTGTTGGGTCAGTGCTGGATGTGGTGTTGGTCAGACCTGGGAATGCTGTAGTTGGTGCAATAGTATTGGATGGTATAAGCGACCATCATATCCCGGTTGTGGAAATTGGAATTGGCAGGATGAGGGAAGAACAAACGGCAGAAAGGTTGGTGTGGCAGTGCGGGTGTAGAGGGGTTGTGGAGGGAGTTTAGAGGATTAATGGAGGTTATGTTGGAGAAATTTGTGCCAATGAAAAGGTTACGGACGGGTGGAGATCCGTCATATTATGGACAGGAGATTTTGAAAATGAAGAGGAAGTGCAGAAAATTACATGCCACGTGGAGAAATGAAGGGATGATAAGATCTAAAGAAATGATGAAACAAATGGGTAAGAAGCTTGAAAGGAAGATAAAACAGACAAAGAACGTATTTCTGGGGAACAAGGTATAAGAAGGAAAAGACAAGGAATGAGGGAAATTGTTTAGGTATGTTAGATTGCTAAGGGGAGGAGAGGAAGGGATCCCTCTGGTAACAGGAAGGGATGGTAAGCATGCGACAAATGACCAAGAAAAATCGGAGATGCTGCAAGGACAGTACTTGTCAATGTTTGTGGCAAAGCAGGGTTGGAATAGGGGGGACAAACAGGGTTCAGGGGGTGTTACGTGAGTTTAAGATGAGGGAATGGGAGCTAGAAAAGGTAATTAGGGGTTTGGAGAGCAGTAAGGCAGGGGGGCCAGATGGGATAGGAAACGCAACATTAAAGTTTGGTGGCAGGGAGTTGGCAAAATATTTAGAAGTGCTGTTTAAAAAGTCCTTAGGAGAGGGTAAGTTACCACAAGATTCGATAGATGCTATGGTGGTACCTATACACAAGCAGGGAGAGGATCGGGGGAGGTCTGGCAGCTACAGACTGGTGAGTCTCACATCAAGTACAGGAAAAGTAATGGAGAGGCTGGTGGTGCAGTATGTGGTGAGGGTAATGAACAATAGGAATTGGTTGGAGGAATCCCAGCATGGTTTCAGGATGGGATACTCATGTGAGACTCAGCTGACTGGGTTATTAGAGGATCTGATCCAGGTAGTTGATGAGGGGAAGCAGGTGGATGCCTGGTTCATAGATTTTGAGAAGACATTCGATAATGTGCCCCATGGAACATTAATGAGGAAAGTGGAGGCGCTGATACAAGACAGGAGGGTAGTGGAATGGATAGGGGACTTCCTCAGGGGGCGAAGGCAGAGGGTGAAAGTGGGGGAGGCAATATTGGAGGAATAGGAGGTTATGTCAGGGTTACCACAGGGAAGAATGCTGGGTCCTTTGTTATTTACGTTAATGGTAAATTACATGGGTTTGGGGATTAAGGAAAAATAAGATTCTTTACAGACAATTGTATTGTGTATGCTGAAGTATGATTGGTGAAGGGGGGGGCGGGGGGGAATTTTCAGGCTGACTTTTACAAGATATGGTTTGTGGACCAGGAAAAATAAAATGAAGATAAATGTAAGAAAAACAAACTTAGTGAGGTTTACAAGTAAGAAGATGATAAGCAGGGACATGTCCAGATGGGAGGGACAAGAGATAGAAGAAGCAGGAGAATATAAGTATCTAGGGATTGTACTGCAGGGAGACCTCAGGTGGAAAGAAAGCGGTAGAGAGGGTGGTTACAAAGGGAAGAAGGGCTCTGGGTATGCTGGGAAGGGTGCTGAATGGAGTCAGCTGTGCGGTGAAGGAGAAGGCCTATGGCACAATGGTACGGACAATGTTAGAATATGCTGCAGCAGTATGGGACCCGTATGTGGAGGTGGAGGTGTGAGAACTGGAAGAGGTGCAGAGAAAGGCAGCAAGATTGGTGAAGGGTAGGTGGAGAAGGCAAGGGCAGGATGGTGAGGAAGAAGGGAACTATAGGCCATAGTGATGATGAAAGATATGTGTGGAGCTCATTGAAGGTCAGGGGGAAAGTAGAATGGCTAATCAGGATGGTGAATGAAGAGTGTGAATGGGGAGGGCTACACTGCAAGCTAAGTAAGGAGGTGTTTAGAGGAAGAGGAAACAACCGTGAGAAGCTTCAGAGAGTGTGGAGGAGAACGGAGCTTGGTAGGCAGTCCATGCTTGTGAGGTCTATGAGGGAGTGGAATGTGTTGAGGTAGGAATTGGTATCTGTGAGAGGGGTTGGTAAGTTCAGGAAGGGAGTGGAAAAGGAGTTGGTTGGGTGAAGGAGAGTTGAGAGAGCTCCCCACCGGGTGGTAGCCTAATTGCGAGTGTATGTATGTATGTACAATAAACATTGTGCGAGCAATCGCCGGACTCCTGCTTTCCTTTATAATACCATCAGCTAACATTTGTTTTACCTCCGTACCTCTTCCTTATGTGCCTCCGGTATAGGATAGAGTTTCGTGTAAATGGGTTTTGCATCCGAAGGTGTCAATCTCATGTTTCACTGTGTTTATGTATGATAATTTATCTCCGGGGGAAAAGGAAATGTTATTATATTCATGGCATAATTTAACTGCGTAATTACCTTCTCTCCTGACCATGGAAATGATCTGCTTGTAGGACTGTGGCCAATAACCTAATCTGATTTGTGGTACTGCCTACACTTACTAGATAACTATTTTATACTGGCGTGGTAGACTACTGTTGGAACGTCTGCCTCAATATCCTCATTATAGCACAATTACATACACCTTCCCTTGCTATAGGCCTAGGCAAACTACGTGCTAAATATTCTCCTCTGGCAAGTTGCCTTTTTCTTTCTAGGCCTGTCCATAGTTCATGTATAGTCACTTGTACATTTTTTCACATTGGGCCGGAATTATTGATTGTCGTTTTACCTTACACTTAGGCACTCTTGTCAACGAAATCACATTTTCGTTTATCTTCATTATCCCGTAGTCTAAGTCTAATTCAGCACCAATTAAACTGAGGATATCCTTTGCAATGATGCACAAGTTTGGACATTGCGATGCAATAGGACATGTATGAATTATCTCAATATTTCAGAAACCTAATTTCAGTTTTACAGTTGTTTCAGTTTCCAGTTCCTTCACAGCTAACCCACTAATATTTGCAAAGACATCTCTCTTTATTTCCTTGCCTCCTTAGCTCATGCAATAATAATTCCTTTTTTATTAAAGTGATATCTGAACCTGTGTCTACTAAACAGTTAACTTTTTGACCCACTCCCTCTATGAATATGTCTATAATGCTACTCTTTATTCCCCGAGTGGCTTGTCTATTTACCTGGTATCTGAATCTTATCGGTTGCCCCTTTTCCTGCATCTTTGGCTTTTATTCCCTTCACAAAGACCTGTTCTTGTACTTCTATATCATTACTCTCCTTTCTCCTTATCTTTTCTTTCATACAATTCACACTCGCCCATTGTTTACTACTATACCTAGTATATTTTCCATTCTCTTCTTGACCTATTTTATGTAATGTTTTTTCTCCCTTCTTTGAACCTTGGTGCCCTAGGACTTTGGGTAGTCTCATTTTCCTTCTCATTCTCCCTTATTTTCTGTTTAGCTCCTTCTACGCGACAGCCCTTTAAATCCTTCTTCCGGACATACGAAACTGACTGTGGATTTTGTGTCCTCTCTAGTTTCTCCTTAATATCTCAGTCACTATCATACTTATTAATGTCTGCCCCTTGTAGCCTCTGCGTATAATCTCTGCCCAAAATCATCTTGTTTGTTATAGCTATTTTGTGTTTGTCTGTTCAATACCTGTTATCTTTGGTACCAACATTTATATGCAATGTGGTCTCTCAGTAGTTTCTTCTGTGTGATGAAGTGTATTGTGCATTCCCACTACGAGCACCTCGGAATTCATTCATGCTATTCCGGATACCACAGTCTCCCCCCATGGGAAACGTGAGTGCTCTAGCATGCATACTACTCTGTTAATATGTACAATCCCGGGCATAATGCCCTGCTCTACCACAAGTGTAACATTGTACTTTGTAATGTGTTGTTTATTATGTGTATGGGTGGCCACCCTGTGTAAGTGTTTACTCAGTCTAGGACTTACATTCTGTGGCTGGTTACTCTGATGACGAGTGTCGGTCCTGTCTATGTTTCCACTCTTTCTTACTCGGCAGTCATCAGTAAAATGGCCTGTTGACCGCAAGTAAAACAAACACAGTCATTCTTATTGTGGGATGAGCCTGCTTAGTTTGTGGTTGCCGCCTCTGTCTTCATTCTGACCTTTTCTGTTACATACCTGACACACAAGCATTTTTAATTTTTTTGGAGGTACTTGGGTGATTTGTTTACTACCTGAGTAGCAAACTTTCACTGTGTGGCCCATTCTTCCACATATTGTAAACCATTTCGAATCTTGCGATGTTGTAGGATATACTATATCACTCCTTAACTGACAATATATTCGACTCCTGAGTGCCACGTCGACCGTTTCCATTAAATTTAATGGCCCCCTACTTACTACTGTCTGTATGCACTTATCTATCAGTCCTTGCCCAAAACAAACTCTTTTTAGGCTGGCCAGTAATGAAATTGTTCCAATATAGATCTACTTGGCTCCATAAGCAAGCAGTAGAGCCTCGGGGAAAGTCATAAGCGGCATACGCAATTCCAAGTGGCTACAGGATTGCTGCAGGGGATGGACAATTACAGACATGGAAGATAATTAACGCACTTAATTATTTATATTGTACTGCCCACACCCAAATTTAACATGCGGTCGCCACTCCCTCAACAGAAATTGTTTTACAAGAGCCACGGATCCATCGATAGCAGAGAAGGAAGTTATGAGTCACCACCGGATTGCAACACCCCTGCGCCCAGTGACGTCACCGCAGCAGAGTCTTGAGCGGAGGTAGTAAACCTGTAGTCAGCCTCAACATATACGCGGTGCCGCCGCTACCCTGAGATAATCAGCCCCTGCGGAGAAAGGTTGCCATCGCCCGCACCCTCAGGAGAGCCGTATAGCAAAGATTTTTGGAGTATATAAGGAGGCTCAGAATCACCTTTAGCCGTCAATGCATCGGGCATGTCTGAATAGATATTCTCCATAGGACTGGATGTCTACAGAAAAGGGGTGAGAGTACTAGCTCTAATACAAAATCTGGTGTTGAGAGGCTGCAAATCTTTTAAAACACTTCCGTAACATTTCTTTACCTTCAGATGAATAAGAAAAGAGGCGGGTTACCCAGCCAATTTAGACGTAGAGAGCAAAGAGTTCTACAGCGAGAATTATTGAAATTGAATATTGCCCTGCTCCACTCACGACTGAGGTCACCCCACATCCCTAGTTGTGCGTGACCAAGAATAGGGACTAGATTCACACCTGGGTATCTGTTGGCTGTGGCCTGACTATGAGCACGTGAGTTATTACCAGCAGACTAAGCTCACACCCATCGTAACCTTGCCCATCCTTAACCTAGAAAAGGACACTCAGCGACGTAATACGTGCATGATCTATACAGTGACAGAGAAGGTGATAAAGAGTACTTTACCCCCAAAAACCTCCCCTAAAACCTGAATAGTTACCACCGCACTTAACTTTATTCTCAGTCGGAAACCAACAAGACCAAATGGGGACAACCAGGCAGTGAAAGTAGGTCCGAGTTAGAACTACCGGCCAGATCACGATCTCCTTCCATTGTAACTTCGCTACCACCCACTGTCCCTAATAACTCCTAAGCAACTTGGGACAGCTGGCGTCCTGTTTATTGGCAGCGTTCTCTGTGAGTAAAGTTGCACTCCCTGAACGGCAGACCTTTGCAATCCGATTCACCTTGGGGTTTGATTCCCCTCCGTTCGAATATAACCCTTCTACTAGGTAACATCCACCAAACCACCCCAACGTGAGCAAACCACGACGCGCCAGGCAGAAAAAAATACCCCGCCGAAGGGTTGTAATTAGGGCTTAGGAGGGTAATCAGCGCTCTTAGTAACCCGTATCGGATGGAGGAACCTGCTCCATCATGACCAATCAGATCCTCCGTAAGTCAATAGAACTAAGGAGAGAGAAAGATAAAAGGTAGCTTGCATCAAATGGTGCCCAATGTGGGGCCCTAAGCTCCAAGTATCTCAGCCTTGGGAGTTGGGACCGAGCCAGTCACCCTCTCCCCCTCCTTTAGACACTCACATTGGTAGCAATTGACTCTCATCAAATGGCACGCAAAGTGGGTCCTAACAGCTCCATGTAGCTTAGACTTGGGAGCTGGGATCACACCAGACACACCCCATTCTTCTCTAAGCTTCCTTGTAGTGGAGCTCGGTACCCGACTTCAGTGAGTCAAAGTAAACACTCCTAGGCACTCAACCTCAAACCACCATGTACAACTCTGAGGAGAGAGTGCTGGAAGCACAGGTAGAATTAGCAGAAGCTAGTAACGAAGAGACCAGAAATGCACAGTGTCCCATGCCAATGTGTGAGGGAATGGGAATTAACGTCATCCAGTGTAATTATTGTCAACGACAATACCATTACGCATGTCACAATTTACTGACGGCCGAGGGTATCTGTGCCAAATGTGTAGGCAGACCCAGGTACAGGTATGCCAATGGCCTGAGTGCGAAGGTAGAAGAAAGCATCTAGTATATTGCATTCTGTGTAACAAAGTGTGTCACCATCGCTGTATCGGATGGACGGATGAGCATATTAGGAACCCGCGACAAGGAAACCAGTGTGAGGTATGTGGACGCGAACACGGCCACAGGCCTACGAACCCGGTAGCATGAATTAGTCTGGTAACTTCCGGAATGCCCACGGAACTCATGCTACCTGAGTTCCACAGAAAACCCTACGACGACCCAGAGATGCTCGTTAAGGAGTGTGAAAGAAAATTGAGGGAACACCTCATTCCGATGAAACAATGGTTGAGCCGAGTGCGCCATTAACTGAGCAGTCACCCCTGGAAATAGGGGACAAGTATGGGAAATTCGTTAAGGGATGGCCCTAGTTTCGAACCCAGCTCATTTAGCATTTTACCGGTGATGAGATCCTGGCCATTTCAATAACTGAATAACTGATTTTCACTCCAGGGTACAAAACCCTGACGAGGAGGTATAGTTGTTCATATGCCAGAAAGAACGTGTGCACAAATGCATATACCTGGAACAAAGCGAAGGATAAAGGGTGTCTGAAGCAGTGCCCGCACACTCCTGCTCTCGTTCAAATATCTCTTGCTGCTCCCATGGCCGCAGACCGTCAAAGAGTTGCCAGGAAGGGCACGAGAAATAGAAGTGAATAATTGTCCGCTGTTTATGAAAGCCCCGGTGGCACGTGCCGCCAAGGACACAGGCCCCATCCTCATCCTCAGACCGCCCGCAGTGCGTGACACAACCTCTTTACCACCCACCACCCACTTGCTACGCTGCTGGCACTACACAGGCAGGCATTACGGCAGGGACTGCCCGACTCAGCGAGCTCCGGAATGGAGAACCCCTCTACCCCTCCGTATGCCGAAGGTCACGTCCTGTATCCTCCCTTCACCGCTTCTCCCTCTTGCCATTGTTGTAAAGGTCGGCACTCTTACGTAGCTTGCTCCGCCCGGCAGGATAAGGGGATATTAATGGCAGACACATGGGTGACGGGTCCCCCTCAAAGACCAGCCCAGCCTAACAAAGCCACGGCCAGATTACAGTTCTTGAACACGGCATGTTTTTCCACGAACGAACCCCGCATGCAGGTACATCTGCTGACACAATGCCAAAAGGCTTGCTTGACCCCTATGAGTCAAACAGTCAAAATGGCCTAAGACAATTTCCATCTTCGTTTATGTGGGGAAATTACCCTCGATCTACGAATCAACAGTCGTAACATGAAAGTCCCCTTTTTAGTGGCCCCTTATCTGGGAGATCCCATGATTCTAGGACGGCCCTGGTTGCAATATCAACAATGCCTAATTGACTGTGGGCAACAACGCACCATCCTACACAAAAACAGTGTCGTCGATTGGGAAGGCAACCTAATCATGGTTACCCCTCCCTCTGCCCCAGTCCATTTGTTACATCTTCAGATTGACACCCCGCAATTTCCCAGCGTATCATGGAATAAATACCCCACTCAGGCCCGACAACAGCGTACCACAAACCCCTCGCCCTCTGTATAACCTGCCCTGAGTTTCAAGCCACCCAGCCCGCAGGAATTCAAACCTATGTCTGTCATTGTATACAGAAATCAACCCCCCAACTGGAGCCAGGATAGCCACAGACAGGATTTCCGTAGAGACATGTCCACCTGGACACTGCCCTCAAAACCTGCCCCATAGTTGACCATGACGTCAGCCCTCCTGGAGTCAATCCATATTGGGAAAAAGTGATTAACTCGAGGCCGCGACAAGAAGCCCTCCAGACCTCCATATCCTGTCGGTGGCTCCCACGACCCGTGGTACGGACGAAGAGGTAGAGGTAGTGCAGTTGCACATGCGCTCCTTGCTACCCCAAGGTCCATCTGGCTGTGCCGCCCCACAGGAGCGAGACAAAAGGATTCAGCTAATTGCAGAGGACAGAGACCTCAACCCGCAACCCAGATGGCGAGCGCGTTGGGCACCTGAATTTAAATAGTCTATTGTGGATTTTTTTAAGGATAGGGACATGAAGTCATGCGCCCTGCTACCCTTCCCATCTTTTCCAATCAGTTGCAAAAAAGAAGAAGACTGGCGAAAGATTGGACAGAGTCCACCGCAGTCCTTGGCAATAGCTGGTACGTCGGCCAACCAAGCAACTAATGCATCAGAGTGAGAAAAATTGGCTGGAGAGGATACTAAAAAGGACATGCGCATAGTGCAAAGTACATATAGACACAGTTTCCCGGATGCTTGAGACCATTGGTGCTACAGAGGCAGCCCCTCTACAGCCTGGAGCGGAAAGTGCCCGCTAGTACCGCGCACCAGTCACCCGCGCAGCTAGAGCAAGAACGAGCAAACCAGCAGCTTCGAGAGCCACAACCTCATCATACACCCCCAGCATCCAGGCCACTGTCCCAAAGCAACCGCCTACAGCCCTCATCACCTCCCGAGCGGGACCCACTGCGTGCAAGATGCACGCGTCACGTTCTTGGTCTCTACAAGGAGACATAGTGGAGGGCACCGTTGGCTCGCCACCACCATTACAACACAACACAAGAGAGGACGAGCTCGATTCAGCTAGACTAGTAGGGAAGGTTAGGTGACGAAAAACGTCCCATCTACAAAA
Organism: Dryococelus australis; assembly: GCA_029891345.1. Lineage (NCBI taxonomy): Eukaryota > Metazoa > Arthropoda > Insecta > Phasmatodea > Phasmatidae > Dryococelus > Dryococelus australis. The sequence continues at coordinate 123,677,798 of CM057003.1, forward strand.
TTCCTAACCTGACTAGTTAGGCAGTGGAACGAGCAGTAATTGCCCCATATATGCAAATTGTATACTTGTGAAAAACATGTAACTAAATATTTAAGAATTTCTAAGGTCATGAATTTAAATCGCATTGCCAGGAACAGAGGTCCTGCACTATAGTAAATGCCTTGTTAAATAATTACTTCCTCCTGTCAATGGGCACACGTAAAGTAGAAGTAATAGAATTTTGAATATCTTAGTTGTTATAAGAAATTGATCTCTTGTTTGCCAAAGTTGAAGCAGAGGAATTAACATAGCGGATATTACTACACAGGCTGGAAAGTTGATGTTTGACTGACCCTAATTCCCGAGTGCTCGCGTATATTTGTTGTGTGTTTAGAAGTTAAGGAGGACACATTTAACGTACTAGTCTCAAAGAACTCCGTGAGCACAGATAGGAAGTGAGATACGCGCAACGAAACCTACCAGCAGGCCCGTGAACACACGCAATGTAACCCTCACCACTCCTCACAATGCAGCGCTGGGTGACCTTGCTTTAGTAACCCATGGAAAATTGTAATAAGGGCATGAGGCGAAAACTCACTGTGAGCGTGCCGTATCGGCCGCCCAGTAAATTCCCGGCCTTGCTAAAATACAAAGGTACTAATGGAGAGATACGCCAGTGTAACGCTACCCAGAAAAAAAGGGAGTTTGAAGAATCAACTGATTAAATCTATGTAAACATAGAGACTAAGATAAGGGCAACTGTTTTTAAAGGATTGCGAAAGTGTACCTAGATAACCTCCATAGAAATAGGTTAGAAAATGGAAACTGAGAATTCTTTATGGTGGGACCCTTATAAGAGTTATAAATAATCCCGGTATGTTGAGTTAAATGTGTTAGTCATGAAAAAAAAATGTAAATGTTACGTATTCCCATCTGTATTACGCCAGAGATAAGCTTAGACTCAGACAGTCGGATAAACCCCTGTTTTGTTAAGTTAGGATACAATTTGTTCTTACCTAGTAAGAAAAAGGAGACAAAGTTGCGTAAATGTCCAAGTCAGTTATGTTTGCACATAGTTTAGAATGAGAATAATTGTCCAAGTGTACATAACCTAGGAAATGAAAGAAATATAAATTAAGATATAGGAATAGTAGAAACGCGTAAATTTAAGAAAGGGAATTAAGATGTTGTAGGTTATGTTTATTTACACAAATGTAGAGAGAGCACTCGAATTCCCTACGTAAGGCTAGGAGAGAAAAAATGCTTTAAATTAGGCAAAGAAAGGTCTCCACACATACATAAACTTCGTTGCTTTACGAAAGCATCCTTTCAGTTGTGGTAATTGAAACAAGGCAATGGCATAAAATTGTTACTGTACAAAATTAACGTAAGAGACATAGGAGATTGAGAGAGTGTTAAAATTGCATGTGTGCAAATTAGAGGTTAAGTGATGGTTATAGGTAGTAGTTTATAATGACCAACTTGTAAAATGTAGAAGAAGAAAAAAGTTTGTAATGTAGCATAAAAGTGTCATGCTAAACAAGTGGCTAACCCAGAAAATAATTATTCACGCACCAATGGTAAGTTACAGTTCTTGTGCCAACTGAGTACATGTCACTGCTTATGTCTTCTTTGATCTATCCCTTTTACACTATGGGGAACCCCTGGTGCCTTGTAGGGCATGATGATATTCTTTTATTAAAAAAAAAGAACTCGCACCTTTTAACATGTAAAAGGTTGACCGTGCGACAGCGCTGGCTGGAAACCAGACCAATTAAAATTGTCCCAGGGGCCACGGTAAACTCCCCCATTACTAATCCTTGTTCCAACTACTTACACCAGCGCATCCAGTAGCTCATGCAACGTGTGGAAGACTCTCCAGAGGTAACGTCAACGTCCTTACCATGCACCCATTTATCCCAGTCTATTTCCTTGACTCCGCGGTAGCAAGTCTTCGGGACGTCCCCTGTGAACCACCACCCCTTGGGAAGTAAATCGCTGTAAATTGCTATCTTCTCAAAGAGTAGCTAATATTGTTAAAGTTCATCCAGGTTCACCTTCACCTGAGTTAAAGTAACCAAGTAACTTATTACAGCATTTAGATTTTATGATTGAACTGAGATTCCCCAGTGTCTTCCTAGACTTAAATAATTATTATGTCTAAATTTATTTAACACTCTCATTTTAACTGAAAGTGTTTCCAAGTGAGTATTTAACTTTCTCCCAATGAAATAGGTGTGTGTGTGTGGGCCGAACCCTCCTGAAACGGGACTTGCAGAAGGCTTTAGTCCGGTACGCCCTCGCCTGTCCACAGCGACACTTCAACTCTCACCTGCTGATTCTTCTGTCAGTGCCTCGGGCGTATCTGAAAAGACATTCCCCCCATACGATTAGACACCTGCAGAAAAGAGGCAAGAGCACTAGCTCTAATATGAAATCTTGTGTTGAGAGGCTGTAAATCTTTTAAAACACTACCTACCGTAATACTTCTTTAGCTTCAGATGAATAGGAGAGGAGGAGGGTTACCCAACCAAATTATACATAGAGAGCGAAGAGCTCTTCAGCGAGAATTATTAAAATTGAATATTGCCCCGCTAGTAGACTTCACTCACGACATTGCATCCCCATCTCCAGTACCTGAGGTCACCCCGCGTCCCATCTACCCAATAGTTGCGTGCGACCATGAATCGGGACTAGATTCACATCTGGGTAACTGTTGGCCATGGCCTGACTGAGCATGTGAGTTATTACGAGCCGACTAAGCTAACACCCATCGTAACCGTGCCCATCCCTAACCTAGAAAAGGACTCTCAACGACGTAATTTGTACACGATCCATACGGTGGCAGGGAAGTTGGTAAAGATTACTTTACCCCAAAATCCATTCCTAAAACCCAAATAGTTTCCTCCCCACTAATCTTTATTCCCAGTCGGAAACCAACAAGACCAAATTCTTGGGGACAACCAGGTAGTGAAAGTAAGTCCGAGTTAGAACGACCGGCCAGATCACAATCCTCCTCCATTGTAACTTCGCTACCACCCACTGTCCCTAATAACTCCTAAGCAACTTGGGACAGCTGGCGTCCTGTTTATTGGCAGCGTTCTCTGTGAGTAAAGTTGCACTCCCTGAGCGGGAGACGTTTGCAATCTGATTCACTTTGGGGTTTGATTCCCTCCTATTCGATATAACCCTTCCACTAGGCGACATGCACCAATCCGCCCTAACTTGGGCAAACCTCGACCCGCCAGGCAGTAACAAATACTACGAGAAAAAAATACACAGCCGAAGGGTTGTAATTAGGGCTTAGGAGGGTAATCAGCGCTCTTAGTAACCCGTATCGGACGGAGGAACCTGCTCCATCATGACCAATCAGATCCTCCGTAAGTCAATAGAACTAAGGAGAGATTAAGATTGAAGGGAGCAGTAGTGCGCGTCAAGTTATATAGAAATAGTTGGTTATAGTAGCCTACGTATCTCTAGTGAGACGTAATAAGGTAACTTAAAATAAAATTTCAATTTGCATTAAAGCATTTCCGTGAACTAGCCCAGCCTTTAATTTTTTAAAATTAAGATTGCAAGGGTAACTGAATTGTAACTTAGCGCATTTCTTAACATATGCATAGGTGCACCATACCAGATTTTCGGGTTGATCAGAATTTAGTATACAGACCTACTTGCATAATGTCAAATTTAATGAAATAGATGAATATTAAAACCTCACTGAAAGCACTCTCTTTTAGCTGGTACTAAACATAAAATCTGTGACGAAAAATACTGCATTAGCATTGAATTCTCATAAGGATTCTCATAACTGCTTTTTTTTTCCGGAATTGACTTTGTTACTAGCCTCTATTCTTAACCGTCTTATTATCCTCAACGAGAATATGTGATCACAGAGGCTAACACACAAACGTCCAATCTGTATTTACCATTGGACTATCGTATGTTGGTGCTAGGGATATTGTGATCCGACAAGCCAACTGTTGGCTTTGATTGTGCCGCTGGCAATGTTCACATCTGCTGCATACCACCACGTCATAGGGACACAGGATGAGAAATGCCTATCTTCACAACAATAGTCGCAAAAGTAGTCATGTGATTCTTTTGGGTTGTAATAATACGCACCATAATTCACCCAGCATGTCTATTAATATTGAGTGGAAGGTAATACATTAAACATTAATTGCTGTTTTGATTTGGGTGTAAATTTTATATGAATACTTGGCGTAATTTTAACGTATGTTGTTGTATCCAAAAATTGCTTGGAAAATACTGATCAATAAATAAATTTCAAATACGCAGGGCCGACAAGTTTACTATAAATTTTCACTATGTAGAATTTCACATTATTACAGTTTATAGTTTTCTAAGAAAACCATCGTAAAATATAACATTAGAACAGATATAGGATTGAATTTGTGACACTGCCTTTTAAGAGACTGATGTACACCAATAATTAGGTAGTATTTTGAGTGTTTTTTAATGAACTTCAAGATGAACCTGGTGGACGCAGATGGAGACAGCTTCTAAGCAGCTTTATGAGAAACTGTTAAACACGCTAATCAACATGGGCAAAGATAATATGTTTTTGTACAATTTGGACTTTGCCAAGTAAAGTTTCTTTTTCAACCAAAAGGTTGAGATGCAGAGTATCATGTTCCCAGCTATTTATGGTGCAAAATGAAATGAACCATTAAGCAACAAAATGCTAAAAATTAAAACTAATTTCTTATATGAATTGAATTTTATGGCCAAAGTTTATTGTTTAATTAATTAATCCATGTATGTAAATAACTTGTGAATGAACATAGTTTATTCTGAATTCATTGAATTTGTAGGGAATTGTCATGTGATGTATTTTGTTGAAATGTTTCATATTGTAAGGGAAAATGGTGTATACCCATCTGTTTGTCCATCCATTTGATCTATTGCTACTTCATTAAAAATTCATTATCATTCAAGGAATATTGATCTGTTTTGTGTGTTTTGGAATTAATAATATTCAGTGTTATATATGCTTGCATGCTTCTTCTGTTGAATAGCATGAGTGCCCAGAGAGGAAGGTAAAATTTCATTTTGTTTGCACTTATCTTGTATGGAAAGAGAGGTTGTTTTTTAATGATATTGGTACTTGGCAATCAAAGAGACAGTCTTTCATTAGTTGCTGATGATGTTGAAAGCTGCATGAGTAATTGGATTTATTTTACTCTTGATGTCATTATAGTCATTTCCATGAGTCATGACTGCATAATTATGTCATCTCACGTCCTGAATGCTGAATGTAGTTTCCAAGTTCAATTATTTTTTCACACCACCAAACAACACAAAACGTAAAATGTTTCTAAAACCCCCAGAACTCTATACGTACTCGTTAGAGTAATTCGGCTGTCCAACTGTGGGTTATGCACACTATATCAGAACTGGGTAATCTTCAATGGCCTCCTCACCATCACATTTCATGGTATTTACTCCAAATTACGTGAAGCTCCAATGAAATTCCTCTTAAGTATGAGTAGTATTGACCATGTACACCATTTGCAGGTTTAATTTTCCAGAAAAGCCCGTATTCTGAAAAATTATCTTGTTGAACAATGAGATTGAAACACGATGCTTCATTTATAGTGGCAGAAAAAGTGTGTATTTCGCTTCTTTGAAACAAATGTTGTAACATTTCAGACAAATCACAAGTGTAGAACTATCATGTTGGGCATTTCAATAAGATCATATGAAGAACTTAATGTAGAGTTAGCAAGTTTACATTCTTTTCATGATTTTATTTTCTTTTCATTCATCTTCTCCAACACATTAACAAACTATTATTTCATCTTCTTGAACAAATTCAAGGATATTTTTATCTTCTCGAAATAAAATTCAATAACTCGTTTTACATAAAAATTATTAAACTTTCCAAACTTCTTGTAGCACTTATTTCTTAGTAATTATATTTCTTTTTATGTACATATGTCCATCTTTGGAGGTGTTGAGAATTATTCTATCAGAAAAAAATTAGTTCTAGTTTACTTTTGCCTTATGTTTTCTCCTGTCCTCCAATTGGCTGTCATCTGAACATGACACATCTCTCCGCTAATCAGAAATGGCAAGACGACAGACAACAAGGATAATTTTATTTCTGTACTTTTGTTTAGTAAACATTTAATGCCGACTATCCTCTAGGAAAGAAATGAAAAATAACAAACAAAATATAAATACTGAATGCTGTCTAAAAACAAATGAAAAATACTTACACATAATCTCTACATCAATGAACTATTTAAATATAGGCCATTCATGGTTACTTCACTCTTTCCTGAAGCCTTGCTGAAGTTCAACTTTTGGTTACCAATTACGTATCCACCACTACATGTAAATATAGGCCATTCATGGTTACTTCACTCTTTCCTGAAGCCTTGCTGAAGTTCAACTTTTTGTTACCAATTACGTATCCACCACTACATGTAAATATAGGCCATTCATGGTTACTTCACTCTTTCCTGAAGCCTTGCTGAAGTTCAACTTTTTGTTACCAATTACGTATCCACCACTACATGTAAATATTTAAATACTGCCATGTGACCACGTTTTAACCGTCAAATGCTTGCTTACTGTTTTCAGCTGTTCAAAGAATTTAATCATATTTCAAAAACAATTTTTGTACGAATCTTCACAATTTAGGCATATAACCATATTTAGGTCAGCTTTATAACTTTTTAGCAATGTTTATGTTGACGGTAGTTATTATGGTTATTATTTTACATTGTTAACATATTAGCTTATACATGACATAGCACATTACTCATAGAAACACATTAATATTTTGCCATGACTGTGTTTAATCCTGTTATAACTGCAGGGGAAAGAACTGTAGTAGTTAACCTCTCTTGTTATTGATATGTGTTGGGTTATTTCGTTAAAAGAACTGCCTTAGTTGAAATAAAAATTGGAACAAAGAGACATGCAGTCCTATGAAAAGACACAGTAAATTCAAGCGTGCAACTCAGTGTCACTTATTTTTTTGTATGTAACAACGACAAACTTAAAAGATAGTTGGTGAACATGCACATAAATAGGCCTACCATATCTTTTATTGTGCTTATATTTCTATGCGCTGGTACTTACTGTTTTGTAGGTTTATTTAATTATTTATTTTAATATTTTCTGGCTGGGCTTAGTATTTTGTTGGAGTTGTGGCAAACATTCAAATCACAGAAACGTAAGCAGTAAGCACATAACACAATTGTGTTTCAAACACCTATGGCAAGGTTACAACATTGTGATAAACAGATGTGACTTTCAAACAGTGAATTTAGTCTTTAAACCAGTTTTCAGTTAAAATGTATAAATTTCACATGTCCAATATTTGCAGTAACACACGCACACACACACACACACACTGGTCAAACGTAACAGCAACAATACTCTTTCTTCCACATAGCTGTTATGATGTACTGTACAGTGTATTTATTCTTGCAGTGAAAAAACAGATATATCACAACAATGCAACTTCCCTAGGTATGTTTGAAAAACACGAGTACGAACTTGACACTTTGTTCAGAAACACGCCATGTCATGGTCACTATTTGCAGTTCTGCCAACTTCGGATTTGTAACCATCCCGTCATCTCATCTAAATATATTATAATAAGTATTCAAACTATAAAATCTCGTTTTAGTTGTAAATTACAAATTCAAAATTCATTACCTTTGCTGTAATAAGTATGAAATATGCCAAAATTGAAAACATGTATAATTTCTGCTACACAGGTGGTGCAAAACTTCCCGAGAGGGAAAAAGAGAGAGATTGACAATATCCGCTCCGCCTTTTGAATTTTCTTCCTCGGACAAAAAAACACCATAGTACTGGGGCCTACGCACAGTAATTTGTGCTGATGTTTTTAACTGTAACAATTTAATATGTTTCCTTCAGTGCTACCTAAAAACTTAAATTTATTAATAAGCGACGTTTAATTTACAGATAGCATACCAAAAACTAGATTAAAACAATATTTTAACTGCGGACTTTTTCTTACTAGCCGTTGCCAACACATAGCTGCTTTCACAGTTTTTAATTTGTATTTAATACAAAATAAATATTACATGTTATAAAAGATACTAAGTTAGTACTTTAAAGTTAGTTACATATTTGTGGTATAGATGTTATTGAAAAAACAGATTGATATGTTACTCCTAGGGTGATTTTTCAAAGGTTCATTTAAAAACATCCAAAGGAACCGTGCATGGACTACACGAAAGATTATACTGTTAACTCATATAATAAAGTGTAATTGGGAAATGATATTAAATGAATTGAGAACATAAGCAAGTGCCCTGTTATTATATATAATTAAAATATCTGTGATCAAAATTAAACATAACCCGTTAACACTATAGTGTCAGAGTGTAATGGAAATATAGTGGCTGGGAAGCTATGTATACTCTCTTTCATATAACTTCAATAAAATTAAACATAATCCGTTAACACTGTAGTGTCAGAGTGTAATGGAAATATAGTGGCTGGGAAGCTATGTATACTCTCTTTCATATAACTTCAATAAAATTAAACATAACCCGTTAACACTGTAGTGTCAGAGTGTAATGGAAATATAGTGGCTGGGAAGCTATGTATACTCTCTTTCATATAACTTCAATAAAATTAAACATAACCCGTTAACACTGTAGTGTCAGAGTGTAATGGAAATAAAGTGGCTGGGAAGCTATGTATACTCTCTTTCATATAACTTCAATAAAATTTGACAGATGTTGTGACCAGCCTACACAGCATGTAAACAGTAAACGCCTCCATTTCCAAAGTACTGTGCTATCTGATGGTTGTTGCAGGATGCATGTTATTATGTTGGCGCTCTTGGTGATGATTATAAAAGAAAATAGTATTCAAAATTAAAAATTACACTGTGGAAAATTAATTATAATTACAACATTTATTGTTAAAATTACGCTCATAGACTAATACACAATTCTTCTGAGTTATAGAGCAAGGGCTTTAAAAATATTTATAAATTTTATGGTAGAGCATGCCAACATCACGGTTATGTTTGGGAACCAGGGTTTGCTGGGAGTACTCAGCTTCCCTTAAAAATAAATAGCAAATGCTTAAAATATTTTAATGGGGGGGTGAGGGGGTTAGCTTCTCCTTTCTCCTGCATTACAAATGAGAACCGTCTGGGTGTAAAGGTCCCGGGCTACCCCGCTCTGAGCTTCGGCAGTTATTAGACTTTGCGGTGGTGGTCACTGTTATGTAAAAGGTCTCCACCAACTTCCATTGCTTCTGTTGTCTACGGTCTCCACTCCACCCGCCTGGTGAATAGCCGTTGTTGCCATTGTGCTCTCTTCCGTCATCAATATGTGAGAATTCCTTGCTGGTGATGTCGGAATATTATATCTATGCAGTTAATTAATTTTGCATTTACATATTTAATTAAGTGTAGTTCGTTGTAGGTGCCTTTTTAGAACAGTCTCCTCAGTGAAATGAATTATAGACACCCTTGTCTGCCGCTCTGTAAAATGGTTTATTGTAGTGATGGGAAATACTGTTCACTAGCATGAACTAGGTAGTTCTGAACTAGTCACATTTGAGAAGAGTTGTATGGGAATCGTTGTTTTGAACTATATAAGTCACAGTCGAATGATCATGCGTACTGGCGAACTGCAGAGCGCAAGTGTAACCTCGGTCCGAGAACTAGATGGATCTTTCTCTTTTCCTCTTTCACAGTTCCATTTCCCCTCCCCAGAAGAATCTAAGCAAGCGTGAAATGGAAAGAGAAGCAAATAAGTGATGTTTGTAAATTAATTGCTAAAGAATTAGTGCATTATTGTGTGTAGATGAAATTACTTCTTTTGTATATAGAAGTAAGATAAATGAATAGTGAAAATATCTTTGTACTGTGCTATCCACGCATATGCTGTGTAATATAACACCAAATTACCTTTGACACTGATAGTAACGACCACAATATTATAATAGGTTGTGTTGCGAGAGACAACCAGGTGTAAAGTTAATTTTTCCAAGTCAGGCGTGTACAAACTCTACAAAAATGGTTCCGACACACTGGATTTCTTCGTACCAGTATTAGAAACATTTTAAGAGAACTTTAATTACAAAAATAACTTAATTTTAATATGATGCAAATAATGTTGAAAAGCAATATCCGAAGTATTGAGTGAAAATACTAGAATAAACCAGTTTTCCACTTCTTTATTGCGAGTGTGTAAAACTTGGCATTACATTAATGAGCGTTTTTCTCATATTAGTATGGCTATCAGATGTATTTTCTTACAGATACGGGAATTTCCGTATGTCTGGCAACATCGTATTTAGAGTGAGAGGGTTTCACGACACCGTAATAGTGAGGTCTTTAGTGCCGATGAGGATGAAACAAGTTAAATGGACGAGACAGACATCCATACCCTGACTGAGTTTCGAACCCCGAACCCCTCGCACTGCAGACCGGCCAGCAACCGACTACGCAATTGGGGTTGGCACAAGAAAGTAAGAAAGAACGAAAAATCTCTGCACGACCATAGGTCTGTCAAATGTCTGGCGCTGTGTGTCCTGCAGTTCCAGACCGATTTGCGACTTATGTCACTATTGAACTAGGTAGATCTGCTCTGCGATCCCTACAGTTAGAGGCAGTTCTGAACGAGCTAAAACAAAGATACCAATAGACAGAGGCAGATAGATAAGAAGTATGCATGTTGAATGTGGCCAGTCGAGGCGGGAGGGATAGCTAGAGGAGAGAAAGCTGCAGGGAGCAGCGCAGGACGGATTATCTGAGCATGCGCAGTGGCACACCTGGCATAGTTACTGGTACTGAGAGAATGACTGACCGATACTACAAGAGACTAGTTCTTTTATGTTGCGGTGAACTATGCACCTAGTTCTTTTTCAAGACCAGTTCAAAATGAACTGGTAGTTCGTGAACTACCCATCACTAGTTTTTCGTGTGCTGCTGTGGTACGTCTTTTTCTGTGACCGTTGCGAAGCACAAGCAAGAATGTATTTTCATTGTTAAGTGTGAATTTGTTTCATGAAATAGTTCAAGTGTTTTGTTAATTGCATAAGTCAGTAAATAAATTATTTTTCATCAGTTGCTGACACATGATGAATCATCCAAAGTTTAGTACATGTTTAGAAACAGTAAGTTTGTGTGTTTTTGTAAATTAATGTTTTCATAAATTGTTGTTAGAATATTTTTAATGGATTTGGACTTTTATTTGATTGAAACTCTTATAATTTTTAGTAGAAGTTAAATTTGCTTAACATGTATGCTATATGCGTTTCGCACATCTGTATTAACAGTGACGTATTTATTACAGTTTGTTCTTGCGAGAGGTTTTCAAATGTACGCGGCCTGAATAAGCACCCCTTTAGTGTAGTTCACTATATAAAATGCAGTGATATTTATCAGTTGAGCATTCCTCACATTGGTACGAACAGCGGCACATTTTTCGCATTTAGTTTGTTCAATGAAGTTAAAACTTTTGAGTTATAAGAAATTTATTGCTATTTCCGTACAAACAAAATTTTCCAATGCATCATCAAAACAATGCAAGTTCCAAACGCCACACTCTCATAACAAGAACCACAAAAAAATGATGTCTCCCGGAAGACGTAAAACTATAGTTCCCCACCCCACCAATAAAATAAAACATCCCTTAAGCAGTTTCCACAATAGAGTGGCACGTCGCTCGCCGCCAGTGACAAGCATTATTTGCATCTTCACAATACAGTGATCTTCTGAAGCCGGCTGCTCACGACACAGACCGTGCTGCCATCTGTTATCCTGCAAGTAAACTTGCAATGAAATACTAAAAATAAGCAAAATAGAGTGGATTTGTTTGCCATTTAGTTAGTAAAATTGTTATTTTTTAAGTAGTATACACTCTTATTTAATAAAAATATATTAAAATTAGAAATTATGTTTTAGAACATGAACGGCTCTTCAGGAAAGGAGTATCCTATAGGAAGGCAGTGACAGAGCAGCAGTTGTTGAAATAGCAATCAGTTAGAAGCAAGGAAATGGAAGGGGAGAGAAATGGAGAGGATAGCATTGATGAGACCGCAGGGGTGGAGATAGGACGTAAGCAATGTAGGATGGTAAAGTAGAGTACTAGTATAAAGATAATGGTGGTGAACTGTAGGAGTGTATACAACAAGCTAGAGGGCTTCTGGGGAAAGGTTGAAGGATATGGGGCGGATATAGAGGTAGCTGTGGAGACTTGGTGGACTGAGGAAGTGCTGGACATTGAATGTAGGCAGGATAAGTTCACCATCTTCAGAAGAGAGAGGGATAAGAGAGGAGGAGGAATAATGGTGTGTGTAAGGAAAGGACTAAAAGGGGCGGTAGAATGGGTTAGTCAGGATGTCTAGGTAATAATAGAAATTAAATTGAGTGGTAGTAGTAATAGGAAAATTACTCTACTGGCAGCGTATAGACCACCAGGACAGGGATGCAAGGCAATTGAGATGATCAAGGAGAGGGTCGATAAACTAAAAGACACGCAGTGGGTTGTTGTAGCAGGGGATTTGAATATGCCTGGGGTGAAATGGGTAGAGGGTGCAGAAGGAATGGATAACATGATGCAGAGAATGGCAGCATAGTTAATCAATAGAGGATAAGTCCAGGTAGTAGAAACACCTACGAGATGGAATGAGGAGGGTGTTGGGTCAGTGCTGGATGTGGTGTTGGTCAGACCTAGGAATGCTGTAGTTGGTGCAATAGTATTAGATGGTATAAGCGACCATCATATCCGGTTGTGGAAATTGGAATTGGCAGGATGAGGGAAGAACAAACGGCAGAAAGGTTGGTGTAGCAGTGCGTGTGTAGAGGGGTTGTGGAGGGAGTTTAGAGGATTAATGGAGGTTATGTTGGAGAAATTTGTGCCAATGAAAAGGTTACGGACGGGTGGAGATCCGTCATATTATGGACAGGAGATTTTGAAAATGAAGAGGAAGTGCAGAAAATTACATGCCACGTGGAGAAATGAAGGGATGATAAGATCTAAAGAAATGATGAAACAAATGGGTAGGGAGCTTGAAAGGAAGATCAAACAGACAAAGAACGTATTTCTGGGGAACAAGGTGGAAGAAGGAAAAGACAAGAAATGGGGAAATTGTTTAGGTAAGTTAGGTTGCTCAGGAGAGGAGAGGAAGGGATCCCTCTGGTAACAGGAAGGGATGGTAAGCATGTGACAAACGACCAAGAAAAATCTGAGATGCTGCAAGGACAGTACTTGTCAGTGTTTGAGGCAAAGGAGGATTGGAATTGGGGTGCAAATAGGGTTTGGGGGGGTGTTTAGTAAGTTTAAGATGAGGGAGTGGGAGATAGAAAAGGTAATTAGGGTTTTGGAGAGCAGTAAGGCAGATGGACTAGATGGGATAGGAAACACAGCACTAAAGTTTGGTGGCAGGGAGTTGGCAAAATATTTAGAAGTGCTGTTTAAAAAGTCCTTAGGAGAGGGTAAGTTACCACAAGATTCGATAGATGCTATGGTGGTACCTATACACAAGCAGGGAGAGAGAGGATAGGGGGAGGTCTGGCAGCTACAGACTGGTGAGTCTCACATCAAGTACAGGAAAAGTAATGGAGAGGCTGGTGGTGCAGTATGTGGTGAGGGTAATGAACAATAGGAATTGGTTGGAGGAGTCCCAGCATGGTTTCAGGATGGGATACTCATGTGAGACTCAGCTGACTGGGTTATTAGAGGATCTAATCCAGGTAGTAGATGAGGGGAAGCAGGTGGATGCCTGTTTCATAGATTTTGAGAAGACATTCGATAATGTGCCCCATGGAACATTAATGAGGAAAGTGGAGGCGCTGATACAAGACAGGAGGGTAGTGGAATGGATAGGGGACTTCCTCAGGGGGCGAAGGCAGAGGGTGAAAGTGGGTGAGGCAATATTGGAGGAATAGGAGGTTATGTCAGGGTTACCACAGGGAAGAATGCTGGGTCCTTTGTTATTTACGTTAATGGTAAATTACATGGGTTTGGGGATTAAGGAAAAATAAGATTCTTTACAGACAATTGTGTTGTGTATGCTGAAGTATGATGGGGGAAGAGGGGGGGGGGGGGGAATTTTCAGGCTGACTTTTACAAGATATGGTTGTGGACCAGGAAAAATAAAATGAAGATAAATGTAAGAAAAACAAACTTAGTGAGGTTTACAAGTAAGAAGATGGTAAGCAGGGACATGTACAGATGGGAGGGACAAGAGATAGAAGAAGCAGGAGAATATAAGTATCTAGGGATTGTACTGCAGGGAGACCTCAGGTGGAAAGAAAGCGGTAGAGAGGGTGGTTGCAAAGGGAAGAAGGGCTCTGGGTATGCTGAGAAGGGTGTTGAATGGAGTCAGCTGTGCGGTGAAGGAGAAGGCGTATGGCACAATGGTACGGCCAATGTTAGAATATGCTGCAGTAGTATGGGACCCGTATGTGGAGGTGGAGGTGTGAGAACTGGAAGAGGTGCAGAGAAAGGCAGCAAGATGGGTGAAGGGTAGGTGGAGAAGGCAGGGGCAAGATGATGATGAAGAAGGGAACTATAGGCCATCAGTGATGATGAAAGATATTTGTGGAGCTCATTGAAGGTCAGGGGGAAAGTAGAATGGCTAATCAGGATGGTGAATGAAGAGTGTGAATGGGGAGGGCTACACTGCAAGCTAAGTAAGGAGGTGTTTAGAGGAAGAGGAAACAACAGTGAGAAGCTTCAGAGTGTGTGGAGGAGAACGGAGCTTGGTAGGCAGTCCATGCTTGTGAGGTCTGTGAGGGAGTGGAATGTGTTGAGGGAGGAATTGGTATCTATGAGAGGGGTTGGTATGTTCAGGAAGGGAGTGGAAAAGGCATTGGTTGGGTGAAGGAGAGGTGAGAGAGCTCGCCACTGGGCGGTAGCCTAATTGTGAGTGTATGTATGTATGTATGAAGGTGCACCGACGTCTTTATATACTAGGAGGTATCGGGAATCATTATCTTTTTTTTTTCCTAAAGTTAAGAAAAATCTATATAAATTTTATAAATTTAGTTTTCATTTTATATCTCTGCAAAACCTTTGTTATGTACATTTTAATTTGTTCTTTACATCAGCTTTTTGCCAGTTTATTTATTTTAAAATACACTAATGTTATTCGTATTCTCTGTTGCCGAAGATGAGCAACAATTCCAATGTCGGTTACTCGTGCAATGTTCTCGACGCTCATCACTAGCGTCAAGGCTCTGATTGGCTGATTCTCGACATGATGTGCTGCAATGCTCTTATTGTGAAAACTGCTTAACTAGTATATTATGTGATCCTAACAAAAATAAACCAGTTGGGAATGGCAGCCATCTATATTAGAATTACTGGACTAAGTTGTCAGACTTTGAATGCTTGCTATTAAAGTCGTAGTTTGTTTACAAAGATCAGTTTCTTTCACCAACAGAACAGCTGTGGCGGAGGGATACATTGTGGTGCACTTCTTTTCTAGAACTGTACATATTTATTTAAGTTTTATGAAACAGAGTATATATGAAATCATTGAATTAAACTTGGACTACCAAAGAGAAGCACACAATGCTATTATTTGCTTCTAAAAGCACAATATTCTATTTGGCAGAGTGAAATATATATGTTTCCACGTAAAATCATTTCTATTAAAGACAAATTTAAACTTCCTGCAGAAATTATTTCCCCATGGAAGTGGTGGTTCAGTGTGTGGCCTCCTATGTGTACCAATAATTTCTGCCATGATTTTCTCAAAAATCTAGATGTGGCTTATAATTGTGTAAATACAGTATCGTTATGGTAAATAGTATGTATTGCGGTATAGTGTGAAAATGTGCTGCTTTCTGTTGGTAACAGTTTTCACAGTAATTTCTCAGAATTTTTTTAAATCCATGGCAGAATCCCACTGTGGGGCTCAGTTCCATTTATATGAAAATTAACATATTAGAAAATTAATTTTGTAATAATATTGACGTATTGAAAGCTCCTATATACATTATGATGCCGCCGTGTGAGACACGAGACAATTGGTGACACAATTTATTTACAGTAGATGGGCGCCAGCTGTTTCCCATTCACCACACTGTGAGAATCAGGGTTCTCAGGGATGCTGTGGGTTCTGTTGTCCGTACTTACAAAACACTTTGCATTACTAAACATTTTAACACTGAAAAAGACGAGAGATTGCTGTCACTGCAAGGAACTACTTTATGCACTGTTAGACTTGCTTTTATTTTGCCACTCGTACAAAATTGTGCCAGAATGAATTTTATGATTGAAAGCTCGGACGTGTCTAGCTAACTGCGTCAGGTGCTCCCCCAGCCCGCAATTAATCTGGTACATTCATAGATGGATGACTTCTCCAGGGTGTTAGAGAACACAGTCTCCACAAAGAAAGGGGTCTACAGCCGCTAGGATGCACTGTAGATTTTTCCTGAATATAGGACACTGAAAATTGCAAATGTATCTGAACACGTGTGATTATTGTATGTCACTAACGCGAACACGTCGGACCTCTCCCAGCACGTGGTGATGGTCTTTACACATAGCCGGCTAGGGTGAAAGTATTGTCACCATATACAAATTACACAAATACAGTTGATACATCATGGGACATGAGATGAATGGTCACAATGAACACGCAGATGCGTGAAAGCACATTTATATGGCGCGGATGCCGCTTGATGAGATTCATAGTGGATCATGTGGTGCAGGGGAAATTGCAGTATTTCTCCATAAAACTGCCAATTATTGTCAGACAAATTGTTAATGATGTTGGGAAAAATATTTCCTTGAAGATTTAGGCATTTGTAGACTTGTAGCACACCTGATACATACAAACATCAATCACGTGAAAATACACGGAACCCTGAATAAAATAATACCTAGAACCCCGAAATTAATTATTATGCACATGACATTACACAAATAAACCCTCAAAGCACATGGATGGCGCAGATATTGAATTGGCGCCTGTTAACCACGTGGTCGCAAATGATGTGGCCGTAAAACAATTTAACATGCCAAAGACCCTAAAATACATACATAGAAATAAAGCCCGTAATATTGCACGCAGTAATTAAACAGAAATTACTTTGAAACTCCTTTTACATAGGCGGATGGCACCTGATTTCAAAGTTGTGTGGGCCGTATGGCCTTTCCGACATCTTTCCTCCCTTCTTGTTTAAATGTAAAATGCCACAAAGGTTCAAATTATTAGTTTAAGCGGAATCATAATGCTGGGGAATGTCTGGCAAAATGTATGCAAAGCAAATGTTAACTGGTATACTAAAAGTGAGCTATGGTAATCTATATCAGTGCAAAAAGTTTGAAGTGTGTACGTGACAGCGTCTTACCTCGCAAGCTCTCCTCGACGGACTGCCCAGAGGCATGGTTCTCGCACACCTACCATAGCTGTCTACTGGGTTCGCATAAGCGGAAGTGCTATGCACGCCGAGTAAAACTCTCATCTTTTAAAATAAATCGCACATAAATAATTAAAATAGATATTTACATTAAACATTTAAATTGTTAATTTTCTGTATTCGTTAAATGTCTTTTATGACAGCGTTCACACCGGAATAATAACGTTCTTAGTCTTCGCGCAGCATACAATTTGAATTCTTAACCTAACATTGTGGAACATTTTAGAACATAAATTTTTGACACTTAAAAACACTTGGAACCTGAAATAAAACAGAAGACATGGTTTACACTACAAATACATATCCCATTACGGGAAAGTTCAGGTTATGGCCTCTCTGCATACGTGCGTGCCCACGTGTCATGTGAGTGGTGAGTGTCATCATGGGTTAATGCGGTTGGCTGTTAGCCGGCATCAAGTGACTATTAACATTATTTACGTAAGTTATGTAACTTTGTAAAAATAATATTTACTCTCTTTACATTCTTAGAACCACAATGGGATTTGTAAAAAAAATGTATCTGTATACATATATAATATATGTAAAAGTCAAAGTAGTTAATATGTATGTATACAGTATGAATGTATTTATGTTGTTCTCTATACAATCCTACACCATTTGACAGATTCAGACCAAATTTGGTAGGCCTAGGGATACCCATCAATACCCATCTCAGTATAGGGCCTACTGTGTAAGAAAATAGGACCAAATAGTCTCTTCTCAAGACCATACTGTTAAGAGCTGCCCAATCTCTCTCTCAACAAAATGCCCCCCCCCCCCCCCCCCCCCTTCGACCCATAAACTAGTAAAATGGGTTCACAGTTTTACACCATTCAACGTATCTCAATCAAATTGGACAGGGACGCCCTTTAATACACATCATAAAGTACTGTAGTTTAATAGTTTTTTATTTTTGGCCTATTTTTATCCAAAAAAATTTGACCTAGTCTGCAATATTCTCAGTATAAATTTTTTTAAATAGTACTCTGCAACTATCGAAAGCTTTCTTAAAAATGAAACTGGTTTTGTCTTTCTTCTTGTCACAACTGCTTAATAGTTGCATATTACTTACTTGTTGAATTTTTAAGCATTTGCTGTTATGATGCTCATGCTGATTTGAAGCCTTTGGATGGCAATTATTCCTGTGTTTGTCAAAACACTCTTCAACTTGTAAACATTACATACGTCATTTCCAGCTAATGAAACAAATTTGTATTCTATAGCTTTGTATTATTGTATGTCGAAATCACAGTTTAAACTTTTGGTAGAGCACACAATAATAAAAACTTATCAAATTTGCAGAAAAAAAAATTTAATATGAAAAACAATGCCCTGAGTAACCTGAAGTTACATATATATATATAAACTCGCAAAGGGGTCCTTCCACACCAAATCATTCAGGACATGTAACCTACCCATCTCAGAATTTGATGAAACCTTAGTGTACTCTGTCTAGTCAACATGTTATGAAACCACATTAATTTTTTAAAAATTTAATCAAACCATTTCCAATTTACAATTCCTTAAAGCTGGGTCTGTTTACGGTTCCTGAAAGCTGGGTCTTTTTACAGTTCCTGAAAGCTGGGTCTGTTTACAGTTCCTGAAAGCTGGGTCTGTTTACAGTTCCTGAAAGCTGGGTCTGTTTATAGCAAAATGTGCTTTCCTGAAACCAGACTGGCTGACTTTCTAATTATTTTTTCCCTGAATAACAATTATACAGCCTTTAGCTGAAAATTTGGTAGTCTACTAGGAATTTCATTTGTTTGATATAACTGAATTAATGTTTCAATGTCACTATCATGGTTAAAATTCAGGCCTACTTCAATCTTAAGGAAATCTTATTTTTTACAGTTTTATGGACAGTATATAAATGCTCATCAATTTTTTCTGTCACAAAATAACCTCACAAACCTGCTTATCATTGCAAAAGGACAACATTTCCTATAAGTTGGTGAAACAAAACAAGTGCACTTTTAAGTTTCAATGTCTTTAATGAGGAACGACTCTCGTTATCTTTGTTTTATCGTTTTTTTTTACTGTAAAACCACTTTCATGTTCACTGCAAAAATATTACCTGTAGTAGCTACCTAATAAAAATAGCTTCATTGAAAATTTACATTTAATAATGATTTATTAATTTTGCTTTTTAATTGTAGAGAATGAATTATTAATTAATTTCTTGTTACATATACAGAGATGACAGTAGGTAATGGCATAGAAGCAACAAGGCTTGTAAATCAATCTTAAAGTTTCAAAGGTTTAAAAATAAGGTAATTAGACTCTTGTTGAGTTTAAATTGAATATTACATAACAGTAATTATTTATAACAATAATCATATAAAAGTATTGTAATGGTTTTGAGCACATACGTATTTAGTATTTTACTATAAATTCTACAATGCCAAAAATAGAGATGAAAATTGTTAACAATAAAGTAGCATTAACAAAACATTTTGTTATGTTGTCGGCATGACACAGCTTGCTGTATTAATTAATTCATTTGGAACAGGTCAAAATTCTATGTTGAAACCTGATACAGTTAAGATGTGTCAAAGCTGCAGTTTGCTGAAACATGAGTAGAGTAGAAATGAGGGTAGATAAGTTAGAGGAGTTGGAAGATGTAAAGGGGGTGCTAAGGAAAATGAATGCCGGTCCACAGGAGGAAAAGCTGAGTAGAAAGGAAGAGTTAGGCAGAATGCATCTAAGGTTGCTGGAGGAAAGGCAGAGGAGGAAGGAGGCAGAGATAGAGGTGGTAAGATTAAGGAGAAGGATAGAGGAGTTGGAAGCAGTTGGAGACATCAGACAGCAAATAAGGTTAGAGGAGCAAGAAATAGAAGCAAGGGATAAGGTGATAGTAGTAGGCAGGAAACAATCAGGAATAGAGGAACGGGAAACCGAAAGCAGGGAACAAGCTGTGGTAGAAGGTAGGAAGCAGAATGCTGAGGCTTGCAAGTGTGCGATTAGCAAAGACCAGCAAGCAAGAGAAAGTGGACAGTTCAGGGCCAGAGGGTGGAGAGGAGGGCTGGTCAAAGGGAGGGAAACATGGGTGATGTAGGAAGCCGGAGACAAGGGTAGGCAGGTGGGTGGAAAAGCCACAAAGCAGGAACAGGTTGTAGGAAGGGAGCTAGAGGTAGTTTTTCTAGGCAGCTCTATTGTAAAGGGGGCGGAGCTGAGGAATATCAGGAAGTAAATTACATATAAAGCAGCGTTTGGAAGGGGGGGGGGGGGCAAATACCAGGGATTTGGAGGAAAGGGTTAGTGGTATGAAATGTAGCAGGGTGGCAAAGGTTGTTCTCATTCATGAAATGACCTGGCTCATAGGGAGGTGGGGCACGAGGTAGAGAGGGACCTCAGGGGATTGCTGAGGAAAGTGCGGGAGAAGTTCCCTGGAGCTAGGGCAGTAGTCAGTGGCATGCTGGTTAGGAAAGGAGTATCCTATAGGAAGGCAGTGGCTGCGAGTGAGGTATATGAGAGGGTGTGTAGGGATATGGGGGCTACATTTATAGATAGTAGGAAATGGGTAGGCTGGGAAAGTGTAGGGAGGGACCAGGTTCACCTGACAGAACAGGGAAAGAGGATTCTAGGTGATCTGCTAGGTAGAGAAGTAGCTGGCTGCATGGAGAGGATCACGGCAGAGCAGCAGTTGTTGAAATAGCAATCAGTTAGAAGCAAGGAAATGGAAGGGGAGAGAAATGGATAGGATAGAATTGATGAGACTGCAGGGGTGGAGATAGGAGGTAAGCAATGTAGAAGGGTGAAGCAGAGTACTAGTATAAAGATAATGGTGGTGAACTGTAGGAGTGTATACAACAAGCTAGAGGGCTTCTGGAGAAAGGTTGAAGGATATGGGACGGATATAGTGGTAGCTGTGGAGACTTGGTTGACTGAGGAAGTGCTGGACATTGAATGTAGGCAGGATAAGTTCACCATCTTCAGAAGAGAGAGGGATAAGAGAGGAGGAGGAATAATGGTGTGTGTAAGGAAAGGACTAAAAGGGGCGGTAGAATGGGTTAGTCAGGATGTCGAGGTAATAATAGAAATTAAATTGAGTGGTAGTAGTAATAGGAAAATTACTTTACTGGCAGCGTATAGACCACCAGGACAGGGATGTAAGGCAATTGAGATGATCAAGGAGAGGGTCGATAAACTAAAAGACAGGCAGTGGGTTGTTGTAGCAGGGGATTTGAATATGCCTGGGGTGAAATGGGTAGAGGGTGCAGAAGGAATGGGTAACATGATGCAGAGAATGGCAGCATAGTTAGTCAACAGAGGATAAGTCCAGATAGTAGAATCACCTACGAAATGGAATGAGGAGGGTGTTGGGTCAGTGCTGGATGTGGTGTTGGTCAGACCTGGGAATGCTGTAGTTGGTGCAATAGTATTAGATGGTATAAGCGACCATCATATCCCGGTTGTGGAAATTGGGACTGGCAGGATGAGAGAAGAACAAATGGCAGAAAGGTTGGTGTTGCAGTATGGGAGAGGAGACAAGAAGGGGGCAGAAATATTGCTGAGAGAAAGCTTTAAAAAATGGTCTATGGTGGAAGGTGTAGAGGGGCTGTGGAGTGAGTTTGGAGGATTAATGGAGGTTATGTTGGAGAAATTCGTGCCAATGAAAAGGTTACGGACGGGTGGAGATCCGTCATATTATGGACAGGAGATTTTGAAAATGAAGAGGAAGTGCAGCAAATTACATGCCACGTGGAGAAATGAAGGGATGATAAGATCTAAAGAAATGATGAAACAAATGGGTAGGGAGCTTGAAAGGAAGATAAAACAGACAAAGAACGTATTTCTGGGGAACAAGGTGGAAGAAGGAAAATACAAGGAATGGGGAAATTGTTTAGGTATGTTAGGTTGCTAAGGAGAGGAGAGGAAGGGATCCCTCTGGTAACAGGAAGGGATGGTAAGCATGCGACAAACGACCAAGAAAAATCGGAGATGCTGCAAGGACAGTACTTGTCAATGTTTGTAGCAAAGCAGGGTTGGAATAGGGGGGACAAACAGGGTTCAGGGGGTGTTGCGTGAGTTTAAGATGAGGGAATGGGAGCTAGAAAAGGTAATTAGGGGTTTGGAGAGCAGTAAGTCAGGGGGGCCAGATGGGATAGGAAACGCAACATTAAAGTTTGGTGGCAGGGAGTTGGCAAAATATTTAGAAGTGCTGTTTAAAAAGTCCTTAGGAGAGGGTAAGTTACCACAAGATTCGATAGATGCTATGGTGGTACCTATACACAAGCAGGGAGAGAGAGGATAGGGGGAGGTCTGGCAGCTACAGACTGGTGAGTCTCACATCAAGTACAGGAAAAGTAATGGAGAGGCTGGTGGTGCAGTATGTGGTGAGGGTAATGAACAATATGAATTGGTTGGAGGAGTCCCAGCATGGTTTCAGGAGGGGATACTCATGTGAGACTCATCTGACTGGGTTATTAGAGGATCTGATCCAGGTAGTTGATGAGGGGAAGCAGGTGGATGCCTGGTTCATAGATTTTGAGAAGGCATTCGATTAGGTGCCCCATGGGACATTGATGAGGAAAGTGGAGGCGCTTAATACCAGACAGGAGGGTAGTGGAATGGATGGGGGACTTTCTCAGCAGGCGAAGGCAAAGGGTGAAAGTGGGGGAAGCAATGTCGGAGGAAAAGGAGGTTATGTTAGGGGTACCCCAGGGAAGTTTGCTGAGTCCTTTGTTACTTACCATAATGGTAAATGACATGGATTTGGGGATTAGGGGAAAAATCAGATTGTTTGCAGACAATTGTGTTGTATATGCTGTGGTGGGAGAGGTGGGGTGGAAATTTGCAGGCGGGCATTGATAAGATACGGTTGTGGACCAGAAAAAATTAAATGAAGATGAATGTAAGAAATACTAAGTTAGTGAGGTTCACAAGGCAGAAGATGGACCTGTACAGATGGGAGGGACACGAGATAGAAGAAGCAGCAGAATATAAGTATCTAGGGATTGTACTGCAGGGAGACCTCAGGTGGAAAAAACAGGTAGAGAGGGTGGTTGCAAAGGGAAGAAGGGCTCTGGGTATGCTGGGAAGGGTGCTGAATGGAGTCAGCTGCTATGTGAAGGAGAAGGCCTATGGCACAATGGTACGGCCAATGTTAGAATATGCTGCAGTAGTATGGGATCCATATGTGGAGGTGTGAGAACTGGAATAGGTGCAGAGAAAGGCAGCAAGATGGGTGATGGGTAGGTGGAGAAGGCAGGGGCAAGATGATGATGAAGAAGTGAACTATTGGACATCAGTGATGATGAAAGATATGTGTGGAGCTCATTGAAGGACAGGGGGAAAGTAGAATGGCTAATCAGGATGGTGAATGAAGAGTGAGAATGGGGAGGGCTACACTGCAAGCTAAGTAAGGAGGTGTTTAGAGGAAGAGGAAACAACAGTGAGAAGCTTCAGAGTGTGTGGAGGATAACGGAGCGACGTAGGCAGTCCATGGTTGCGAGGTTTGTGAGGGAGTGGAATGTGTTGAGGGAGGAATTGGTATCTGTGAGAGGGGTTGGTAAGTTCAGGAAGGGAGTGGAAAAGGAGTTGGTTTGGTGAAGTAGAGGTAAGAGAGCTCGCCACCGGGCGGTAACCTAATTGCTAGTGTATGTATATGTATGATGTTTGAATAGAGGCTGTATGCAGGTCTGTACTAGTCTGAGAATGAATTGAAGAAAAAGACTGATGAGAGAGAAGGAAGGCAACCCAGCAGTTTTCAACTTGCACCCTAATTACTCCTTACCAGTCCGCACTCTTCAGTCTCGGTGTGTGTGTGCATATATGTGTGTGTGCGTGTGTCGTCCACCAGTGGTGTATTGTGTATTACTGTGTTTAGGTGTTTTATTATCATTTTTCTTGTTGAAAGTGCATCAGGGAACACTAAAATTATATGCAGTAATAACTTTTTTAATATTATGTATTTTCTGAACTACTTGGTTTCTTGTATGATAGTGTTTAAATGTAAGCTGGAACTGATTATGTGCTATTAAAATATACAGTGGAAGCTTTGTTAAGTTCCTGCTGCGATAGTACTGCATACACAGAAAGAAAATTTTTTTGAAGATTTATGACAAGAGCAACAAGAACTTTTGCAATGGAGAACAGGTTTCACTTGTCACCAAAATGGTATAATTTGCTGTCATCATGTATATGTATGTTCATTTCTAACATATTTTGAAAACAATCAGAAAGCCTACTCTGATCCTTTTAACAGACGTTCAACTCCTATCAAAAACAAGAAAAACCTTAGCAAAATCAGAGGCATTAAAAGAAAGTTTTGGCATCCACTTAATTCTTGGCCATTTATTAAGTAGCAACTGCAGAGAAGCATTAACTGAAGAAGAGGCAAAAAATGAAGCTGTGGGCATAGAAACATCTGAAAATAAATCAGGAAGATGAGGACTTACAGTTTGCTTTAAGGTTAGTGAAAAGGGTAAACTGAACGAAACCTTGAAAGTAGTGTATGTAACACCCACAAAATTTTAATAATTTCCTTCACGTTCGAAACCAAGCTACATTACAAGAAAGATAAATCAAGCAAGCACCCATTTACAGAAAAAACTGGAATATGTAGGCTAATGCAGGTAGAAGAGTTAGGCAAGAATTATATTTGTGATCGAAATTGCACTGTTTCAGAACAGACCAGAAGAAATTCTGAAGATCTTGAACAGATAGTAAACCACATGAAGGTGAAATTATGAACTAATTTGAGCAATAGTGAAAAAATTCAACTATTAACAGTTGCACCAACATCATAAAATTCCATGTTTCTCAATACATGGTGAGGAAAGCAGTATTATTGGCTTTAGAAAAAAGAATTTTTGCAATACCTGAACAAAAGGATTAATACATATATCCTTCCGTAGTATTCTTATCCTAACCTAGTACACAACAGCATCTGATGCCTCACATTCTGTCCTGCATCTTCTATCACTCATTCCCTGTTCACACCATAGTTTGCACTATTTCCACGAGCCGCCATATTTCCATTCACACTCATCGCGCACACAGGTATACCAACTCTTCTACTTTCATTGTCCGCCACCTATGTACACACAACCTATATACGCAACACTTTCCCCCATAAGATTACAGCACGTTGTCTTGCAGCCTGTTGGCACCTTCCTCACCCTGCTCGATCTTCGGGTCTGCAGTGTGTGGTCCAATTCTATGTGCAGTCCTTCTGGTTGCTCTTGCACGCTGCCCCATTGCTGTTCGAACCATCTGAAAGGATGTCGGGTGTGGTCTGGTGTTGGTAACTGAACTGAGCTGGTGACTGCCGGTGTTCACCTTGCTGGCCTGCTGGTTGTTCTTTCATCCTGTATGGGCTTGTGTTTAACGGTGCATTCATGGTTGGTTCCATTTCTTCCATGGTCTGGAACATGTTGATAACCATCGGCCCTTCCTGAACTCTTGAACTAGCCTGTTTGTCGTGCATTCAAAGCAGGTTCCCCACTCAGCAACTGGTCAATTTGACGTCTGTATGTGTAGCCATCCCTGTCCTTCAGTTTGCATGTTATGTGTCCTTGTTTGGTTACTATGCATTCTATTATCCATTTCTGTGCACCTGTACAATCACGGATAAGCACTTGCTGCCCCTCGGTAAAGTGTCGTACTGTTCTGTTGTGTGTGACCTCATCACGAGACTGCTCTAAATCCAAATTGATGTTGGCGCATAACTGGTAGAGCGTTGTTCTTAATAGTCGCCCCATGAGGAGTTCTGTTGATGTCTTCTGTGATTACACGTTGGTCGTTGTGTGCAGTGCCAACAACATTCTTGCCACTTGTGTCTGCCAGTCTCCCACGTGCGTCCTCCTGAACTTGCATTTTACGGTCTGCACCATCCCCTGTGCTTGTCTGTGTGTAGCTGGGTGTAATGAGGGTGCTTGAATTAGGGACTCTCCATTCTTTTGCAGAAAACTCTCAATTTCTCGGGACTTGAACGCAGTTCCGTTGTCTGATACCAAGTACCGAGGGATCCCATGGCAACTGTAAATCTCTTGCAATGCTTGGATAACTGCACTCGACGACATGCTGTGCATTTTCCTCACCTCCGGCCATTTGGAATGTGCAGCAGTCACAATTAGGAAAATCTGCCCTTGAATTGGTCTCAAAATGTCAATATGTAGCCTTATCCGTAGCTCCGTTACTGTTGCCCATTTGACCTCCTTCACCTTGGGTGGGTTGGCTCGTTGTTGCTGGCATTCTGGACACTGCCCTACTATCTGCTCAATGTCCCTGTCTATGCCTGGCCACCACATATGACTATGTGCAATCTTCCTGGATTTAACAATACCATCATGTGCATCATTTAGAATCATAAACAGTTCCCTCCTCCGCGCTTCTGGGATGACCACTCTGTTGTCCCACAGGAGGCAGCCCTTGTGTAAGGATCATTCTTCCCTCCTATTCCAGTATGGTCATAGCTCTTTTGAGCCATTGTTGCCTTACTGCCATCCCTTATGTGTGTGCTTCTGGACTTGACGCAGGAAGGGGTCTGAGGCTGTTATTTGGCCAACATGTTGGTGTCGATTGATGGGCTGGGCATGGCTTCCAGCGTGAGCACATCGCCCACTGTAGGTATTTCCACTTTCTGTGTGAAAATGGGCAATCGGCTCAGGACATCTGCATGGCTTATCTTAGTCCCTGACTTGTAAACTATCTGTTACACTCAAACATTGAAAGCCAAAGACTCCATCTCAAGAGGTGTTGCAATAGGCTGTCTTAGGTGTGGCAGTGGTTTATGATCGGTCACAATCATAAATGGTTGGGCAGTTACATACTGCCTTAATTTGGTTATACCAAACATAACAGCAAGCGATTCCTTGTCGAGATGAGAATAGTTTCTCCCATGTTTTTGCAGCGTCAGAGATCCAAATGCCATGGGTGCTTCACTGCCATCGTCTCTGGTGTGTGCTAACACTGCACCTTCCCCATATTCTGATAAACCATACATCAGGGTAAGGGACTTATTCACACCATAATGTGTAAGCGCTTGATCGGACTACAAAACGTTCTTCGCCTTCTGCAACGACTCAGTGTTCTCTGGTGTCCAGCCCCACTCTACCCCTTTATCTAACAACCGATGCAATGTTTCCACTACAGCTGCCTTATTTGCCAGGAACCTCTCGTAAAAATTCAGGAGGCCCAAAAATGCCTACAGTTCCTTCTTACAATTTGGGATTGGGGTCTTCTGGATTGCTTCCACTTTCTCGTCTGTTGGGTAGACCCCTGCTCTATCACTTCGCTACCCCAAGAAAATTACAGAATTAGCTGCAAACAAACACACTCCTAAGCTTCAATCCCTCTCTATCTATCCTGGCGAATACCTCGTGTACCCTGCTCCAGTGTTCCTGCTTGTTTTACCCAGTGACCAATATATCATCCAGCAGGACCACAACACCTGAAATCCAGCTAGCAGCGTTTCCATAAGCCGCTGGAAAATAGCTGGACAGCTGCTTACCTCAAAAGGTAGTCGTCATACCCTAAACAGACTTTTCATACCCTAAACAGACTTTTCATCATAGTCACTGTAAATATTTCTGCTGTCGCGTCATCCACTGACACTTGAAAGTATGCATCCACTAAGTCCAGTTTTCTGAAAACTGCCCCTCCCACCAAGCTAGCAAAAGCCTCATATATTGTCTGTAAGGAAAAAGACATTATTTATGCATATCCTGTACACCATAACTTTGTAGTCTCCACAGAGCCTTATCAATCCATTTGCTTTCCTAATGGGGACAACTGGAGTAGCCCAAGCCGAAAATTCTTCTGGCTCATACACTGCTTGATTGATCAGCATATCAACCTCCGCGCTTACCAAGTCCCACAATTCAAACTGCACACCCCGGCACTTCTGAAAAATTGGCTTGGCTTCCGGTTCAAGCTCCACTGTCACGGGCGGGCCTACATACTTCCCGAGATCGAGATCAACACTGTCAAGCACCCGTGCATGTTGCTACACTGCCCGAGTTACTTTCTGTTGTGCTAGGTGGAAAATGCCTTCCATTTTGATTTCAAGTGGTTGTAGCCAATTTCCACTCACCAGAATGGGTCCCTTCCCATCTACCACTAGAATCTGTAATCTGTTTTGACTTGTCTTTACCCATACTTCTAAAGTACCCGTGATTCCCAACTTTTCCTGAGATCAGGTATGTAGGGTTAAGT
Organism: Dryococelus australis; assembly: GCA_029891345.1. NCBI lineage: Eukaryota > Metazoa > Arthropoda > Insecta > Phasmatodea > Phasmatidae > Dryococelus > Dryococelus australis. The sequence continues at coordinate 123,706,350 of CM057003.1, forward strand.
TTATGTCTGCTAGTACTGGTAAGTTCAGCCACAGTTTCTTGTATGTCTCATAGCGGATAATTGAAAAGCTCTCATGTGTCAACATCCACGAGACGTTTCTTTCCATCTAGCCAAACATCCAGGACAATCAGTGATTTTCTCTTACGTGTGATAGCCATTGTCTGAAACACGCTACATACTGCTGACTCGTCCCCTTCCTCGGAGTTGGATTTGTTTAAGTTGTAGTTCCCTGCCTTGTTGCTATTCTCTTTTCCAAGATTTTTAATCTTCTTCTGTTCTCTCCATCGTTCCTTCTCTCCTGTTTTACATTTTTCTTCTTCGTAATACATGCCCGTTCCACATGCCCTACTTTTACACAGAAGTAGCTCACTGTAAGCACATGGTGACAGTGGTTGGGGCTGTTGTCACCATTGCACCGCCAGCAGATCAGTCTGTCACCTGTGACCTGCTGGTCATCCCTAACCTGACTGTGTTTAGGTTGGGAACTGGGCTAGTAATCCCTAACCAGGCTCCGTTTAGTTTGGGAACTGGGGTTATCCATTTTGTCATATTGGTATGCCCTACCTTAAGCACCGCCCCAGAAGAAGTGGCCCAGCTGTGCTCGTAGATTGTTTACGTTGCTTCCGTTGCTGTTGCCAACTTCTCCGCATTCCTGAACGTCAACGTGTCTTTAGTCAGGAGCATATACCGTAGGTTATTGTCATGAATGCCACACACCACCCGGTCTCATAGCATTCTGTCAAGTTCTGTGAAGTTGCAGTGAATGCTTAGTCGCCGCAGTTCTGCCACATATTCCGCTATGGATTCGCCTTCCTGTTGGTTTCTGTTTTGGAATTTGAAACATTCCATTATCTCTCTGGGTTTGGGCTCAAAATGATGTGTGAGTAAAGCCAAAATGTTAGTGAGTTCCACCTCTGTAGTGGATTTCAGGGCCACCAAGGAGGTCACTAGAGTATACAATTCGGCCCCACGTATTGTGAAAAATATTGCTAGTTTTTCCTCACTATCTTTGATTTTATTGGCCAAGAAATAGTACTGCAGACGTTCAGAATACGTTTTCCAGGTGTCTCGTCCTGTGATAAACTCTCCAAATGTGGAAAACATCGCCAGTGCAGTGTTTATTACCTTTAGTGCACGCTCATCCGATTCTGAATACTCGTCACTGTAGTGTTCTTACCCTAACCTAGTACACAACAGCATCTGAGTAGCATCCATCACCCCTCTGATGCCTCTCATTCTGTTCTGCATCTTCTCTCTCTTCCGGTTCGCGCCATAGCTTACACTAATTCAACAAGCCACCATTCATCCATTCACACTCGTCGCACACACAGGCATACCAACTCATCCTACTGTCATTGTCCTTCACCTATGTACACATAACCTATATACACGACACCTACCAAGTGCAAAAGACAATGTTTGTATTAGAAAGAATGTATGCAAAAAAAGACTTATCTTATGCAACCATGATGAATTGTACAATGAATTTAGACAAAAAACCCAGGTATAAAGATTGGTATTCATAAATTTAGCACACTTCGACCTGAATGGTGTGTTTTAGCCGAGTCATCAAGCACTCATGTTGTATATGTGTGTACTGTCATCAGAATATGGAGCTTCTTGCTATTGCTGTGAGTCTTCACTACAAGGAGGCTGTACATGCTTTAGTGGACATGTTGTGTAGCAGAAATAGCTACGGTAGTGTGACAGATGCCCAGACAAGACTAATGTAATTCCTTTTTTGAAACAAATTTTTGAAGTGTGTGATGATGACGAATTCAAATATTTTTAATGGGTGAGTGACGGCCATAGAAAACTCCAAAGTTAGATGCTCTCATTCCTCATTCTTTCATTTCAAAAACTCAAGAGTACGTATGTGAAGCTCAGAAAGGAAAATCTTGGCAGTGATGAAGCTTAAATTTTCATGAACTTTACAGAAAATTACAATTTAGGACATTACAAAATGAGGTTCAGTTATACCACTAAAACCATTAAGCTTCACCTGCACCCTCCACCCAGTGGTTATATATTCAAAAATATCAAAGAAACACAAATATGTTTTCTCTCAGATGACCTCAATCATGATGTTCTTTTTGTCTACACTGTTCAAGATAAAGTTCTTAACTTGTAGAAACCAGGTTTCCTTCAGTGAACTGTGTCCAGTACTTACATATGGCTGTAGTGCCCAATACAAAAACTTTAAGTATGATGAATATGTGTCGTCATCTCGAAGATTTTTGGCTTAAAGTGCATTGGACATTTCATGCAACAAGTCATGGTAAAAAAACATTGTGTGATGGAATGGGAGGATGTGTGAAGAGGATAGTGACTAAGAGAAACCTACACTGTTTGAGAAACTACCAAATAACAACTGGTGAGCAAATTTTTAACTTTGGTAGGAGTCCATCTTCAAGCATTTCATGAACAACGTCTTACAACAAGGAAATGCATTACTGGGACAAGCAGCGTTCAATATTTCGAGCCAACATCATCATAATTGCAAAGAAATCAGCCTGGACTCATAAATTAACCTTAGGTTAAAAATATTCAGAGCAGATAATCCAGTGCCAACGGAGTTGCCAAAACTTCAGCGTTACTTGTGTTTATGAACGGCAATGGTAGTTTGGGGTAGTTAAAGAGATAAATGAAGCAGGAGAAGTTTATGACATTCAATTCATGCACTCTGATGGACCTGGTAAAACATTTTACTAGCCAGAAAAGGGGACACATGTATGTGTATCCTGACCATATCTTGTGTGTGATTCAACCTCCAGAAACCACAACAATGTAAGGACGTCTCCAAAGACTCAATTTTTCCATAGAGAAGAAAGTTGCAGTAACGTGGGAGTCACTTAGTCTTCAATTGGGGGGGGGGGGGGGGGGGGGGGGGGGGGGGGGGGAGTTAGAAGTGAAATACTACATTATAAAGTGTGTATACATTTTTGCTGTATTGTAATACTCAGTATTGCAGACCTCGCTCAGTTTGATTACTTTCTGCGTAAATTGTTTATTTTTCCAATTGTCCATTTGTTTACACTTGAAAACCCCAGTGTTTAATTTTCTTCGTAACGTTGAATATATTTATTAAATCAGTGACTAAATAATCATATTTTTATTCGCAGACAATATTTTCACGAACTTGAAAAGATTTGCATTAATGGTTCTTCCAACTGAAAACGAACTGCTTACAAACATAACCTAAAACTTGATATAAATATATTTCAGTGTTAGAGTATTTTTATTTTTCTGTAAGTTGTTCTGTGAATGATTGGGTGCAGTTTCTGAACACTATTTTACACCTACCACTAGTACGAACAGCATAATTTAAGAAGCGATGCTAGGCTAGGGGACAAGCGAATATTGTGCCACATGGACCCGAGGACGCCGAGGCTGATTACTCTGAGTTCAGCCCAGGACTAGAACCATTAACTCTGAGGTAAAAACAGGCCAACTTAATCGTAAGTAATGAGATACTTTCCCAGAGTTTCTGCGATGTTTGGTTGTGTTTAAGAAGAAATGGTTAAATAAAAAATGAACTGACGCAGAAATAATTTTGAAAGTGCAGCTTTCTTAATAAAATGCGAAAGACTCGAACTTCTGCCCCAGTAATCACCAGTACAGATTTGCCAACTTTTATGATTTTTCTGTAAAATGTATGGAAATCACGCCCTGTTTACGGTTTTACGAAAACGCATTCATTTTTTTTTATGAATTCCAATACTGGGAAAAATTTTAGAGTAAATATTTACTATAGACGGGACATTCAACTCTTCGATGCCTCAATATCTCTCGATACTGCGAAGTATTGATTATCGCATTGCGCATATCGATACATATTTTTTGATGTGTGGCTTGGTCTGCCATTTTCACAATTGTCATGAAGCAGCACTGTTTATTTTAGTTTTGTAGTTTTCCGAGAGCTGGAAAAGTGTAATTTATTTAATGATTCGGCTGATTAATATGTATCAATAGCAGAGAAATGTGTAGTACGGATTGCAACAGAACAACAGGAGTTGCAGATAGGAATTACGATCAGTAAGTCTGTGTTATTGTAAATATCGGAATTTTAAACTGTTGTACAATGTTTGTTTGAAATATACGTGGCCTAGAAAACCATTTCAAGTCTTGTTTTGAGTTTTTAAAAATAACGCGTTTATTGTATGGAAAACTAATTTCGCCAAAAATATTTACGTCCTAAGTGTGTTAAAAATTTGAATTGGCACTGCCTACCTATTTATCATGTTTTCTTTTGGTAAGGTTAAAACTTGACAGGTTATGTAATAATTTGATGTTTCTTTCATACGAGAAAATTTTATAGTCTGTTCCATTAAAACAGTATGTAACTAAAACGATAGTCTTGTAAGTATTGAGTGAAGAGATTTTGACAGCTCTTAACATCGAGGTCTTGAGCGCCTATTCTCCTAAGAAGAGATACAAAACAATGCCGTCTCATGAAAGACATTAAACTAAAGTGTGTCTCAACCCCATCCAATCCATTGGCAATAAAATTAATGGAGCCCCAGCAGCATAACTTTGCCGTAACAAAAACAAGATAGATTGGAATGGTAACCTACATTGATCATAGCATTTGTTCATAGACAGAGCAACTGTTTCACAATGATCCATTGTGGCTGTGCTATGTTTTTAGAAGTGTCAAAATTTAGCGAACTTATGTTTGGTATTCTGAATGTAAGAGCATATTTTGATTTTTTTACTTGCCTTGTGTTTACAACCAGAATTTCATATTTATTTTACGTGTTTTGTGTGTGTACAATCTGTGAAAACGACCCCAACCTAAAACAACAAACAATAATAAATTGATCTTTCTTCAGGTAGCGGAAAAATTTGTATTGTTGTTTTTCATCTGTCGATAAACATTTCCCACATTTCCTCTATCTGATTTGATTGAGAAATAAATGTAATGCTTGTTTTTCTAAATAAAAATTTGTAAGCTATCTTAGTTCGAAAATTGACATGAGAGTGTTGCACATTTTTGATATCCAATTTCTCAATGTTATAATTTTTTATTTTAAATAATTGCAGAATGGGGATTGTTTATATTAGAAAGTGAATTTTTAATACTTTTATGGTAAGCACATTAATACTATAAATGTGAACATAAGTAGGGCATGGAAGTGATCTTAAATGAATGTATATTTCAGCCTAGACAAGGAACAAGGAATAAGTATATTTTGGCTTTGCATGTCATACTAAGCAAACACATTTAGAAGATGTATAAGTCTTCTCTAGGGGGAAATTATAGTTTCTGGTGTGAAACACTGAACAAATGTTAGATTATATTAAATTTTCATTGTGAGATTATGGAAATGTTAATGCTTGAAAATGAGTTTTTATCCATTTTTAATAGTTTTTATCCATTTTACTGATTGGAAACTTTAAAAGCTGGCAATTCTGCCAGTAAAATTAAAGAACTGATTTTGCCCAATCGTGATATTATCCAGTTTTGCTGCAGAGAGTCTGATTACTAAAAGATACAACTTAAATTATTGTAATTTCTTTTACACATTCATAAGATCACTACACAACCAGACCAAACATGAATTTCATATGTGTTGTTTAATCTTAATGACAAGGTGATATCTTGTGAGGTTTAAAAGTAACTGATGGTTGTTTGTAAATGATTAGGGTGTTTGGTTTTCCATAATTCTAGTGCTTGTGTGTGGCAAGGGTATCATTTATTTTGTTTTATGTTGTATTATTATATGTGTCGCCTAGATTGAATTTTAAATAAATCCTGCTAAAATAGTGGTACTGGGTTGTGTGTTTATGATTTTACTAAGGGGTTTTACTAAGTAAGGGGTTGTTTAGAGGAAGAGGAAACAACAGTGAGAAGCTTTGGAGGGTGTGGAGGAGAATGGAACAGGGTAGGCAGTCCATACTTGTGAGGTCTGTGAGGGAGTGGAATGTGTTGAGGGAGGAATTGGTATATGTGGGAGGGGTTGGTAAGTTCAGGAAGGGAGTGAAAAAGGAATTGGTTGGGTGAAGGATAGGTGAGAGAGCTCGCCACCAGGCGGTAGCCTAATTGCGAGTTTATGTATATATATATATCACACTTTCATTTCTTGTGCATTCTTCTTAACGCATTTTGTCTTTGCATGCCAATGCTGAACCAAAATCAAAGGAATGGTTATCTACAATTTTTCTCTGATTGAAAGTATTGCTGGTGTGTTACACTTCTTAGTTTGTTGATACAGAGGTTGTGGAATACTGACGCTATTTGATTTTAATCTATATAACACGCTGCTAAGCGCCTGGTGCCTACTCATTGAGCTGAATAACCTATGTTTTCGTGAATGTGTATCGTTGTGTATTTTCTGTGCCCACCTAGCAAAGCTGCTTTATTTTGTATTTTATTTAATGTTGCTGAGAGTACTGTGGTATTCGGAGTGTAAAATATTCCACCCAAAGTAACCCCACGAGCCCCGAGACATTTCATAGGAATATTTTCTCACTGATGTGTAGAAATAGGCTAAGTTACCCAAAGACAAGACAACACTTACACCTTACATTGCACTATCCCCATTTGGAGTTAATGTCTCACCCAGTAAACTAAAAGAAAAGTCAACTATTTTTGTTTACTCAGTCCTCTAATTCTCTATGCAAATATTAACGAGTGGCCTTCCCAACGTGGTGACCGAGAAAACTATGTTTTCTAGTGGACCAAATAAAACGGTTGTTGTTTACACACGGCACGTGTAGGCTGGGTTATTTGCTTGCTACAAAATACGAGCACATATTGTACTAGAGAAACGAAACGTAAGGAAAGCAGGGCTAGCGAAATGGAGGTAAAGGGATCTGAAACCATGAGTTTGGTTGAAATGCCTGTGTTAAGTGATGATGTAGTTGGAGGCAATTATATTTTTCAGGACGATTCTGTTGTAAGAAGGGACGGAACTAGTAGAAAGGAGAGCCTAAGTGTTGAAGCTAACGCTAGAGTAGAGGCTTCATCCAAAACTAGTTATGCAAATTATCCTACCTGGAATAATAGTGAGGATAACAGCTTATTGTCAATGTTAGCTGCTTAGTTTAATGCGATTACTGCACAACTCGAGCAACACAATGCTAAGTTTGAGGGACTGAAAGCAGATTTCAATGCTAAATTTGATGCGCAGAACAGAACGGGGAACAGAAAGTAGATGCAGACAGTTCGAAAATTGAGTTTGGCTATCCTAATACTCAGCTTGAGGAACAAAAAACAGAATTAAAATCTGAATTTAATTTGAAGCTTGACAAAAAGTTTGAGGGACATAGGGCTAACTTAGAAGGTAAATTTGATGCTGTAGAGGCAAGACTAGTTCAGCAGGAGACAAGTTTAGTAGGAGTGAAGGAATCAGTTATAAGTGAAGTAACTCAACTTAAAAAGCAGGGAGAGGAAACTCGGAAAAATGTAGGTGCTTTGCAAAATCAAGTACAGTGCATGGAAGGAAGGCAAAATGAATTTTCCAAGAGATTTGTTGAACTGCAGGCTACGTTCGTTCAATTGAACACTGACGTTAGTAAAAAGTTGTCTAAATTAAACAAAACAGTTGGATCACGACTTAATGGTCTAAGTGAAGAGGTGAGCAAAGCTTGCGAACAAACGGAAAACAATTTGAAAAGTTTAACTGATGATATTTTGAAAATTAGAGACAACTTCGAACAATGTGTTTTGAATGTTAATACATACATGACACAGTTTGAAAATCAGTTGACACCTAATCCACTTACAATCACAATAGTGTTAGTTCGGAAGTAGATCGTCGTGTAGATGAAGCTACTAAGGAAGTAGAAGAAAGGTTGCGAAGTTCTCTAACAGAATTAGACAGGGCGCAAGCAATTTAGAGGAAAGTAACCATGAAATGCAAAATTGAATCAGAAGGCTAGATGACCGACTGTTGTGTCCACAAGAGTTTAATAATGACATATCGTCATGGGACAGTCCTGACGTCACCCGTGTTGTCCAACCTAACACTAGTGCGACTAGGAACGTATGTGTAGCTGAACCTGAACTACGTACAGGTGTATCCACAGTTATACATCCTCCAGCCACCTTACTGCATCATCCTGCAAAGATTAAGTCATAAGGAATTCCCACCTTTTCTGGAAATAGCCAAGAGAACCCTGCTACCTATTTGAAAAAGCTTGAGGAATATGCTAGGTTGTTTGGCCTCAGCGAAACCGAGTTGTTTCTTTGCTTGGCATTAAGTCTAAAATCCATGGCACTCCATTAATGGGATGTAGAAAAGGCCGGAGTAACCACTTTTGCACGGTTTAAGCAATTACTGTTAGAGGAGTTCTGGGATCCTAGGATTCAGGGAAACCTGGGGGCTCGATTACATCTGGAGAGGTATGATCCTAGCAAAAATAAAATGCTTGAACAACACTTCAGCGAGGTTTACGACCGAACCCGACATTTGGATGCACCTATGGACGATGAGGAGTTGGCAGAGGTATCAAGATAGGTGGGCTGATAGGTTATTTTCAAAACTTAACTGATTTCAGACAACAGCTATTCAAAATTGACCAAATGAAATGAGCTAAGTGCATTGTGACACGTGAAATGGAATGAGGTACACAACTGTTGTATCAAGGTCCATCACACAGGTTTAATCAGGGACAAGAACCTCGTGCATCAGGGAACAATCCTTGGGTCAATTTCCTGAAATGCGAGCGAACATGCGATCAAGTTGAGATTTTTACGCCATTCCCAGACCAAAACCGCAGGAATTTTGTGTCAAACCGCAATGTACAATGTGGCAGGTTTTCACCAGGTTACCGAAAAAGAAAGGAAGAGACCGTGGAGATCAAAGAGTGAATCACCTAGTCCTAGCGCATACTACAGACCTGCCAACTTTTATGGTAGTGCCGTAAATTTTATGGGTAAATGCAGTTCTTACCGTTTTACAGGAGTGACACAAAATTCTATGGTTTTACGTTTCTGCTGGCCTGAAATTTCTGTTTGCCGCACTGGCCGTCTTAGTTGTCAGTCACGAATACATTTACTGATATTTAGTGGTTGCCCATTTCTCAAGCTGCTATTGTAGACTTTGACATTTGTTGTCCCAAGCAGCGTGAAGCAATAAATTACTTTATGCCAGAAGGGTCTGGGATGTTTAGTGGTGGGGGAGTTGCAGGCCAGGTCAGTGAGAATGTTTTGTCCTAGTCACGTATCGCCTCGCTGCCTCTGCCGTACTCTCCCTGTCGTGTTTTACTTCCCTCATCCCGCCTCTTTTGATGTAAAAACAGCGGTACATTACAGACACAACAGTCTGAAGTGTGTGCAAATAAAATGTGTTCTTATACTACCATGTTTTGGCTAGTAAGGCTGTGTGCGTGTATAGGCCACTTCAGAAGTTTTTGATGAAAAATTCGGGATAATTAATATTTCAAGTAGACTGCACTAAATGTTTGTATTCCCGTAAACATTGCCATAGAGCGTTGCCGCGGAGTTTGCATTGGGTTTTAGTCTGTTGCGATTGTAGGTTGTAAGTAGTGCGAGCGTAAGGATCTCAGGTTTTTTTTTTTTTTTTTTTTCTTTCAATGTAGGTCGGGTAAGGGTTTCGGTTAGTATACAAGTAGCTTTCGCGTTTTTTTCACTCACTTAGCTCTGTGTCATTAGAGAGGACACATCACAAATCACATACTGCAGAAATTATTGTTGGATTTTTAAAAGAGTTATACTCAAGATTTATGAAACCAAGTGCAGTAAAGAACATTGATTTGTTGGAAGTAAATTATCGTGATGATGCCAATCTAAAACAGACCAGTGACTTAGTTGTGGGATGTGCTACACAAAGAATTGTTGCCACTCTACCAGAACATTAAAAATATACATTTTTTCAACAGTCCTCAAATACTACATATCTACTTGTGATTATACTATTAACGAATTTCCTTTGAAGAATGAAATTCTTAAATCACAGGTTGCTGAAATTTATAACATTGAAAGAGTCCATTTCAGTGATGTAAAGTATTTCATTGACTTGTTTCCTATAATTTTACTTGTTAAAAGTGGTGAATCCAGAGATGTTGCTATAGATGAAGTGCAAAAATAGTTAACGTCTTTGCACATGGAAGATTTGCGAGCTATTATTTCCAAGCAAGTCAGAATTGATGCTGTTTGGGCATGAATTGGTAGCATAAAAAATGCTGACGCTTCTTTGAAGTATGACAGAATCTCCAAAGTTATGTTGGCTATAGTGGTTTGTTGCCCCACAGCAACACTGAAAGTGAGTTAATTTTTATTGTGGTTAAAAAAAACTGCATTCAGGTCATCATTAAGTTGTAGAACAATTCAAAACATTTCTGTTCTAAAGAGTACTCCTATGTGTTACAACAGGAGTTCTAGTGAATACTTTCTGAAAAGAGCTAAGAGAGCAACTTCACAGTATTTGCAGAACCAAAGTGAATAGCCATTACTGTGATTTTTGACATGGGAAGTTTATATAAGGCGACTATCATGTAGATTGTGTAATAATGGTGTGGTGTTTTGTGGAATTCTATAGGCCTGTGACAGTTATGAACTGTGTTTCCAGAACTTCTGTAATTACTCTGATAAATTTTGCAAGTGTTTCATTGAGATTGTTTTAACTTACATGAGAGTTAGCGAAAATCAGAAAATAACCATAAGAAAAGTTTGGTTAGTAAATTTACCTGGAATTTATAATAATAGAATTTGTTTGTTTTATGTTGTAGAAAAATAAGTTTTATACATTTATTTTCATTTTTGGTTTAGTAAAATTGCATTAATTTGCATATTATGTTCTATTTATGTATAGGTATTTTTACCCACTTATTTATGGCGAACAACTGAGTTTTACTAACTAATGTGAAATGCCAGTAGCTATTTACGCACTATTTGGAAAATTTTAAGATCTTACTGATAGACAACTTGAGAAGTTGGCAGGTCTGCATACATTCATTCAAACAGTAACGTTTATGCCTATGCAGTACGGAGAAGTCCAGGTGAATGTTCAAGGCCAAAATCACCACCTAACGGAGTAAACATACACAGGGAAAGTAATACATGGTCTGTTAATCCGATTGGTAGATTCCAAACTGTGACTAATGAAAGTTACAACCAGAATAACTCTGTTCAGTTGTAGAATCGTTCGAATGTAAATCTGACCTCAACACTGGCTGTTGTTACATTTTTACTGTACCAAGGAATGTATTTTGCCTGGAACGAAGGTCTGATCCCGTGTGTACCGCTGTTCCCACCTCCTAATGTACAAGGTAACCGAACTCGAGGAGGTAATGTAGTAATGTCTGTAGGTAGGCAGGTCCCTACACTAATCCAGACGGCTTCGAAGGTGCAACCTGTGGGAATTGTGAACGATATGTATACTACTATGGAAGTTGAGAATCGTGTAAAAATCATGAATAGTAATACATGTGTACTAATGGTAATTCAACTATTTTGATGAGCCTGAGGATGAGACGTGTCTAAGAAATACTAGTTTCTTTATGCCCTGAGGTACCATTGAAAGTTTGTACACTATTAGACAGTGGGGCTGAAGTGAGCTGTGCTAGTGACACGTTAATCAATGAAATTGAGAGCTGTAGTGTCCAGTTGCCTACACTGCCTATTCCGCAGTTGAAAATCGTTGGAGCCACGTCAAAAGTGAGTCCAGTCATAAACAGACAGACGGTTATTACCATAGAAGGACTAGAATCTCAACTAAGTTGGCTAATGTACTAATTGTCGAATGTCTGATCAAGCCTTTAAGTTTAGGGATGGACTTCCTAACTCAGTACGGTATAATACTCAATTTTGGAGGTTGGTTGATTAGGCCACCCACTGATTCTAACACCATACAAATCCCAGAGAAATGGCAGACATCAGACAGTCTTGTAATATTGTTGTGTAGAGACACGCCTATTTGTACCGAATATTTGTGATGATATCTTTCAGGCAGTTGTGGCAGTGATAGGGCTAAATGACAGTCAAAGGCAGCAGCTTTACAACATGCTTGTTCAGCATAGTGCATATATGTCTGAAGTGCCAGGAAGGAATCTGTTGTATGAAGTAAAGATACTTTATAATTGACAATGCTGTTTTCCATAAGAAATCGTACCCTATACCTGCTAAGTATTTGGCAGAAGAGAGGAATATTTGCGTCTGATGATCGACTGGAAGGCAGTGACAAGGGAGGCAAGCCCCTAGCTAGTGCAATGATCTGTGTACGGAAGAAGGATGGTACTATACACCTTTGTTTGGATGCCCGCAGCATCAACAGGATCACCATTAAAGACAGGGAATATCCTATTCAGACTCGAGATGTGTTACGTCTGTCCCAGGGTGTCAAGTATTTGACCACGCTTGATATTACATGCGCGTACTGGCAGGTATCACTCTCCGCTGAATCGAGGCAGTACACAGCTTTTCTGTTTAAGAACCAACAGTTTACGTTTACGGTAATGCCGTTTAGCCTCTGTAATGCTGTTGTAGAATTTATCAGATGCATGGACGCTACTTTGGGGGAAGAATGTCACAGTTTTGCGAGAGCGTATGTCGACGACATACTAGTCATGTCAACAACGTTTGAGGTATTTGTACAGCATGTACATATTGTACTTGACAAATTGCAATGAGCTGGGATGACAGTAAAGATACACAAGTTATTGTTTTGCAGAGAGGAGCTTTTTTCTGGGACACGTTTTGACACGTGAGGGTATCTGCACGGCTCCAGAGAAGCTACAGGCTATCACTGAGTTTCCAGTCCCACGCAACGTACGTCAGTTAAGAGCTTTTCTCTGTGTGCTGGGGTTTTACAGAAACTATCGGACATTTCATAGGAATATTTTCTCACTGATGTGTACAAGTAGGCTAAGTTACCCAAAGACAAGAAACACCTACACTTCACATTGCACTATCCCCATTTGGAGTTAATGTCTCATCCAGTAAACTGGAAGAAAAGTCAACTATTTTTGTTTACTCAGTCCAATATTAAAGTATTTAATGTCAAAAAGAGATTCAATATCTGCCGATAATAGTTATTTATCATTTTCTTTCAATTATTTTATTAAGGTTCATTTTATTTGTTTCACCATCTTATAGCAAATTTTGTCATTTTTGAATTTTATATATGGATATTTGTGTGGTTATCTAGTGACAGAAAAAGTTAGTGAGCATTTTCAAACTGTCCATAAAACTATAAAAATATTAATTTCCTTAACTTTGACGTAAATTTTAACCATGATGGTGACATTGAAACATTAATTCAGCTAAATAATTGTATAATTGTTATTCAGAAGAAGAAAAATGAAAAGGTCTGTCTGAATGGTTTCAGCAAATACACATTTTGCTATAAACAGACCTAGCTCTCAGGGCCTGTAACTTGAAAATGGTTTTGATTACTTTTTTTAGAATATATTTGGGTTCATAATATAATGCCTAGATAAAGTACACTAAATTGCTCAAATTCTGATATATATGGGTTGCAAATTATATCTTTGCTAGATGATTGGACTTGGAATGACCCACAGGAAAGAGTTTTTTTATGTTTTAAATTGTTGAATGAGAAAAAAATATACGTATTTATTTTTTCTAATGAATTAGCACTTTAATTTAGTTCTTCTCATTTCATTTTTAAGAAGTGGCTTGTGTATTTAATTTATGTTATACAAACACCATAACCTTTTTAAGGCCATTTTGTGGTTACTGTATATAATGTGTTTCATTGTGAACAGTAATTAATAATTTCAAATTTTTTCCCCAGGAACAAGTGTATCAGTCTTTGGTTGATGGCATCAAAACCGAGGGCAGAATTATGCAGAAAAGATTGAAAGGTGGTGAGATCAGGTTCCAAGTTCTGCCGCCAAAACAGGATGTGAAGACGTCACCAGAAACTGCAGATGTGTCGGAGCCGAGCAGTTGAAGTATAGTGTATGTGGCCAGAGTACCACATCAGACTTTGTGAGTTTTGTATGTCTTGGAGTTACTCTTTATAACAATTGAACTGGTGTTGAGAATATAACTTGGGCTGTATCGTAATGTTGGTTAATGATCAGCTAAGCACTTTGTATGTATTGTTTGGTTTCTGTATATTGCCCATTGTGTATTCTTACAGAGCCACATTTGCAAGCACGGCAGTGTGTGGAACAGCACAGTGTCTTCGAAGACTTGTGGAAAGCAGTCAAGAATAGAAGACTTTGAGAGTATCAGAGTTTCACGAGTGTTTTATTTTGCCTGTTCAGTACTAAGCTAACAAGTGCACATTGTACACAACTAAAGTACACTTTGGGTCTTGGCTCTTAGTCCTGCTTCCAGTAAAGGGAGTGTGTGCGAGAGCTAAGCATGGTGCCATGATAGTCTCAAGTAGCGATTCGCGGGTGGGTAAGGGGCCCTACCATTTCCAACCTATAAAAGAAAATATGTAAATTTAAAATTCTTCAACAAGAAAATAGAATAAGATATGATACTGTTTCACTTGAGACACACCAGAAACTTCCAGATTACGTCATTGAACTCAACACCCAGCCATATACATACTCATCCCGTGGATCTTGAACCTTGGTAAGAGTCGTCACCTGCAACCTTCCCCAGGACTCTGATTCTGTAGAGATTGCAGCAAACTTCACCACCAAGTACTTCCCAACTCTCAAGTAAAAATTGTACGAGACCCCTTCATGAAGAGATATCCTTTCTACTATCCACCAATCATCATCTCACTCACTGACATGACCCAAAATAAAAAATAAAAAAACTATTCCCATATTACATATAAAAGTGCATAGAACCATATGTTTGTCTTTATCTCAACTTCCAATGCAACTTGTGCACTTCAAATATTTTCCTTGATGTTGCCAAGGCCTTTGGTAAGGTGTTGATCCCAGGACTTTAAACCTATGTTGTTCACATTGCACATTTTCATACATAGTACACTCCAATATACACCACCTTGTTCATTCAGATACTTCAACAAACTGGAGCTGTGATACAAATACTGGAAAATTAAAATAAGTGCTGACAACTCACAAGTCTTCCTCATAACACCCAGACATAATATTCAAAACATTACAGACATAAAATATAACAACACTATAATTCCGTATGCTTTTAAAGCTAAGTTTTATTATTAATAATTATTTCCGCAGCACAACTCCCATAAATATAATTAGGAAACTACCTTTCACAAAAATACTACAACAATATTCACTACTTAACTCTCTCAGGCTTCCCCAAAATGAGTAAAACTTTTTATAGGCTGTTCACGGTAAAGTGAGCACTTTTGAGGCCCTAGTTACTTTTCCCATTCAGTCATTTTTATCCTGTAACCACCTTTTTTAAATAAATATTGCCATGCAAGTATTAATCCCAGTGTGATTATTCCTCGGCACTCTGAAGTTAACATCTAAGGCTAAAATAAAATATGTTTCTTTACTATTCCAAATTAGAGGGTTTTCAAAAGTTGCCACTTTACTGTGAACAGCCTATGGTTTACACTTCACAAATACACTTCACAATGAGGTATAGAAACAAAGTCTGGGGTAAGACAGCCAAAACACTAATTAAGTTCCTGCAAATAGTTCAAACTACAATATTAACAATAATTTCTAAGATCTACACATACATTCATTAGTGTGTTACGTGATGTCTAAAAGTTCCATACATAGCAAACAATATAATTTAGCAAAACAATAAATTCTAAGACAAACTTTTAACTCAAAAAACCTCACTCTCCAGTGCATTAGGTACATACTCTCCTGACACAGATACGCAATGTTAAGAAAACCAGAAATGCACCGCCTTCCCGTCTACAGCAATAAAACTAGCCATAAATCAATAGCTATAACTTAAACTGAACCTAAGTCAGAGGGCAGTTCTCCAATTGGTCAGAGGGCTGCATTTCCTAGTCTCACTTAGCCTGTTTGGTTTAACCTCTGGATGCGTGAGGTGTCCAGCCTGCGTGTTGCTTGTTAGCTCACGGCACTTGAGGTTCTGCTCTCTGGCCGTCAAGTATATACTTGGTGGTTATCTCTGCCTAGCCCCTTGGGGGTCAGCGGCTAGCAAACCTCACCTCTGGATGCGTGAGGTGTCCGGCCTGCCTGTTGCTTGTTAGCTCACGGCACTTGAGGTTCTGCTCTCTGGCCGTCAAGTATAATACTTGGTGGTTATCTCGTGCCTAGCCCCTTGGGGGTCAGCGGCTAGCAAACCTCACCTCTGGATGCGTGAAGTGTCCGGCCTGCGTGTTGCTTGTTAGCTCACGGCACTTGAGGTTCTGCTCTCTGGCCGTCAAGTATAATACTTGGTGGTTATCTCGTGCCTAGCCCCTTGGGGGTCAGCGGCTAGCAAACCTCACCTCTGGATGCGTGAGGTGTCCGGCCTGCCTGTTGCTTGTTAGCTCACGGCACTTGAGGTTCTGCTCTCTGGCCGTCAAGTATAATACTTGGTGGTTATCTCGTGCCTAGCCCCTTGGGGGTCAGCGGCTAGCAAACCTCACCTCTGGATGCGTGAGGTGTCCGGCCTGCCTGTTGCTTGTTAGCTCACGGCACTTGAGGTTCTGCTCTCTGGCCGTCAAGTATAATACTTGGTGGTTATCTCGTGCCTAGCCCCTTGGGGGTCAGCGGCTAGCAAACCTCACCTCTGGATGCGTGAGGTGTCCGGCCTGCGTGTTGCTTGTTAGCTCACGGCACTTGAGGTTCTGCTCTCTGGCCGTCAAGTATAATACTTGGTGGTTATCTCGTGCCTAGCCCCTTGGGGGTCAGCGGCTAGCAAACCTCACCTCTGGATGCGTGAGGTGTCCGGCCTGCCTGTTGCTTGTTAGCTCACGGCACTTGAGGTTCTGCTCTCTGGCCGTCAAGTATAATACTTGGTGGTTATCTCGTGCCTAGTCCCTTGGGGTCAGCGGCTAGCAAACCTCACCTCTGGATGCGTGAGGTGTCCGGCCTGCCTGTTGCTTGTTAGCTCACGGCACTTGAGGTTCTGCTCTCTGGCCGTCAAGTATAATACTTGGTGGTCATCTCGTGCCTAGCCCCTTAGGGGTCAGCGGCTAGCAAACCTCACCTCTGGATGCGTGAGGTGTCCGGCCTGCCTGTTGCTTGTTAGCTCACGGCACTTGAGGTTCTGCTCTCTGGCCGTCAAGTATAATACTTGGTGGTTATCTCGTGCCTAGTCCCTTGGGGTCAGCGGCTAGCAAACCTCACCTCTGGATGCGTGAGGTGTCCGGCCTGCCTGTTGCTTGTTAGCTCACGGCACTTGAGGTTCTGCTCTCTGGCCGTCAAGTATAATACTTGGTGGTTATCTCGTGCCTAGCCCCTTGGGGGTCAGCGGCTAGCAAACCTCACCTCTGGATGCGTGAGGTGTCCGGCCTGCGTGTTGCTTGTTAGCTCACGGCACTTGAGGTTCTGCTCTCTGGCCGTCAAGTATAATACTTGGTGGTTATCTCGTGCCTAGCCCTTTGGGGGTCAGCGGCTAGCAAACCTCACCTCTGGATGCGTGAGGTGTCCGGCCTGCGTGTTGCTTGTTAGCTCACGGCACTTGAGGTTCTGCTCTCTGGCCGTCAAGTATAATACTTGGTGGTTATCTCGTGCCTAGCCCCTTGGGGGTCAGCGGCTAGCAAACCTCACCTCTGGATGCGTGAGGTGTCCGGCCTGCCTGTTGCTTGTTAGCTCACGGCACTTGAGGTTCTGCTCTCTGGCCGTCAAGTATAATACTTGGTGGTTATCTCGTGCCTAGCCCCTTGGGGGTCAGCGGCTAGCAAACCTCACCTCTGGATGCGTGAGGTGTCCGGCCTGCCTGTTGCTTGTTAGCTCACGGCACTTGAGGGTCTGCTCTCTGGCCGTCAAGTATAATACTTGGTGGTTATCTCGTGCCTAGTCCCTTGGGGGTCAGCGGCTAGCAAACCTCACCTCGGATAGGCACACTTTACATCTAACAAAGCATTTTTTACGGTTTAATAACAGTTTTGCTGTTCCAACACATTCCCCAGCCTCTGGGTGGTCAAAGTTCCTCAACAGGGTGTCAAGCCCCCCAGGAGGGTCACGGACATCTGTAGTTCCTTCCAACGTACCACCCAGTGCAGTACTTCAGCCACCGAGCAAAGTCCTACACTCACATACGAGCAAGGAGCTCGGGGCATGATTCACAGAAACCCACTCCGACTGTGAAAGTGAGACAGAAATAGAAAACCACAAATAAGGAGCAGACTACCCACTCCAAGCATAAATTGTAAGGAATTCTGTCTGGTGCGAGCTTGTTTGAACAAGGAACAATATGAAGTGGATTTAGAATACTAGCAGTTGAATCTGGTCCAATCCAGATCTGAGGCGAAACACGCCTGTATTGCATTACTTGATGCGACCCCAGTCATTCCTGCTCAAAACCGGTTCCAAGTACTACAGGAAAAAGTGGTTTCCTAACCCCACCCAGGTTCTTCGGACCAACCCCAAATCCCAAACTTACACAGTGTTCCGAGGAATAAGAAACCCCACTTCGCGTTGTGGTGCGAGACATAAGCAAAATACTCTTTTGTAGTAAAACAGCTGAAAGCCATCCACATCTCTGGTTTCACCATTGGCATGGTGAGAAATGGCCTGTGCTTCGTTGCAGCTGACTCGCCAAAGTACCCAGCTGCCACTGAAATGCTGAAATTGACTAGTATTCACTACTTCACTTTCAGCACAAACACTGAACTACCACAGAAGGTTCTGTTCCAATTTTCCAGTGGACACTGACATCATTCGCAAGTAATTGACACTGTGTAAATACCACGTACTAGATGTTTACAAATTTAAATCCAAAGTAGCCGACCGCTCAAACACCTCCCACACCTGGATTGTGCCACAAAATAGATTTTGTGTCACAGCAGCAATAAACTACACAATTGCCCGCTTTCTTTCAGTCACCTGGCAAAATATGACTGCAGTACATCCCTATCCTTACAAAAAATGACTCAGTAACGTAGCACAATGCAAAGACTGCCCGACACTTGACCACACTAAGAACTTTTGCCATCTGCACACAGTCTGTCCGCACTGCACCAGGAAGCCTACCTTAAGGTGCCTGCTGTACATAAGTGTGTAAATTACAATGTCACCCACCTTGCCAACTTGAAGGTCTGCCCTAAAGTACTGACTGTAGTGCAACAGTGACAGCAAGCCGCTACACAAAGCCCAAGCAAAATTGGCAACACTACCAGTCGCTATGGAACCCACAAGGGACCTCTCGCAATACACCAAGATCTTAGATACAAAGTCTCTTCCCCCCTCTGCATCCTATGCTCAGGTGACCAGGGGCCCTATAAAACATATTACAGTTCCCACACCCACCGCTCTGAGGCCCTTAGTGCAGGAAACCTCCCTCAACACTTCCACACCCATGACTCATGTTGGCTTTGGTAGCACAATGCAGGACCTCCTGACGTTCTGTAAGGAAGGGTGAGTGAATGAAGAGATTTGGACGGCTCTGAATATCGAGGTCTTGAGAGCCAATGAGGGTAAAGTGAGGAGTATGGAACAGCACTAGAATGAAAAGGTGGGAGGAATGGGAGATCCCTGAGAAACCCGCAAACCAGCGCCCTACTAAAATCACCCAGACTTCCCAGGCACCTCACATTTTAACTTACACTTCACAAATCTGTTCTGCCATGACATATTGTATGGCAATGAAGTCTGGAGAAACACAATGCAATTAACTAAAAAAAAAAATCTCAGAGTAATTGTTAATGCACATTGTTTCACTCATAATTTAGGCATACACATTGTCCTAAAACTACCGTATGTTGGTAGTAAATTTCACTCACAAAATAAATTCTGTGGTAATTTGTCAACTCACTCAAACCAAAGAAAAGGAAATCACCACTCAGACACTAGCAACTTTAATAAATGTCCAAAAATGTCACTCTTAAATTAATAATTAGTCTAAACACTGAGTAGGTATTCTCCTGTTGGTCCAGGACAAGGATTTTGCAATTTTAACAAAACTGTTTCACCCAGGGCTGTTTCTACGCACATCACACGGTGAGCTGTACATCCCCTCCTCCTTTCACCCCCTTCAGCTCTCAATGCTAGTTTCCATCCAGCACTCATTCTCTCTCTCTCTGTCGCAGAGATTTGCTATTGCCTATTCGCTCTGCCAAATTAATTAACCACATTTTACTGTGTTTAGTGTTTAATTACTCGTAGCTGGATATTGTAACGTAGTCATGTTAGCTTTGAAACTTGTACCACACATTACCAGCCATTTTGTTTCATTGGCACCACAATTCTCCAGGCCACTGCCCTTTTGACTTCACTGAATATATTGGCACTTGAAATCCACTTTTGTCTAATACAAACCTGGTATGTGGTCTAACAAACCACCTCATGTCAAATTTTACACGTCCTGCAATATTCACAATTCTACCTATACTGTAGCTTTTTCAGTACTCTGACAATGGCTTTACTTTAGCCACCCACCTCTCCCCTCTGCAGGCAAAGGTTAGGTTTGGGTTAGGGCACCATGGCGTACTGGGGAAACCTAACCAGCCATCCTTTTTGCAGCGGAGGGGTCACAGCGGCTGAGCAATTAGCACGCTTGCCTCCCACCAAGGTGAACTGGATTCAATCCCCTGCCAGGTCACCGGATTTTCGCAAGTGGGAATAGTGCCAGGCGATACCGTTGGTCAGCGGGTTTTCTCAGGGATCTCTTGTTTCCCCCGCCCCCTTTCATTCTGGCACTGCTCCATATTCATCTCGCTTTACCATCATCGGCTCTTAAGACCTCAATTTTAAGAGCCGCCCAAATCTCTTCCCTCACTCTTCACGCGTTGCGGCAGCGAGTGGCTCTGTTGTTAACCCTCAAATTGATCTTACTGTAGTACAGTGGATGAAGGGGATTAGCCTGTCTGAACACACTGCTATCAAATTACGTACATACATTTGGGTGGACGAGAGAGGACCCACACCGAGGAGCTTGCTCCAGTGATGTGAAACAGCAGCGGCGGCCTTGCTGCGTTTCCTCAAGAGATCCTGAGCTATACATATCTATCTAGAGAGTCAACTTCCTTCCACCAATCAGATACCCTTTCAATGCTGCAAGGGACAGCATTTGCTCTACTTGTATGTACTTCAATTAGCCTAATAATAAAGGGTGCTAATTTCCACCACATACAACTAGTCAATTGAAGCTGTTACATTTCTGTTTTAGGCATTATCCATTAATACTATTAATAATAATGCTTTCAGCTCAATCAATTACAACAAAAATTATTATATTAGCTGACCTTAACCCTTTCATTCCCACATTAATGTATTGTTTCTTGTATTGTAAACAAGATATTATTTTGAAGTGTGTTGTAATTCAGCTGGAAAACAACTCGTTTTGTTGCCACAATAAACCGTAGTATTTGTGCTTGGTGATTAATGATATGGATCAGTCATAATGTAGAGTAGCAGGATGGTTTGTGAATCAATTACCCACAGGGAAGATCATTGGGTAATTCCACTCGCAGAGATTAAGTACCGGTTAAATATAATCTTCCTGTGCAACATTTAGACAATGATCTACAATAGTCATGAAAGGATTAATCTCACTTCACTATCACATTCTCGTTTCACTCCGCTGGCTATCATGTCTCTGTTTTTTTATTAATGGCCACAAAAATATTTTGGGATAGAAGCAGCTTTACACAACCATAATCTAACAGAGGGCTTCTCAAGTCCTCTTCCAGGTTATTTAAGACCTGTACTTTTGCAAATAATGTCGTGTTTAGGACCAATACTTGGACAGCTTCTTCACTGTTGTGACTCTTTCACCATAGTGCCCCCCTCCCCTCCTCCTGTAGACCAGGAAAAAGTTAGGTAACAGGTAGATTATGTTTGGGAAACTTGCTACTGGCTGCTGTTCCAGCTGAGGGTCTCGTCTTGTGACAACGGCAGTGGGCAGACGAGCTAGCCTAGGAGGTACCCACCAACTTCCCAATGAAATAAGGATGGAAGTACAAGAGACTCTCCCCCTACTCTTGTATGCTTGTACCTCCCTCTTGTTAAGGATCTTTGCTCCAATGTTGAGAAACTGTAGAAGTTATGACGACTTCCTTATCTGTCAGCAAAGGAAGAAACACTCCCACACAAATACCCACCACAGCCTTCTCCCCACCATCTGCTTGGACCTCCAGTTTCCGTTTACCCTCCTAGTCATTCCTCTAGTTATTCCCTCCCCCACTTCCCAGTTCACACAGCCCTCATGTAACACCCAACAACAACGACCAACACCCCCACCTCCCACCCCACTTACAACATGACAGCCTCCTCCCCAACTCCCCTCCCTCATCATCCCTTAAATTCATTAACCACAATATACCTCTGCCATCCACCAGTCGACAGTCAAGCTTACCTCTCCAGGTACTTCAGATATCTGTAATGATCATGACACTCAGTAATATCTGTACTCTGCTTGCTCATACAACCATACCTGCCAATAATCTGCTGTACCACTCAGTTACCTCAACAATCCACAACCCCTGCGGACATGTTCCAGATTGTTTTTATTTTAACTCTTTAATTGAATTTTGTGATGACTTTGAACCATTCGTTACAGAAAACATTGGGGTAAATGATTATCATCCCCTATGGTGATCTCTCCTGATGACTTAACAATAAATCTGCCTCATCTAACAAGGCTTCACTAACCTACAAGTGAAAATCTTGAGAGAGACAAGTGTAAAATGCTTGCCATACTACTCACCACTGGTTCTAGTTACATTATCATACAAAAGATTTTCCACTATATAGTAAAGACAGAAAACTTTGTACAAATGTTTCCCCAGAGATGTAAATACTGCTGGTGTTACAGCCACATAGCATCCCTGTGTTAGTAATTACAGAAATGCAATATCTGTTCTGGAAACCATGACACAGCCTCTTGCAAACTTTGTGGCAATGTGCAAAAGAAATGCTTGGACCGTCACAAAAATCACAAGGGAGAATCAAAACTCTGCAACATAAGATTAATGCTTGAAGACTTTCTTAAAAAGAAGCAAACCTATTTAAACCCTTGTTCCTTTTCACCTTCACCTGGACTCATAGTACCTGACCTGGTCTCCCTGCATCCATTCTCTCCTGGATACCACAACCACTTTCACACTTGTATCAAAGCGTCGCTCACACGACCAGCCCCCCTCCCTCCGCCACCATTTATCCCTTTATATAAACTCCTCAAACACTTCACGCCACATAATCGGTAATCAAATAATCCTCTGTGAAAATACCAATGATTCCTTCCTTTAATGCCACAAGAAGCCATCAGAAGCTTGGCTCTACGAATGGCCTGTGGACTCTTTTCAGTATCAAACCTAACCTTCCACTCATTTGCTGTGAACAGCCCGATAACTACAGTACCAGTATGCCACCACATAGGTAAAAAAAAATTAAAATATTTTTTATTCACAACATTTTGTAAACTCTGCAATCTTTGAGTCCCTAAGACTCATTACAAGGAATGTGCACGCTATAGCAAGTAAAATGGACAAACATAACTTATTGTACAGCAGCAACTGCACATAATGGCAATACTGTAGCAGGAACCTGGTTTATTGCCAACATTATTCTCATCATTACAGAATACCTGTTCATACACGTAGACTGTACGGACACAACTAGTGGTGGAATAGCTCTCTTGATTTGGCAAAGCAGCCACACACCCATACTGTGATGTATCAGAAGCCATTACAGTAAAACTTAAAGAACACGACAACTGCATACAGTAGCAGCAGTTTATGCTAGACCTTGCTGCTCTGTTCCCATAGCTGACCTCCAAGCTCCATGGACACTAGACAGACTGATCTTAAAAGGGAAACTTCAACTGTGCCCACCAGGTCTGGCACGTCACTACCTCCAACAGATATAGAAACCAACTCTCCTTTTACATCTGTAACAAACCTTTCAAAATTCAAACCTCTTACACTTTCACCTCCAGAGTTGGATGAGGATGTATGTGCTTTGCCACTTCAATCTGTATGGTTTCATGGTTCCTTAGTTTTTGCAGTTTGATAATGTAGGGTGGGAGTGACAGTTTGGTTGGTTCTGATTGTTGGAAGAGAAAAATCGTCCTCCACGGAATACTTACCACTGCCAAAGCAGACTCACTTCCACCTTACTTCCAATTAGGTTTCCGCAAAGAACATTTCACTACTCGTACCATTGCCCGCATCACCCACTACACACACACAGCCTTCTCCGAAAAGCAGTGTGCCGGACTTCTTCTGGCGTATGATTATGTTCATCACAAACTACTCATCGACAATCTCTCTGCCACAAACCTATCATGGCACATAAACAACAGAACATTCCAAGTTAGAATTCACACTCACCTCTCTCAACCACAAGGGTCAATACTAAGTCCGCTCCTCTTCGCCATTTTCATCCAACAAATCTAAACTGCCCCCAACACTTCAATCACGCACTACACAGATGACACAGCCATTCTCACAGCAGACACCCAACATGACTCCATCTCACAAAGACTAACGAATACCTTCAACACAATTAACACTTCTTCACAAACAATGGTATATCTTTAAATGTTGATAAAACAATAGCAGTTTTCCTCACAAATTACACAGCAGAACCCTTCCGCCGCCACTAGTCCAACAAGGAAACATAAATTGGGAAATCAACCCAAATACCTAGGAGCACTCCAAGACTCATGTCTACACTTCATCCAATACATAAATAGCTGGCAAATTACGAGCAGCACTCAGGGAGCTTACTCCAGTTCTCTCTTCTTCTAGCCACATAGACCTCCACACAAGAACAACCATCATCAGAGCAGGTATTGTTCAACTCCTCACCTGCACAGCTTCCATCTGGATAACCACTGCAGCAGGTAACCTCCTCCCACTCTACAACGCATTCTATCAATCTCTCAGAACCACCACAAACTCACCCTGTTTCACGTACACAAAAACACTCCTAGAAGAAATAGACACACAACCTTGCACCATAGCATAAGTAGTTATACAGAACACTTCAGATTCATGGCTGTTTTATTACAAGTTTCACAAGTCGGGTACATTGGTGATAAAGCATAATCATTTATAATCGCTTTGAAAACCACACATTCTTAACAGAACACATTAATTAAAAAATTTGATATACTGGCTATGAAAAATAAAGCATATCTGCAAGCAATTATTAAAATTAATTACAGTGTCTCATGAAGCCACCTTACCGTATTTACCATATTGTAAGCCGACCTTTGTTTATCATTTGGAATATCCAAAATCAGCCCTCAGCTTAGAATCGGACAGACAAAATTACATACAGTTCCGACCAAGTATATTTGAAACAAGTTAATAAAATGGACTGTGTATATTTACTAGTACCGTTGCAGGCCTAGTACTTATATAATAAAGTGGTCCAAATACATAAAATCGTGCGGTTTTTGTGTCCCGCACCCCCCCTATAGCCTGGCTGGGCATGACCAACAAGGTCGTGACGGGTGGCGGCAGTCGCGGAGTATACCTGACTAGTCCTTTATGGCACAATGCCGTATCTACAGTCCCGTTACCCATATGCGGTTGTATTCGACATCACAGAAATCTTATCTTAACCTCCCTCATTTAAAATGATTTTTATCATCCACAAATTTTTAGTAAGATTTCCTGAGCAAATGTTTTTTTACTTAAAAATCTAAAGCAAAAAGTTAGCCACAAAGAAGACAAATGATTAAAAAAGGCAACTTTCATCAGATGCTGCTCCTGTTCGTCTAAACTCTTGCCACAACTGTATGCACTTGACACATTAAAAAGTTATGCTAAACCACATTAAGTATAAAGTATCAAGTGGTGGTTGTGTTTAATAATCGTAGTTAATACATTTTGCATTTTTTAATGATTTTATTATGCTACGGAGTATTTTTAGGAACTCTCATGTTGGCGACACTGATTTTTAGAGTATCTTGAAGTAGGCATCCCTTACATATTTTTTAGTTTTTTTGTGTTTTGTAAACCAAGTGGCTGCGGAGTTTTAAAATGAAGAAAAGTCATTATACGGCTGAGTTCTGAAGAAAAGTAATTAAGTATGCTGATGAAACTTTTAATCTTGCGGCTCAAAGACATTAGGGTATCGACGAAACAAATGTTTGACGGTGGAGAAAGCAAAAGGAGAACTCCACTTATGTGCAAACAAAATAAAAACATTTGGGGGGGGGGGGGGGCAAGCATGGATGCCATCTCGCACTGGAGACGGTTTTAAAAGATTTTGTTAACACCCAGCGGTAAAAATGTTTGCCAGTGAATGCAGAAATCATTCCAACAAAAGCACACAAAATCGCCCAGGCTATGAAAATCGCTAATTTTAAAGGAGTCCGCCACTGGGAGCAATTTTTCCCAGAAATGCTGGGGATATTCTCTTTGCTAACGTACATCAGTTGCACAGAAATTGCCATCGGACTACGAAGAAAAGTTGATGAAATTCCAGCATTATATCGTTGAGCTGCAATGAGAAAGAGAATTACCTTCTTGGACAGATTGGAAATGCTGATCAGACTCGTGTATATTTTGACATGCCTGCGAACTTCACCGTAGCCAAGACAGGAAGGAAAGAAGTAAAAATTTTGTCTGCTGGCTACGAAAAGCAGCCAATGACGGTGATGCTGACATGCAGAGCTGATGGGCATAAATTACCACCATATGTTATTTTTAAATGCAGGACATTACCAAAGAGTGAACTATTTCCAAAGAACATGCTCATTCGAGCAAATGAAAACGGATGGATGACATCCGAGAACGTGCAGGAATGGATTAGGCTTGTGTGGAAACTCTGTCCTGGAGCATTGTTAAAGCTATCTAGTCTGCTCGTACTGGATGCCTACGCATGACACCGAACAGAAGAAGCGAAGCGGCCACTAGAAGAAGGGAAGACCGACCTGGCAGATATTCCCGGAGGAACTACGTCTGTTTTGCAGCAACTGGATGTCTGCATAAATAAACCATTTAAAGACACACTTAAAAAGCTTTACACAGACTGGCTTTGCAAAGCAAACAAGATGTTGACCCCTACTGGACGCATGAAACGTGCAAGCTTGTCGCAGGTGTGTGCGTGGATAGATGTCGCATGGCTAAGTATTAGCAGTGACGTGATTGTTTGAGCCTTTAAGAAGTGCTCTATTTCAAATGCGCTGGATGGTAGAGATGACGATGCTTTGTGGGATGAAAGTGATAAGGAATTGTTCAGTGATGACGCAGCGTTGGACAACGATGTTTAACCAGGACCGAGCAATGTGCAATAAATAGTAATGAAATACCCCTGTCATGTGTTAATTGTACAATTTTTGTACAGTAGTAGTACTATTCTTAAAAATTGGTATTATTAAAATAATAATTACTCATTACAATTTTTTTTTACAATTCTTGCAAATTTATATTAAAATTATTAAAAAACCACAGCAGTGTACAGCATTTGGTGTAAGGTAGCAATATAAGTAACTAAATTTTTAAGTGACATTATTAGATGTAATAGTTAAGTACTTTGAGATGTGATTTTACAGTGTAAACTACATCAAGTGTGTTCCTTTATTCTCCTATTACGCATCAGCTTCCTGCCGTGCTCTCCCTCAACCCACAAACTTCATTATTTCCCTGCTGCAGGTTTCTCCCTTTTACTTCTTCCTCGCTCTCTTCCCGTAGTCCGCTAATTCTTCCTCCTCCTAGCCCCTCCTAAATCTCTCTGCGCTCCCGCCCACATAGCTCTCCCAGCCACTATCCACACCTCCAAGCTCCCCCCTTTTCCTCTCTCTCCTATGCTGTCTCTTCTCCCTCCCCCCTCCCAAAAAAACTGTGAGCGCTGAACAAAGCATTCTCATCCTCTTGCTCCTAACCCCCCCCCCCCCCCCCAACCTGCCAGATGTATCAACCAGTAACACACAGATGCATTTTTTTTGTCCTCTTCCTAGTTCCCTACATTCACGTGGTATGACACTTAGCTGTCACATCTTTTACCACTTCCGCCCCTTTCCTTATCCTTTTCATACTACCATCTCCCTTCCTACCTTGAACCATTTATGGACGTGAAAAATTTGGCACAAAGGCCTCACCACGTGTTCTCAGCTGATAGAGTGTGCGAGATACGTTTAAAAGTCGGGTTGCATTCGGCATCATGTTATTTATTTTTTCCTGAGGGTCTAAAAGATAGGGGTCGGTTTGCATTCTGCATCGTCTTACAATGCAGTAAATATGGTAACCAACATTAAGTACAGCTCATACCATACCCAATCCTTCATCGCTGAGAGACTATTTATATACAACTTGAAATTCATACAGACATGACTCCGGTTAGCCATCAATGTGTTAATTTTTTATATAAACTTAAGTGCTCATCAAAATCAAACTTGACTCTGCCTGCCCCAACAGGTAAGGTGACTAAGGAGATCCATAAAAACTCGCTACAATTATACTCTGTGGTAATTAATAATTAACATGCAATATGCAAAACTTGCATCTAAATCACTGACTAAATACTACTTGTCCTTTCAATTAGGAATTTAAGCATCAGTAAATAACATTTACAGGCAGATAATCATGACGAGACATATTGATACGTGAGCATGAAGTATTTCTTAACAGTAGGGTATAAAGAATTGTTTTTATAATGCAAATAATATCACTTAAATTACTGGAGTAACGAGCACTAACAGGACATCTACGAAGCGCCAGGGAGCAGCACGCAGCTTAATGTCCAAATCAGAACTCCATTGGCTTAAAAAGTATTATATAAAACATGATTAAAATACAAAACTCCTAGCACCATATGATTTGCCATGGCAGTAGTGAAGGCGCAGTTCACCTGCCCCACTTTGTGTTGCATACACCAGCTGATACCAATACACAACTAGGACAAAGCAGCAGTCCTGCATTACATTGGTCGAGATAACATTTCAAATGGCAGGCCAAAACTAAATTTAGAATATGCTCCAAAAACTACTGCTAAGCCAACCTATGCCATGCCAAAAAGAACACTCGATCTACAATGCTGAAATTACCATTACATAACACTACTGCAATGGCTCAATTGCTCATGCATTTCTGAAGCTTGTACCGCAAATTAACGCTAAGGGTGATAAGCACCCAAACGAAACAGAATGATAATTCTATGTCATTGTCGAATAATCTGACAGGTTACACAGCTAGCAGGCCATGTTTTGTACGACTGCGATGATGAGAGCAGAAGAGCATTAGCAAGCATAAAGTTAAAAACTAGACTGGTTGAATGTATTAAAGCTTGCCCCAGGTCAGGAGAGAGAAATGAGGGAGGGTATTGATGGGAAAGCAGAGGAGTGAAAACTGAATTGGCTCAAGTGATGGCCACCGTACCGTGGCGTACGGCCAGCGAAGTAGTAGGCAGACAACGCCGTCGCTATCCAACTCGCTTCTTACAGAATCTCACAAAATCCTTCACCACTAAACAAGAACAACACCCAAATACAACGCACATTCCAATACTCCCATTCTCTACAGATCATCTAAGGGAAAACTACCACCACCGCCTACTACACCTCGCAATCTCCGAAGAAGGATAAGATGATCCAAGCAAATATGAAGACACCACCATCAACAAAGAATATTCAACGGGGTTTTTTTTTTTACTTAGGGTACTCCCCTTTATCCTCTCAACTAATCCAAAAAGAAAGAAAAAGAATCCCAAATATATATATATATCAAAATATGCAACTATTGAAAATAAAAACGAATTACCCTTCTAAACAAATTTACACATTAATGACCAAAGCGATGTACAAATAACAAATATGAAGTTAACAAATTTAACAATATTTACTATAGTTTAATTCAGATTAAGAAATCAATATTGCATAATATAACCGTAATTAATAGACTAATGAAGGCAGTAGTTTATTGGAATGGCAAAGAAATACACCATAACAAAAATAATAGGACTGTTGCTGAAGCTGATTTGTGAATGATTGTAATTAAGTGAACGTGATCATTTACATCTTCTGACTTGGAATGGTTTGTTGAGGAAGGAGTGGAGAAGTTTTAAATGCCTCAAGATGTTGATGGGAGTGATGTTTCAGTGAGTCTGTGGGAATTGGAGTCAAAAGGCTTTGGATAGTTGAAGAATGAGAATTCCCACTTTCTTTATCTTTGATAAAGCTGCTTGAATGTGGTGGGCTGTGCAAGCTATTGCAGGGGTTTTGTAGTGCTCCTGACAGAATCCATATTGTAAGTTATGGACTAAATGGGCTTTGTTTACTGTAGCCAGCAATTCTTTCTTTACAAACATTTTGTGCAGTGCAAGGAGCAGAGCCATAGATCTGTAGTTTGGCTGACGAGTGTTTATTGACTCTGAGGAAATAAACACAGAGGGCAAAGGTGCTATCTCCTAATTCCACATGGGCTAGGCGGAAGGTGAAACACCCTATCTTAAAACAGGGGAAGCCACCCTGTGCAAAACTACTAGGAGAGTCAGTAGCTAGTGCGTGTTGAGTATTATTAAACCTCAGGTTTTTGTAAGGGACCGAAAGTGTGTTAGTGTGAAGCTGTTGACGCTGCTGGTTCTTCCTTAGGTCGCGTTGGAGAGGAGCTTCGGGCCCACTAGGTGAGCGGTGAAGTACTAGGAGAGGTTTGAGCCTCGACACCCATAGCTGGAGTGATGAGATCTCAGGAGAGGCGATCGAGAACTGTAGCAGAACTGACGATCCAGAGGCCAGGAGGCATGTCCTTACATACTCCTTGGCCATCCCTTCCTTAATTGGCATAGGACGTCTGGAGAGGGAGTTAGCAGGTGCAAGCCCAGCACCTAGATCCTTTGTGCGTGCTGCGTAGTGTAGAGCGGTGGGATCTAGGCATCTTGCATGTGGCGGCATCCAGCGGCGCACAGCTGTACTCGTCCCGGACCTCTTGCATGGTCTTAGTGGCTCATTTGGCGAAGTAATAAATTATTATACGGACGTCTGTCCCGGCCCTGTAGATACAACAATCTTGTAGATGGTGGCGGTATCGCAAGACAAACTGCCAGGGATGCATTTGCACTGATGAGTAGCAGTCGTTTATTAACACTGTAGAAGACTTAATGCATCAACTCGCCCCCTGTCCCCTTGTGATGTAGACTCATCTGGGCAATGAGATGAGAAAAACAATTCTTATGCTTGAATGTAGAACTGTCCCCACATCAGCCATTTATTTCCCTCTTGCTGGGCTTCTGTATGTGCATTGGCCCTTAGACGTGTGGACAGGGGGCTTGAGGCAGGTGTTGGCTGAAATGTATTCTTGCAGGAGTGGAGTCAGCTAGACGAAACCATTTCTCTTGGTGTCGCACACAAGGCTGTTTTCCTCCTCTCTCTTTCTTTTGCTCTCCTCCTCTCTCTTTCTTTTGCTCTCCTCCTTCTGTCGCTCTCTTTGCGGCGGTTTGAAGTGGCATGCAGCAATTTGGAGTGTAGTGTGAGTGTCGCGAGGGGGGTTCGTTGTCTGTGATAACATGTTGCCTTCTGATTATTGTGTGCCGACCTACATCACAGCTGTAAGGCTTGGTTACTGACAATATGATTTGTATGAATCTAATGAAAGAGCAAACGCACTGTCATGTTTGCCCATACACTCACTTCCCCGCTTTAGTGAATGGGAGAGATGACGGAAGGTTTCGGCTGCGCAAAATCCCGTAGTTTTTCTCCAATCTTGTTCTGCTGTTAAGATAGGGAGGCCAAAGGTAGGGCCTACACACACTGCCGCATCAATTAGTTAGGAAAACACGCCTTGCGAGTGGGACTTTGGCCATATTTTCTTTTAATTTTTATATAATTATCTATTATAAAAATCAGCTCCCAAGAATCGAAACTTATTCAGTGTGCCGGTCGGTGTGCTCTTTCTGTAGATTTGTACGAATCATATTGTCAGTAACCAAGCCTTACAGCTGTGATGTAGGTCTGACTTACGCATATACACTATTTTCTACTGAATGCTTACAGTCTAATTAATCAAAAGGACAAATTTATTGATTATTTGTCTCGTAATAAAGTGAAAATTGCGACAGTAAACGAGACACATTTAAAACCAAATGACATTATCTGTTCCAGGCACAGAATGTAGGTAGAGTTGGTGGAGTTTCTTTTTTTAATTCACCATTCAAGTGCCCACCATAAAATATTACTTAAAAAATTTTCTCACATTGGAAGCAGTGGGAATAGAGCTTAAATTGGGTAAACAAAAAACCAAACTGCTCTAAATCTATATTCCACCAGGGCGCTCTCACACAGTAGCAGACCTTGACACATTAATTAATATTGTAGGCCCTATTATACTTGCCATCGGGGATATTAATGCCAAACATCCTTATTGTATTCGCGAACTCGAACAGCCAATTAATTGCTAATGAAAATGCACCAAATTAACCGGAATTTTCAAGTTGTGGCACCTTATGAGCTGTGTTTGGCTCACTCGAATGTGCGGTAATTCGCGCTTATTCGTCAATATATAGGGAACCCAAGACAAACGACCATTTTCTGCGAAATAACCGTGAATTTAGGAATTTGTCATCGAATAATCTTCCATGTTTAATCTTCTCTTTTTAGAATCCTTCACCAGACAATATTCAATCACACATTCGCACAACAATATTGGTGATGATGATGACGATGAGAGTGATGATGCCATCGCAATAACCGCGATAATGATGAGTAATCTCGAATCTAAATCAGATCCCAGCATCATGGGAAATATATTGCAGATATGACGATCCTCCATGGTTATACAAGTCGTATAGTTCAAGTTGTGATAATGGCACAAGTCCACATAAACGTGATTGAAACAAAAACACGGAATTCCACAGATGCCAATCAGTTTGCATTTGATAATTATATTTCTGAGACACGGCTGAAAAGTCACATTATGTTTATGAGCCAAGTATTCTACACAATCGTTGAACTGATTCAAGTAATGGCAAATAATAATTTCCTGTGCTTGGTTGTAGAAGAACAGAGATATTTTAAAAGGGAGGTGTTGTGTTATAGAGAGAGAGAGTTGTTTTATTTCATGTTTTTTTCAAGAGTAAAATAAATTTTTTAATATATATATACCGACTGTTTATGTATTAGTCGGTGCCGACAACAATGGGTTTCAACAGTGCTTTCTTAGTGGGTTCTGAGGCAGTGGACGCCTACAAATCCCAGTCTTCAACATTCGAACTTACCACAGGAACCAGAGCAAGTTTCCCAAACATATGTTTGAATTTACAGCCGATGAAGGTTACAGTGATGCTCACTTGATGATTTACGTACTGATGAGTATATCTAGTAATAACTGTGTTCACAACAAAGTATTTGGATATGTGGATGAAGATGTTAACGTCTGTCGTTCTACATCTTCGATGATGGTAGTGGAAACGAGATGGAAGAACTTGTGGAAATTGCACCCTGGATCTCGAATCTATTGTGCAAAAAAAATTGCGACACCATCAAACTCCTTTTTTTTGTTCGCAACATAAATTGGTGTTATCCCATTTCGAAAAAGGATGCCCAATTTACACCAGAAGAAGAAAAGAATGATATTGAACACCCATATATTCGAAGCTCGTTACGATTCAGACCAGGAACTATTACCCAGACAATATTTGAAAAAAAAAAAAAACACATGTACGAAGATTATAACATCCATCCCGTCATGATGTGCACTTGCTCTGGGATTTTTGGAATTCCTTTGTGAACCTTATAGTACAAGAGCCAGTGAGAGATCGACTTACACCCATCTGATAACCAGGTGAGACATTTTTATTTTTTTATTAATTAATGAACACACCTATGATAGCTTGCCTATTGCAAAGCTGTCATGACTATTTTTAATTAAATTAATTTTAATTACTTTTTTTACATCACCTTCTCTCTCTTGATAACCAACCAAATTTAGTCCCAAATGTTAATTTTCTATATGGAGAATATGCCAAGGTAGGCTTGCTTATTTCCGGTCATAGCTACCTGGCAAGCAGGTATGAACAGGTAAATCAATATAGGTAACTACACCGAGCTGATAATCAATCGAAATTGGTATCAAAATAAAGATTATTTAATAACAAATATAATGGTATAGGCTTGCCTGCGAAAAATCGGTCATAGAATATTATTGCCGTGCGTTAAAGTTTTAAAATCGGAGCAATTAAAGATGTGCGAGAGAGAAAGAGTAGAGCGCCCGAAGTCTGTGCGATAGAAGATAGACGTGGAAATAATAGATGGTTTTTATTATTTGTACTTAATCGGAGCCTCGATGCCACAAAGTTTTGAAAAAATTGCTGAGTCCATACTTGTAAAAATTTGCTCAACGAACGCTGCAGAGGTGCATTTAGTTTTTGATCGTTACACGATGCCATCTATAAAAGATAGTGAATGTCAAAACCGTGAAGAGTTTGATATTCCTTTCCATATTTCTGGACCTCCACAAAGTAGGCCGCCAGATTTTTTACGTAGTTTAAAAAATGATCGATTCAAAGAGGCTTTAGTTCAGTTTTTATCTACTTATTGGGAAAATGACCATTTAGTAACGATTATTCAAAACAAAAAAAATATTTTTAACTGTTCAGAATTATTGTTACTCCTACCAAGCGCAGCAAAATCAGATAATAAAAACTGAAGAGATTGCCTACATGTGTGATCATGAAGAGGCGGATACCAGGATTATTTTTCACGCATCCAGAGTAACACCAGGATCAACAATTCTAATAAAATCTTCAGATACTGATGTAATGATTATTTTACTTGGAAATATCCACAAAATTGAGCAATCAGAAGTTTGGCTAGCAAGTTCAGCGAACAAGATGAAAAATACTCAAGACCTTGATTGCATCAATTGTACAGATTTTGCTAAAAAAATTAGGTACAACACTATGTCAAAGCCTGCCAGCTTTCCACGCGTTTACTGGCTGTGACTATACGGCAGCTTTTTACCTGAAAGGTAAAGTTAGACCGTACAAACAATTCTCTAAGAATGAAACATACCAAAATATTTTTGCATCATTACTTGACGAAGGTATTTTCATAAATGAAAAGATGAACGCGGTTCAGGAGTTTACCGCTAATATGTATAGTATTAAGCACTGCACTAGTGTGAATGATGCCAGATATCGTATTTTCGAGAAAGTTACTCCTCAAAAGAAGACACTGAACAATTTTTTTAAAAAGTTAATAAGAGTTTTGACTCTAACACCATGCCACCGTGTTGGTCTTCTTTAATGCAAAAAATGTTGCGAACAATATACGTAAATTCGATGTGGCTTCACGCAACCAATCCAGATTGTATTAAATTGCGGTTGGGTTTTTAAAATAATTATTTGAAACCAATTGGATTTGTTGGAGACCAAACTCTGAAGATAGATGACATCATGCAAGTGATGGAAAATTCAAGTGAAGAAGAATTATTACAGCCTGATAATCATGAAGTAGAATCAGGTGATTCAGATGAGTAATGATTAAGAATTTTATAATGTGATTTTCCTATGTATTCTATTTAGTTTTGTAATAAACGTTTTTTATATCATAATGTATGAAATATAATTTTTCTGTGTTAATTAATTATTTTCATTTTACTCTACTTACATTTTCGAACTTAATATTCACTTTAAATAATTCTGTATGCATAGTTTTTTATGTATTTATTTAATTAATTATTCTGAAATTAGTAGACTTCTAAAAATATTTTGAATTAATATGAAAAATAAATTATAACCTAAACATGTTTAAAAAAAAATTATGCTTATATCTTCTTGAAATTTCGAAATGTGACAAAATTTCTAAAAAATAAAATTCTCACAATTTTTTTTATTTCAAAAATTTTCAATTTATGTGATGTCTGTTAATTTCTGCATTAATGATTATTATATACCTATCAATAAATTTATTTTATATTAATGTGATGATTATATTCGAAATAAAGTTTATTATTCGCGACTCCAAATTCATTTTTGACAGTAAATAAACGTTGTCTCCCTTAATCGCATGTAAAAGAGCATGCACACTCGGGTACATTCAACGGACACGTCTCGCACAGCTGCTATGTTGTATCCTCTTCTATCGCACAGACTTCGGGCGCTCTACTCTCTCTCTCGCACATATTTAATTGCTCCGATTTTAAAACTTTAACGCACGGAAATAATATTCTATGACCGATTTTTCGCAGGCAAGCCTATACCATTATATTTGTTATTAAATAATCTTTATTTTGATACCAATTTCGATTGGTTATCAGCTCGGTGTAGTTACCTATATTGACTTACCTGTTCATACCTGCTTGCCAGGTAGCTATGACCGGAAATAAGTAAGCAAGCCTACCTTGGCATATTCTGCATATATAAAATTAACATTTGGGGCTAAATTTGGTTGGTTATCAATAGAGAGAAGGTGATGTAAAAAAAAGTAATTAAAATTAATTTAATTAAAAATAGTCATGACAGCTTTGCAATAGGCAAGCTATCATTAATTAATAATTGGGCAAGTTCATTAATTAATAAAATTAAAAAAAAATATGTCTCATCTGGTTATCAGATGGGTGTAAGTCGATCTCTCACCGGCTCTTAGACTATTGTGTAAATAATTTTTTTGTTTAATATTAAAAATAATTTAAAATGTTTGTATCGTTTTACCTACTATATTCACAAATGAACTAGTGCTGAAATTAGAGGATTCAACCAGGATTGGTAATTATCATATAAAACCAACAGCAGTTAGTGTTTGTCTTCCGATTTTAAGTCTTGGCCAAACGGTATACCTATTTTAAGTCTTGGCCAAACGGTATACCTATTTTAAGTCTTGGCCAAACGGTATACCTATTTTAATTGGGAAATAAGACTGTCAATGCGACTATCAGTTTGTGTAGTTTCGTGCGAAATAAAACTTGTATTTTTACCACTTCGATATTTTATATTTTATTCGAATATTGTTTTACATTGCAATGATTTTTCAACAAATTTTGGGCGAGCTAATGGTATGTTCGAGAGCATTTTCCAAATAATTTTCTATATCATTGTGATGGTAAAACCATAAATTCACATTTGCAAACACGAAACCCACTTTTGGATCTAATAAAGTTTTATTTATAACACGTACTATCCTTTTGCCACCATCAT
Source organism: Dryococelus australis (assembly GCA_029891345.1). Lineage (NCBI taxonomy): Eukaryota > Metazoa > Arthropoda > Insecta > Phasmatodea > Phasmatidae > Dryococelus > Dryococelus australis. Next base: position 123,743,391 of record CM057003.1, read on the forward strand.
CCCCACCTTCGCCAACTTTTTTTAATTTTTTTTTTGCATTTCAGCTCGAATTAAAAATGGAGTAAGTGAATCTTCTAAATTGGGTTTTCAAGGGTTCTGCCTGAAACACGATATATGCGTCGGTGTTACAAACATTACCAAAGTTCCATTTTCTCGTGGTTCGTCACCTATTTTTACATTTACAAAACACCTTCGTAAAGGAAATTTATTGGGAATATATCCCTTTGTCATCACCGATTGTATGACTTTCGACAAGTGAATGTCGGCAAAAGGACATTGAATGATTATATAGTAATGATGGCATTTACTCAAGTAACATGATAGCGAGAAAATTGTATGATAAACAAAGTTTTAAATTTTTTTATTTTTTTGCATATAAACCAATGTGTTTTCAATAGGTGCGATATTCTATCTATAAGTCCCCAACCAACCTCGGATATCAATCACTCTAAACGGCGACATTAACATCTCTCTTGTTTTATATTTCGGATATGCAAAATACTGCCAAAACGATTCGCATTTGATCAGATCAGATAGAAACTCTTTGGCGTTGGATGATAGTTTGCGATCGTCATCTTCGCGGTTTTCAATTTCGACCAGAAACTATATCTGCAAATCAGACTCCACTTTGGTAGGATTCATTTTCTCTTCAAACGAATAAAAGTAATTATCTTCTTTAAAAAAAAAAAAATCATTTACCATGTATGCAAAATGATTAAAATAAAAGTTTTTCTTCAACATCCAGTTTGTTTCCGCATCGAGTTCTTGAATACAAGGCATTAGAAAATCAAAACCACTTAGAGTATACATATTTGTTGCAAATAATCTAGTTGTAATTGTCTTCTAGTTTATTTTTACTACCAATATGTCTCAAGGGATTCAAGGTTTACACTTCGTTTATGTAAAACTAGTCTTGAGATGCTGACAACAAAATTGTTTTATTGATTTAGTTTTTTGAATATGCAGTCATGAATTGTGCAGAAATTGATGTGAGTGGTTTTTTTCCCCCAATTAAAAATACAACGTGATTCTGTTTTTTTTGTTCTTTAATAAGTTGGTGGAACTTCAGAGAATTTTTTGGTAAAACATATTCCCAGTTGTCGTTTTTAAAGTAACCAAGGGTATCGATGGTGAATTTTTTTTGCAAGTTGAAAAATACATACACAAGTGAATTTTCAATGTTCATGACTAGAACGGATGGCTTATGAAAAGCAAAATTCGTGTGGTACTTGGCTTTGTTGTGGGATACGATTTCATAAGGGTTGAATTGAGATTTTTCAGTCAAAGTCGATAAATTACATCGTCCATTGATATCCTGGAAAAATCCTTCATCGAGCTCTACTATATCATTGTTTACAACATCGCAATTGAGATATACGTCGGGGGGTGTATCGGAACTGAAATGTTTCGAGATAGTATTGAGGAACTAATGCATGATACTTGTTAACGGGATTCTTATTCAAAGATATCGGGTAGGCGATATTTTTAGCCAGGCCGTGAATAAATACTCCTGTATTTTTTGGATCGGGCATTTGTGATGTTAGATGATTGTTTCCATCAAGACGTGTCAACATCGGGGGTATAAAATATGGTTTGAATTCACATTAGTTGAGATGTTTTTCGTCAAATTATTCAATGCGATATTTATAGTAATATTGAGACAAATTTTCCCAATATAGGGAATCATGATCTTGAGAATTTAATGTGTAAATAATTTCACCCCATGTAGGAATTTTTTTGGTTCTAGATGGCCGTATGACACAAACAGCAAAACGGGATCTCTTAATATTGGGTACAATGGTATAGACTTAATTATCGAATTCATGGCGCACAAATATATATTCACAATTTCAGGCGATTTATCGATGGGTGGATAATTGGGGTCTTCTGTGGGAGCATGGTAGAAAAATACCTGGGACAATAAGGATCTTGTAGTGACAATAGGATAACTAGGAATTTTTAAAAACTCTAAATCAATCAATATGTTTATCTCTTTAACTTTGAAAGCATAACCAATTAGAGACTTGTATGATAATTTTTTTTTTAATGGTATGTGTTTCGCTAACCAATAAAGAAGATTGAAAATCTAAAACTTTAACCATTCCTTTCAGTAATCGACCGTTATTGTTGAGCAGGTAATAGTGCTCAAAAGTAATGGGGATGTAACGTTAATCATATGAGTAACATTCAACCATGCCTTTCCAGTTTTGCGAGGTGACCTTATCACTGAGAATCTGTTTGCCAGACAAGACATCAATTTTATAAGGTTCTGGTATTTTTCATTGTCGAATATCTATGAATAAGGACTTAAATTTTGTGTCTAGATAATCAAGCCTGATTATCTAGACCTCTACTTCCAAATACATGCAATACCCCTCGCCGGGCTCTTTGTTGTGGGGAATTATTTTAATAAGACTGGTTTTGGGATCTATGAAAGTGACGTCTGTATCAAAATGATGGCACATGGATCTACGGTCTTCACAGTTTAAGCAAGTAGTGAGTGATTTAGAATCACATTCGATCAAATTATCATTCGTACATTCATCATTTTTATTTTCTAATTTCAATGCATCGAAAACCAGTAATCTGAAATTTGACCGATGTTGTTTGAACTTTGTCGTGACTGAAGGTAAAATACTTTCAAGTTGCAAGTACAAACAAATTATTACTAAAATAAAAATTGCAATCACCAAAAAGTATAATTTTTTACTTAAAATAAATCGAAGCGGTTCATCGAAAATTCACTGAAAAATACATCTTATTTATTGCATGTATACTTGCAATCGCAATTCCCCCAAATAAAGTACCTACTTAAAAAAAAAAACCATTTGATTTTAAAACTAGAGAAAACATAAAAACTCTGAATAGTTTATATAAGGACTATTGGATAAGTTGTGTACAAGAACCAGGGGGGAATACATTTGTTTAGTTCCCCGAAACATTACTAGAGGTTTCCGTAATAGGCATTCTCCCCCCCCCCCAACTCATACTTTCATCAACCAATCATGTTGCAGCATTTCATTCCCCTCCTTTTGGTATGGCCTATATTATGGCGATGAAATCTTGAAAATAGATGTTAGTCGAGGATGAGAGTTGAACATGGAAACATTACTCCTCCACTCCAGAGCTAAAGAACAAAAAAGGAAGGTATTTATATAATATACCTTATAAAATATAAATATTTTATAGTGTATGTATATATATGTATATACACACACTGCAAGGTATATTATTATATTTATTCCTCTTTGGCTCTAGGAGGAAGGTTGATGTTTCTCTGTCCAGCTCTTGCCATTGACTGAAGTCTTATTTCCAGTTTTCGCTGCCATAGACAAACTGGAAGGAGGGGATATTAAATGCTGCAATGTGATTGGTTGTTGGTGGATGGAAGGGGGGAGGGAATGCCAATCATGGAGAGCGCTGACAAAATCATGCGAAACTGAACAAGCTTATTTTTTAGTTTCTATAAACTAATTAATATTCTGTGTTTGTCTTGTAACTGTAAAGTGATTAGTAACATAATTTATAATGATGTAATGTCAAACTTTACATCGACTTGGAGCCAATACTGAATGTTATGCCTATCCTACTCATCTGAAGGATTGGCCTCAGGACCTCATCACTTATACAGTTTTTTTTATTAATAGATTTTTTTTAGTTTTTCATAATTTTTTGGAATTTTTTATAATTTATATATAAAAAAGAGGGTTATTTCCTTTATATGAGTCTCAAGCTTTGTGACTTTTGGTACAACAACAATCTGGAAACATTCTCTGGTGGATTCAGCAACAACAAAAAAGAAATAGTGTGCACAATCGACAAACACGTTGTTTCGATATTGAACTATTTTTTAATTTAAAGAAAATTATACTTCATCGTTATATTGTCAACGGTATACTATTTGTCCTTCCGATAGTATTATATTTTGGCTGTTGGCTGTTAATTTTTTTGATAGTAATACCCATTATTCATGAAAAATTTTTTGCTATCGCCAGATCTGGCAACTTTATTCTATTTCTTATATATTGGCAGTTATGTTTTTTGTGCTTTGGGTTAAATGCATAATTTTTCATATGTATTATTATTATGTATCTATGTTATTGAGATGATGTGTTTTACAAAATACATACTATTTAAAACTGCGTATACACATTGTATAATTTTGTAAATTGAAATGTATATAATTTAAATGGATGTTATTTTGTTTAGTTTTTATTTGTAATTTTTTTTATTCTTATATATAAATAGGAACATATCCTTTATTCGAGTCATAATTTTTGCGGTGTTTGGTACTAAATGCGAGAGCAGCAGCAACGACAATCAGGAAATATTCTCGAATGGATTTCCACATGCCATCGAAAGGTTAGTCAAGAAATTGAGTTTTCAATCCAACAGCCCATCATCCTCACAAAATTGAATCAGTTTGTGGAAAATAGAGAACCTACATTGATTAAAACTTTGTATAAATGGTCATCCTCATCACCGAGCCATGAGGATGAAACTTGCTTGCGAAATCATTTTCAAATCTCCCAATCGGCAGAAATCCAAATCCGAAGTTAAAATGAGTCTGGTATCATTACCTACGAACTCAAAATTTACTTTGGTTGGCTGGTCGAATTAAATTTTTATCGGGGCGAGATTGTGCCTGTAGGTTGGAGCAAAGCAGTGGAAATTGATCTCGATGTTTGTGATTTGAAGCTTGTCACTGTGGAAGAAACATTGCGAATAGTTCGTTATGTATATTCCAATAGCGAGACGGGGAACCGACTTTTGATTGTGCATTTGACGAAACTTCTCTTCTCAACACGTATCGAATCACTTTCGAAAATAAAATGTGTGATTCGATCGAAACATTCATATGCCGTCTTCCCAAAATGTTTTTCGACGAATTTATTTATGACCATTGTGGTGAATACAAGAGAGTAATCAATTTCGTCTATGGAATATGGTCCGATCACATGGGTAAACAACCCTTTATCGAATGTGTCGCTGTAAGCGAACGACCGGAATATTATGCCAATAAATTAGACGGTGAATGTAGACTCGCTTTACTCACGCCCGATTTACTTTTCGTCCCCTTTTCACCCGCTGTTCAAGTGCATAATTTCAAATTGAGTGGTTATTATGTCGCATTTGTCGAGGGATTGAAAAAAAAAAAAAACTTTTTTCTCATTGACGTGTTGGGTAAAATCAATGTTTCAAGGGTAGATATGAAATGAGTATTACAAAATCATCAAAACCATATTCCCGCCATCTACGAAATTGATATTCTGGAATCAATTCGATTCATAACATTCCTTGTGGAAAAACACTCCGTTTTGATCAATTGACTGATTTGTACCGTTTGAACGAGGACAAATTATACGCAAGCACGTCGATCGGAATGCTCTCTTGTGCCAATTTCACTTCTCACTGATAGCCTGTTGTATTTCCACAAGGACAAGATCATCAAAGTAAATAGTGAAAAAAAATTGATTTTAAGTTTGATTTGTAAACTTTTTTTAAGTATTTAAAGAGTTAAAAAAATCCCTAAACTAAAGCTCAAACAGGGAGTGCTGTTGGCCGACATGACTGGGAAATATCTCGGTCTATATGCAGCATATAAACACCTCGTGCCAAAGGTCTTGGAATCGAAGATGGGCATATCTTTGAAGAGATGTTTCCCGATTATTCCATCATAACTGATGAGAGAAAATTAAACTGAATTCTTCCGAGATGAGTAAACTTGCAACTTACAAAAACATTGTGGTTGATTCGTTTTTCATTTTGGAATTCAAGGTATGTTATGATAGTGGCGAAATTGTATTTTGTAAATTTCGCGAAAAAACAAGTGCCAATCCAGTGAGTGTAATTGAAAAAATTATATTGAATAAATAAGACACATATCATAACTGTACATTATTTTTAAAGTTTCACAGAAAGTTCGGTACCCCTATATTTATAGGTCTGGGGATTGTTTTAGCTGGTTTCATAATTTTACTCTTAGAATACATCATAAAAGTGTTTATCCAAATGAATAAAATAGAAACATTTTTTGTTTTGTAAAGATAATACAACGTTATTACAAACAATAATTGTCGACAAATGTTGATGATAGCAACGATCTCATAATGAAAACATTTGAAGCTAACAATACACTTTTACCTCAATATGACTGACTACAAGAAACTGAGCAGTTTGGTAAAATGATTGAAGTTTTGGAGAAACTGATGATTAGTACAATGAACGAACGTTCAAAGTACTATAGATCAACAGATGTCTGGAATTGCATGGCATTTGCCATACAAACCATTCACAGCAATGTAACGATGCCACCTACAAACTATACCCGACCGTGGGGTGCAAACTGCTATCAATTTTTAATTTCCTTTCCACGGCTTCTCGTTTTTTTTTTTTTTTTTTTTTTTTACGAAATCAACTGATTAGCATGATAAAAATGATTTACCAACACCTATAATAAGTAAAGGTTGTCCTAGATCTGGACTAAACACAGTTATGACTGTGGTGCCATTCGTTGGCTCCAACATTTTGATGGGTAATTTAAAAAATAAAATCGACACAGAAGCAATGCAACACGTACTATCGAAATTGAAATTCCAAGTGGTTACTTCGACCGAAGGTTTGTATCCCGACAGAGGGTACGTGTTTCACGAAACTCTCCGAGCCTACGGTTATATATATTCTTAACCTCGGGATTTTTGTCGCCCTGCAAGAATTTTTCAATATAGATTCAAAGGCGATGATTGATAAAATGAAACAGATGTTGGAGCATCTGACAATCCCATTACATTTCGGTCCCATGTTTATTAGGACGCCAAGTTTGGTATCTCCAGATAGAGGTGATTATGGTTTCTTTGTGATTGATTCGATAAAAGCAGTGATGGTCAAGATGGAAAAGTGGATGTTTCAATTCAACGGCCAATGCTCCAAACTCTGTTTTTACGAATCCGACCAAACGTATAATAAATGGGGTCAATTTTGGGTCATAGCTCGCATGTTTTTGTATGAAAATTTCCGAAGAGTTTTGCACATATTATCCCGGAGTCACTAGCATAAACAATAAATTGGTGTCTATGCCGACCACGACAGAAACCACGACAACGTTCATGCCGCTAAGTGCCTTTTCGTGCATTACCTATTTGAATTCAGTCATGTGTATGTATAATGCTTGGATGATAAACAATATCCAACTAAAAGTGACTGAATTAATTTTTGTGAACTAAACAGGCTAAAATGTCACCTATAAAGTACAGTCTACTTAGCGGACTAATCACAATCTCTTAAAAGTTTCATTACCATTGACCAAAGTAGTTCGAACGAAAGATAACGAAAGTTTCTATTAGTTGCAGTGCACACCAAGTATTACATACATGGTTGCCTTCAGCATGGTTCACAATAATTCAGACAATGTACAAAATATCTCGGAGAATTTAATCGAAACCTATTATTACGCTCTGTATTTCAAAAACGATAAATTATTTCTCGAGGACATGAATGCAAACAAAGTATTGATCTGTGTGAAATCCGACAGTCCTCTATCCATTTTGGAATTTGATGGCACGATGATTAGGCGAAAATGTGGCATTGGTGCAAATGGACTTTATTCAATTGGGTAAATACTTTACTTCCGCTTCATACATGACGCTAAATGCGAAATTTGTAAATATCAAGATTTTACCCACAGATAAAATAAAACAATGTATGCAACGATGTTTCAGTACAAAATTGCTCGTTTACCTAGACAACTTCGATGAGCTGTACTCACTATGAACCACCTTCAAAATTCAAGTACAAAGAAAAACCCTATTATGTCGGTTATTTGACTGAAAGTTGTCTTTTTTCACCCGAAAAAAAAAAATAAATTTCAGAAACATTTCACTTGTCAGTCTCGCATATTTTTCAATACTTGAATTTCTGTAAAGTTTATAGATTTCCCCATCCCGTCACTTTTACAATGCATCAGTTGAACAGTAATGATAATCAATGATGGATTACGAAGTTGAATACGGCAACGTGTGATTTCCTACAATAATCCTTTATATAATGATATATAAGAAGATGAATAATAAAAACCAAATATATCTGTGGACGGGTATTAACACCATTTTAATAGTAGGGGTTCTGGGCTTTGTGATTTGGAAATCTAAAGATAAACTCAAAACCTCCATGACTACGCATTTTGGTACTAGTTGCACAACATTAAAAATAACTACCCCTGCGGGAACTGCTAAGACAACACTGAGTTAAATAGGTGAAAACAAAAGGTAAAATAAGAATTCAGTATGGGGTTCTTGTTTTGTTGTGATGCTGACTACAATAAACATATATTATGGTTTTTATTACAATACTTATATTTGAATATGTAATCAAAACATTGTATATGATGTGTAATTATCGACTACACGTGAAATGTGAAAACAAAAATAATAAATATGAAAACTAAGTAAATATAAAGAAATTTGTAATCATCTTTCTGGTGTATTGTTAGCTGTGATGATATTCGCAGCATACATATTTTTTGTAAACCTCTTGAATACCTTTACTTCGACCAAAATCGCCTTCACCAAAACATTTACCAACATCTCTACCATGCGAAACCATGCTCAAAACATACGAATATACATGTAATTTGGATTTTTACAAGAATAGTGTGGTGTGTTGATTGATAATGTGGAAATACGGATGCTGAAAAAAACAATCAAACGATCCTTTTACTAAATCGAGATTTATGCTACAAAACAATAACTATTAAATATATATATATTAATTTTTTTAAGGGGTAACATAAGTATAACTTTTTGTAAGTAATCAGTAATGTTTTCTTTAAATTATTTGTTCTACCTGAAATGTAATAATAGTAAACATCTAATAATATGTACATCGGTAGCAATACTAGTCATTAACATAGTCTTGTTTATACCAAGTATTAAAACTTGTGGAACCAGTCACCAGGTTTTTGATTATTTTTAATTGTATTTTGGCAGTCTATCTTACAGTCGTCGCAATCAAATTTCACAAACCTCTAACTTGTGTGTTATAAAAAAAATAAATATAACCACATAACAATGTTGAAAGCTGTCCTTAAATTCGCCAGTAATGTCGACAAGGCAGGTGAACGTGCAACGATTCGACATTTGTTAGTCCCAAATTTACCAAAAGATTAAATTTTCAATAATATTTTTAACAAACAATTTTTGTATGGTTTGAAAATGATCGGAAATGGTAAAAAAAAAAAAAAACATAATTGGCAACACCATGATTGGTGAATTAATGAGCAAGATCAAAAAAGGCCAGCTTGACACCGCTTTCGGTCAAATCGATTCGAGCATCCGTCTCAACTACAAAATGCGTAACGTTTTATCATACGAAATAAAAAATTTACCGAGTTATGTGCTGCATAAAATTCAGCTCGGATCCAAAAAAAAACTAAACTTGTTGAATCAAGCATTGAATAAAGTCGCTAATTCTAACAATGTTGTAAAACTAATAATGACCGATCCCAACTCGGGAAAGTAAAAATAAATAAATTCTCTCTGAGAACAAAATTTGTCGATCACATTGTTCTTTCTGCCGGCGGTGTTTTGGGTCTGGAGGCCTGCATCGATAGGTACAGGAAGGCGATACGCAGATGCATGCGTTAAGAATACAACAATGGAAAGCTCAAAGTGTGTAAAGTCAATCACCTCAATTTGCGGACGTTTTCCAACCATAGTTACTTGGCTTTATACGATGATAAAGTTTTATGCAACAAGGTAAAAACATTCTGTGTTTGGGGGTGGGTGGTAACGTTGTGTGCGTTCAATGTGACAGTGTTCGGAACGATCCTCCAGTGACCGACATCGTGGATTATAGTTGTGTCGATGCCACGTGGATGGATGTGATCGCCGTTATATTGGGCAAAGATGTGGAGAATGTTGTGGGTTTAAGCGGCTATGTATTCGACTATACGAAAAACATATTTCAGTATTTGTATTACGGATTTATTTTTATCCGTGAAGTCATTATTTTGGGTTTTGCTGCATACCTAATAAATTTTTTCAGTTGTGGTTAAAGGGTACAAGATAAGTATAAATAATGAGCGCAGGCAATGGGAAGCTCATACTCAAGCCATTTGAGGTGTACGAATTCTCGTCGCAGATACCCAATTTAACAGATCGGCATTTCAAATTACTTGCAAATATTTTGGCAACTTTGCATAATTGATCGCCCATTAAATTCCCTTATATACCTTTCATTAACCGACTATATAACCGTTGTTTTTGCAAATCACTTTTCATGCGATTAGAAAAACAAAAAGTTATTTACAATCGATGCACAAAATCAATCTCGAGCAGTTGTGGGTGCTGTGAACAAAAAAAAATTAATAATTCCACATTAAACAAACAGTTGGATCTTATCTCACAAGCATATCGCTGGTACCGTAATTTTCTGGACCCCATCTATTCTTTCGAATTGAACTCCGAGTTGGATTCTCTGCTCGCAGGAATCGATGATTTCGACGAGCGATTTGCATGCATAATTCCAAATGGCAAACCGATACTTTCGCTCTCCATCAAGATCGATCGCGGGATATTAAATCCCATTAATGTAAATTTATTGACCAATCTCGAACTGAACACACCAGACTTTCAACACATTGTTGATATCTCACAGTAAATTAAAAGAGTATGGCTGATCTAGTCAAGTTTAGCAATCATAATCCGTATTCTATAGACTGCATTCATTACAAGTATCAATATGATGTGCATAGAAAAACTCTAAACTATTCTATTCGAAAGAAGCAGAGTTTCGATGAGACCCGATTGGACCAATTCCTCGACAATGACAAGAGGGAATTGTTACTCTATTTGAAAAATGTCGACCAGACGTCCGATAGATACAATACAGTCTTGTGAAAAGTCAACGAGTTGAACACTTTTAATTTAAAATCAAAGCTACTCCCATTTTACAAACAGCTCGTAATTTACGAAAGTTTTCAAAGACCAATTTCTTTGGCACTATGATTGAACGATGTTTGGTGTTCGCTGTGAATGGAGATTGTGGAAACTTTTAAACATTTTTATATTTTTCCACATTCTTTTGTAAACGAGGAAAAGGATGTTGTTTACGCCATGTTGTGCAGAAAAAAAATTATTTTCTTTTTAAATTACAAAAAGAAAAAGGTTATATAAAGAGACGAGAGTGCCTATTTGTTTTGCATTGTTTTCCTTTCGTAAGATAATAACAATGTTGGGGCATATAGAACTGGGAGATTAGTATGATTTGGTATCTATAGAGGAAAACACAAGTATTCAGTGCGTAATGATCAGTGAAAAACCTTCATCACTTCTTCGACATGTGTTCCAATCACCTTTCCAAGATTTCAGTCAAATAAAATGGCCTCTTACATCGTGAATTCGCCGAAATTTTCTATGAGGCCATATGCTGATTTCCGAACCTATGGCGATCCGGTAGCCACCATCGAGGAAAAATTAAGGAAAAAAATCAGTCGAGAAGCTATTGATTTGAGAGTTCAACTACATAATAATATCGAAAATTACTACAAATCGACCGAACAAAAACTACCCGATACGATAGACGATACGTTTACACAATTTTTAAATTTCGACCGCGATGTTAGACAAGCCAATGACTGGACACCCTATGCTTCGGGGCTCAGAGTACGAGAAGTTGATTTCGCTAATTGTGGAACTATCGATGTGCTTTTCAAGTCCAAGCAGGGTGATTTGGTGATGGTCGATTGGAAACGTTCGCCAAGGAATTTCGAAGAGTCTCGCGGCGATTATGGACTGGGACCTCTATGTAATGTATTAGCATTATAACCAAACAAGTACTCGTTGCAGCAAAACATTTATCGTTATATTTTCAAGAAGGAAAAAAAATATATATTCAACCACGTACAGACAGAAAATCACCTAAATGTATCTACTGTAAATGCACGCAAACCTATCGAATTACAAGTTGTTGCCGGTAGTTGATTTTGACGAAAATGTGATTGAGGAATGTTTAATTTACACTATCGATAATAATTAAAAATTGTTTGATTTTTACTTCTTGTCATCTTGAAATTTGTTGTATTCTTCATTCATTGTTCTAGTACTAGCAATTGATTTGTTTAAATTATCCAAGTTTAGCCTGAAGAAAATTCGGTCGTTTGTCAGGATGCTGTTTCGACACAATTCGTAGATGGTTTCGAGATGCAAAGTCAACACTGTCGATTCGTTTGCATTTTCGAGTACTTTTACCGCTGCTTCATACAAAACGTGTTGACTCACGTAATTTTCGTTTGGTATCTGTACGAGTAGAGTTTGATTGACGATCGCAAGCGAGAATGTCTCGTCTTTAAAATTTCCAATCTCGCCACATCATGTATGGCCATGACATCTCGAAAAGTGAGGTATTGTGATAGAGAAACATTATCAATCACACAATATTGGTATTCTTCATCCCAGTCCTTAAGATGGTGATTCTTAAACAACTACAAGAGACCAATTAATGCAAAGCGACATTCTTCCTCCGAGGGCAAGTTGATAAAGTAAAAGGCTTGGGTTCGGTCAAGGATTGTAGGTCTTATTGATTTTATGTAATTGGTTGCAACTACATTTAAAACATTATTTTTCATTTGAACACATCCTTCGAGACCAGTTTGTAGGGTGATTGCCACACTTCATAAATGGGGTGGAATTGCCAAGTTTTGCGAAACTATTTCGTCGATTTCGTTCAGAAATATCATGAATGGTTGGTTCTGGTTCTCGATGATCATCTTGGACAAATTGGCTAATTTGCATTCGGTATCACCGATGTTGGGCAAGGATAACAGCCCGATGTTGAGTTGGTATAGTTTGGCTTTCCATTCGGACGCCATTGCGTGGGCGAGCATACTCTTATCTGTACCCGGAGGACCAAAAAACATTATAAATTTTAATCGTTGGTTAAACACTTGGATACAGATTAAAATTTTGAGTTCTACTTTCAACTGGTCGCGGTCACGTACATCCTTGAAAGAAAATTGGTGTTCTATTCGCCATGGGTCTAGCTTGGATGTAATCTCCGAATTTGATTCTCCTTCAAATAAATCGTTCGCATTCTTGGGATTCCGAAAGTAACCCTGAAATAAGTTTTCATACTGGGCCGTTCAATGTTCGAGGATATTTTTCGATAGTAGAGCACATCTGAAAATTGCCAAATTTTGCACAAATTACACCCACGATTTGTAAATAGTGTATTAATTTTCAGCCAGTGTAGATTCCCGCTCCGTTAAAATTTTTGAAAATTTTTCACCTAAACCCCAGAGCGTAGTCTAACGAACCAGCAATTTTATTTTCAGCCACTAAATAAAGTCGTTTGCGAGTTTATAGGAACGTCATCAGACGATCGACTTGGAGTAAATATTTCGAGATGATATCTCGAAATGTATCGCAGCTATGCAATAGCTCATCAACATTGTAAACTGCAAACTCAACTATGGCGGTAGAGATGTGTATGTGATCATTGATAAAAAAAAGCAATCCTTGGTTCAAAGCGAAACACGTTCCGAGAATACTCGAGAAGCAATCAGAGAACATGTTAGAGAAAAGCATAGGCAATCATACGCGGATATAGGGAGGAGCGATTCGTTCATCCCTTTGAATGTGCAGCCACACGCCATATTTATCAATGAGCCGGTCTTGTATGCCTTGATCATGAAAACAAAGATGGCAGCCGCAGAACAGTTCCAGGACTGGGTGTTTGAAGAAGGGTTGCCATCCATATGCAAGCACGGCGTCGACCAGAAGTACAAACCACTGCTGGACGTGGTGAACACAATCATCGACAAGCACGTGCTACCACCGACGAAAGATGCAGGTAAACATCACCGGTTCGTACTCGTCTACCTCGGAGGTATACAGATGACATTAGATGCCAGGTGCGTATAGTACGTGAACATATCGATGATATAAGGAACGAGTATCCCGGAGTGCAAGTGCTTCTGGTCATCGCAAACGTCACCCACCTTAAGAATGTAGAACCTCTCACGCTTTTTTCAGATCCCATTTAAAATACTCTTATAGCACTATTAAAGAAAAATGATATAACAGTAAATGTTTTTAATGGATAACCATCCATTAAAAACTAATAACCATATATGTTTCCGGCACTATTGGACTTAGGTGATTCTTTCACTTTTAACGTCATAAATTAGGTTTCTTTGGCTTAGTAGTACCACATTACAAATAGTTTAAGCTGATATTGGTTTATTAAAATCAACTGTAAGTTTCAGATTAGTTCGATATTTTACAATAGTGGTTTTTCTGTAAGAACAATCAATAACATACAATGGTCTTCTCCCAATAAATGATGCAGAGTTGAAGTACAGTTCCTTATTACGATAAGGGGCATCTAGTTTAGTCTTTGAATTTCTAAAATCGTTGTAAGCAATATACATCTTATCGAAAACTTTATTATCAATGTTTAAATTCCAATTCTCTTTGGGAAACACTTCATTCCGTCCGTTCTTAATAGAAATATTTTTGACAACACAAGAGTCAAACATTGAACCATGTGTGAATTGCCCAGGATTTTCTTTTCTGCTGTGCTGAAAACTAACAATGACAAAGTGTGGCATATCGAACTGAATTGAATTGAACTGATCTTTTATATCAAACTGAAATGAGCTTGCATTAGTAGGTACTGGTTTTTCAATACATTGCCAATAATTAAAACTAATTGGAATTTTGGGGTGTTTGAATAATTTTGCTTTATTTTCGTCTCCATAAATAGGATTGTATTCAACAATTGGCCACAGAATTTCCAATTTCTCAATAAATATTTTACCAGCATCTGGTATATTATCTACATCATCAGATCCATCTGCTTTCTTTGGGGGTCTTCTGCATAGTGTAACATCATCATTAGAATTTCGAATGAATGTGATCTTGTACCCACCTTTCCAGATTATTTCATTACAAACAAATATCTTAATGGATAGGTAATTTCGTTACACTTATATTTCATAACATATTTACCTAGTTCTATCCCCGACATTTGGAAGTATGCTGATTGTGATTCCGAACCTAGCAATGTATTCATCATTGTTGAAGTGATGCCAGGGTTGTCAATACTTTCGATTATACAACCATGTTTAGAGATCTCTATTCTTGAGAACTGGAATGGGAATAAATTCTCACAAAGATCAATAGTTGAAGTTTCTTCATAATCTGCATTTGTATCTCTTTTAGTTAGCTTATACTGTTGGTATACATAAGTTTCATTCATTCGGATGTGAAAATGCATCGCCCATAGGAATATCAAACTCAATGTGCTTTTTTTATTCATTAAAATTATTTGTTGTTTTATCGTTTGGTGGAAATTACTGACACTCATAACTTTCAATTTTTTGTTGATCCATTTATTATATAGAAAAATTTTTTTTAACAACTACACTTTTCTTATCAACCCAAGTATTATGACTACTATCAAAGCCTAACCATTTAATTAGCAGCTTATTTCCTTTTCTTTGCAAGACTTTTTCCACAAAGCAGTCTTTATAATATTTGGTATTAATCAGCTCTGGCTCATAAAAAACTCCTTTAATAAGTTCATTTTTTAAATATTTTATTCTATATGTCGTGGGGTTTGTGTGCAATGCTTCACACACCTCAAATACTTCAGTGGACCAATTTGGTGTATATCTTTTTTCAAACAAATTTTTACTTTTACGAACTTGATCTCCTATTGTAATTTTTGGTTTAACCATTTTTCTTTTCTCCTCATACATGTTGATTCGAATAGAACTTTCATCCTTTGCATTTACATTTGTGGGTTTCATTCCGATTGTACTGTGAACAGTGTTATTGTATTCACTTATTAATTTAGGTAATATAGTCACCCATTTATAGTTTCCCTGCATAGTAAATATCTTCCCATTTTCTCCTTCAATGTTCTATTAAATCATTCTACAACACTAACTTTCTTTTCACTGTATGTTGAATAGTGTGTAATGTTGTTACTGGCCATTAATGTCTTAAATGATTTATTGTAAAATTCTTTCCCTTCATCTGTTTGTAAATGCTTAGGTTTGCTATCATTTGAAATAGTTTTAAATGCTAACATAACATTTTCACTAGTTTTATCTTTGATTGGTATTACCCATGCATAGTTGGAATAAACACATATCACGGTTAACATTTATTTAAACCCTTTGTTAATTCTATGTACCTTTTAAAGATCCAGAATTCATCTGAACTAAATTAGCTTGCCAAATATCATCGATACCAAAAGATAGAACAGTTCTTCAGGGGAAGTTTTTTCGTATTGGTTTATGAATTTCATTTACAATATCGTTTATTATACTCCCACCAGTGAATATCGATTTATTGGTAACACAACATCTACAAATAAATTTAATTCTTACTTTGTTTTTATTTCTAAGTTCATATGAACTTGGTGTATTTTTCATACATTTGAGACAGTATACATTTAAGTTATCATTGTTCATTTTATTTATTTATATAATAAATGAGACAACAAAAACTGTAAACAATATAGAGAAGAATATATAGAAAAGAAGACAGCTAATTGAAAAGTTTAAATCTTTTAGAAAATTTCGCCAAGATGACTATGATAAAAATAAAAAACACGATCAACCATTGATAGATATGATAGAAGATTTGGGGCAAAAATTTGGACACATAACACATGAGAATAAGAACTTAATAAAAGTACTTGTTCCATTTGCTGTTAAGAATTTAGATAGACTACCCACATACACCAACAATAACATCTTTTGAAAGAAAACTGTTTGGTAAAACAGGCATCGAAAAACACTATGACGATGGCATTAAACGAATTGGCGATGACGATGAATGCTATGATGATGAACACTATGGCGATGAACGCTATGACGATGGTGTAAAGCACATTGACGATGACGAATGCTATGACGAAGCATTGGGGCGTTTGAAAACAATATCTTACAGTTAACTAACTACAAAACAACATTTATTGATAAGAAAGTGGCTGATTTCTTAATTGAATTCAAAGACGATGTTTTTGGACTAAAGGCTGTTAAAGGTAGATTGTATATTGGTGATAGCGAAGTAACATTCATCAATGACAAATTTACTGTAAAAGGTCGGACATACACTGGAACTGATGGTTTAATGAAATTACTAACTAGTAAGAAAGTAACAGAAAGTGACTACACAGCAACCGACTATGAACACTATAGTTGTATCCTAGCAGATACAAACACCGTTTTTCAAAACAATGATCCAAACTTGGGAATGCCAAAATCGAGTAAAGGGAATAAATGGAAAATTATTGTTAAACCTATTTACGATTCGATTAACAAGAAATGTCCCTCACCTAAAAAAGGGAAAGGTATAAAGAAGTATACAGACTATCCTAAAGAATACATATGGATGGATGATGTTAGGATGCTTATTGATCGACTTCTCGCTATTTATGGCGAAGGGAATGCTGGAAATGATAACTATTACAATAAAAATGTTGGAATAATGAATATGCTCAACAGCAAGTTTAGTGACTTTGTTGTGAATAATCCAAAAGGTATACCATATCTGATACAAGTGTTAAAAACAATACCACATACTTTTTGGGAGTCGGAACATCACGGAAAAGGGTTACTCAATGGCATAATAATTTCACTACCTTTTGAGTTGCATGCACACGGTTATCAGTACTTAGGTCCAGGTACTAGACTAAAAGAGAGAATTTAGCGTGGCGATAAACCCATTAATCCACTAGATGCGGCTGCAATGGAATGTGATATAGCTTATCATCATCAAAAAGATCTAGCTGAAAGACATGTAGCTGACAAACAACTAGAAAAGAAAGCGTTCAAAAGATTAAGTTCAATGCTGATCTCAATGAGAGATTGTGGGCTGGTGTTACAGGATCTGCGATGCATATTAAACGTAAGCTTGGTTGGGGAATTAAAATGAAATGATAAAATATTTGTTATAATAAATGAAAGTAACAAACATTGTATTTCAAGTTCCTAACGATGAGTTGAAGGGTTTTAATATTGATTCTTTCCTAACGAAAGACCAACTGGATCGTAAAAACAAGAAATTAAAGGCGGACAAAGGGATGACTATCACATTTTCAGTTCCACAGCTTAAGAAAATGTCCAAAGAAATGAAAACTGGAAATTGTTTGATAGTTCACAAGGGTGGATTTTTACCCTTAATTTTCACAGCATTGGGAGCTCTAGGAGAGTGAGCTGGCGGTGCATCATCTATTGCTACATCAGTAATTAATGCTAAGAAGAATAACCAAGAATTGGAAGAACAATGCAGACATAATTTAGCTACGGAGGAATACGGCAAGGGATGGAAGAAATTTAAGTTGAGTAAAAATGTTTAAAAAAGTAACTCCACTCAGTAACTTTGATATTGATCAAATGGTTAATAATAATTAACCATAAAAAAGTTTTGGGTTGTATTTATGATTGATGAGTTACTTAACACGCCACTCGATAACGAATGTGGGATTGTTAATCTAGATGATTCGACAAACTCTGATACACACTGGGTATGCTAATAAAAAAAACAAAATAAATATTATTTTGATTCATTTGGCAGAAATCCACTGCGACAATTAATAGCATATCTCGGAAGTAATATTTTTTATAACGATGATAGAATTAAAAATTTTAATCAAGTAACTTGTGGTCATTTGTGTGTAATTTTACTAAATCACTTTTCACATAATTTTAAATTTTCAACAATTATTTCACTATTAATAAACAATGGATATATGTGGAAATGCATTAATGAGCTCTTGGATTGAATATCAAATAAAAGAACACATGGACAATGATACAACTACTGAGAAGATCAATCCTAATGATTTTGTTTCCAACACACAGTTAAACGACTTTATAGTCACACTGACAAGAAATAAAATATCATTGGATAAAGCCTATCTTACTTATTTGGAAGTAGATAATAATATAGATTTTGAACAAACAATACTGAGACATGTGTGAGATCCCATTGCACCGATGGATGCAATCAATTTAGAGTACTATCAGAAAAAAAACAGAATTAACATTATTTGTATAGTTGGGAAATACAGTTCAGAAGAAAAAAATATTTTACTTTGAAAATCGAATAGAATATTTTTTATGAGAGATGGAACTATAGTTGAAATAATAATAAAATCAGAAAAATATAAAAGTGTTATCAACTTGTATCATCAACGGAAAAAAAAATTGACATGTATAAAACTTTTGAAGTATACCCTGACGATATGATATATTTTAAAATACCAAAAGCCCACAATGTACACAGCTGTGTTTATTGAAACAGTTATGGTATACCAATACATTTAAAAAGATCAGATTATGTTGGTTTTTAATGGAAACACTTCCATTAAAAACATATTTATAATTTAAGAATTTAAAAAGTCTTTAATTTTATTATGGTACTTACCATTATTTAACTTACAAGTCATATCTATTGTAACAAAACCATATTAATTATTTCAAAATTTTGAACAAGTCTCAATAAATTTCTGAAACGACATATCACCACCAACAAAATCACTATATATACGTTTAAGATTTGTATCATCTTGTCTGAATATGCAAAGAAAATTGGCATTGCCTCTTATAAGCTGCTTAGGTACTTTTGAATATGTCAGGGCTAATATGTTTGTATCTACCACGAGTAAAGTAATCACTTACCATACTTTGGTTTTCAAGTATGATATCATCGAAAACAACTACAGACTCTTTATGACATTCATTTACATCAACTATTTCTTCATTTAATGGAAAAAGTATGCTATTGGTTTATTAAATAATTTTGATGCGATGTCTATATTTTTCCTGGACCCTCCTATATATATTATATATACCATCCTATATATATATATGTATGCCTCAGGAATGTTTGGACTTTGGTAATCTCTATGTATGTTCAAAAAGTCTGGACCATTATATATATATATAGGATGGTCCAGACTTTTTGAACATACATAGAGATTACCAAAGTCCAAACATTCCTGAGGCATACATAAAATTATCTATCATAAGTGTAGTTTCTCCACAGTTACTAGGACCCACTATGAAGCATCTAATATTATTAGGTAATAATTCACCATGACGTTTTGTCGATATAGTCTTGTCCGGTATTCTTATTTTAATATCCCAGTCCACATGTTTCATGTTTTTCTTGCTCATTTATTAATATATTTTTTTAATAATATAATAAATTAGCAAAATATTCAAACTAACAGATAACAAATCAGTGTTGAAGAAATAGAGGGGCACTCATTGGCTTTAGTTCAGTTCTGTACTACTTATCTAACACATAAAATTATCTATGGGAGAAATAAGCTATATTTTGTGTGTCAGAATTATATGGAATCAGCAATTGATATTCCAGTTGGTCAATATAGCTTAAAAGATCTTGAGAAAACTATAAAAGCAATTTTTTCATTTAGTGTAGATTCATTGGGTAGGAAAGAAAATGATATATCTCTTAAGATGGATAAAATAACAAACAGAGTGAAAGTAAAATGTACGCTTAAATTACAGTTTGGAAAACAGTGTTCAGTAAGAAAACTTTTGGGTTTCGTAGAAAATAAAACTCTGAAAGCAAATGTGGATCATTATGGTGATACAATTCCAAAATTAGCTCCATTTGAAACAATAAATATACACTCTAATATAGTAAATGGTATGATATTAAAATATGATGAATATAATCATAGAGAAACTAACATAATTACCACTTTTAAACCAAGAACATCATTTGGATTTGGCGACACGATCTATTACGAACCAGCTTATCCATTATTTTTTCAGTGCAAACAAAAAAGTTAATGAAATAATAGTTGAAATTAAGGATGAAAAAGTAAGCTAATTAACTTTGATTTGTCCGAAAGAACAGTGGTATTAGAGATGAGACTGTAGATATTTTTTTTGGGCTGGAAGTAGTCATATTCTATATATATATAATAACGTTAATAGTTTTTAAACTATTAACGTTTCATGTGATAAAGATGAATAATATTTCTATAGAAAGTGCAATGAAAGATTTAGAAAAAGAATTCATTGTTTCGGCTACTTTGTATGTCGAATTTGTAGATGCTTATCTAAATTTTTAATTAGACTATGTTGTAGCACATTGCCGAAGTCAGAGCGATAATTATGTTTTAATGAGTGGATAATCTTTAAAACTTTATAGAGATATGAGCACGAATAAAAATCAACTGTTGTCTAATTATACGACGACGATCATTCACTCATTAAAAAACCGAATAGAACGCATTTGTTTAACACCACAATCCACCATTCCATCATATGCAAATCTTATACCTCCACGATTAACGTCATCTAAAACTTTTTCACTGAAAATCGGAACATATCTGTCTGGTAAGGTTACTTTAAAATTTCCAGAAGTAATTACCACTTTGTATCCATTGCATGTATCATTTATTTCAGCATGGTCTATGGGATAGGACTGTCCAATTGTAAGTTCGGAAAGTTTCTTAAATTGTTTGGTTCCATTTAATACATTTAGCAACTGATCCATCTTTATTATATACAATATTTTATTTTTTATGTATTCAAATTTTCTGAGCTACTCTTTTGCGGTTGCTCCCAAACGCAACTTTTTGAGCCCCTTTTTGGCGGTTGCATCCAAACGCAACTTTTTGAGTCACTTTTTTGCGGTTGCCCCCAAATGAAACTTTTTGTAGTCACTTTTTTGCGGTTGCGCTCGAATCGGCAGTTGATGTTTTCTGATGGCTCGAGCATTCAGTTTACCATTGGTATTCGGATATCTGGGGGCCGTGCTCGAATCGGCATTTATATACTACTCATGTGCAAATTTGTACCCATTTGGTACATTTCCTTATCGATTTTGGCATTGATTTCGTTCAAGGAAAGTTTCGAGGAATTCATTGTGTCTTTAAATACGAGTGTACCGTCGAGCGAAACCAATTTATCCACGAGTCGCAGGTAGTAATGAATGTTTCCTTTGGCACCGCTCAAAATGATGTGAATTAAATTTCCATCCAATAAACTCTATGATTTTAACTAGTAGAGAAATGGGAGCGAATCGTCATGAAAATCATTAATCATGCCATTTGCCAACTTGTAAATTTTATGTTTCACTTCGCGAAAAAATTGTATGTTTTCCTCGAGCAGTATTTGAAATAAACAAAGAGACAAAAATTTTCCAAAATATCCGCCGTTGGTTCAACTAAGTCATAAACATGGGGTACGTCGACAATCAATTTGTCCAATGCTTCGCGATTCGTCTCGTCATCGAACCAATTCAGTGTGTAAATGTTGCGAAACAATTTCTATAATTGGTAAAACTCGTGTGTTTTGGGTAAGTTTCGTTTATCCATGTACAGAATTTGAGCTTCGGTAAATTTCAACCTCAGTTTATTAAAAGAAATGTAAATACGGTAAATGGGAAACATGTTGATTATCACTTCCTTAACGGCGACCGCATCCAAAACTACATACAATAATTCCGTATCTCCGTGAATGCCGGCATTCCGATTCTTCAGGGTCAACGTTAAGACAAACAGTAAATCTGTCTTCACAAAAGCCACTGGATCGATAACGACGATCGAGGTGGGATGTATCACTGGATCTCGTTTAAGTAAAATGAAAGTATCCCACCCCAGATTGATGAATTTTCCTTTTGTCCATCCACTATGTTGGTCAGGTCAAAGAAGACGATTCGAGAGACGTTCAGGTCGATGCCTAGCGGTGTCATCCAATTGTGAGGAAGAATGATCTCGCTTGATAGTAGATCGGCTCATAAAACGATTTGACTGCACAAACATTTTATTTGCTATGACTGTAAATTCCGGCGCATCTGGCTCCTGCTACCCTGCAACATTGTCTTTATCGAGCCATTACAAAATGGAATGTAGAAAAATTTTTTTATCCTGACAAGTGTTTGCTTTATGCAGCGAAAAATTAGCTCATCCAAGGCGTAAATAGCTTGTTCGTCATTCTTGCATGACTCGCTGACCTTGCACAATTCTAATAAGAGTAAAAATGTATATATTTGCATATAGTTTGCATAAATTTTACTACTTTGCTACATCTTTATCCGATCTATTAAATTGCAGTACAATTTTCCAGGGAATTCTGGAAATGATGCAATCAGGGAATCAAACAAATCCAGAATGGAATGCAATTGTTTTTTCGAAATGAACTCGTGATTCCTAATCATCTTGAACAGGATGACGAATTCGATCATTTAGTAAGTTTGCAGAATGTTTTTAAGCTTGGAAATTGATTCCTTCGAGTGCATTTTCAAGTTGGGAATAACAAAACAGCATAGATCATCGGGATTGTTTTTTAATTTGCGATTCGGCCGATGGTAAATGTAAGGAAATTTTGTTTGTACGATGTAAATGCCAATATGGTTTTTGCACGTCGACTGGAGCACGATTTTTTTTTTTAAATTTCCTAAACCATTAACTGTTGATGATTCACCCCATTTTTTTGTGCTAATGATTGGCCAGTTTTGTTTTTTTGCTCGTTCCAGGGTAATGTCTGACACTTGGTACTTAATTTTATTGTGCATATGGGTTTTGCCTGAGAAAAAAAACATACAGTCAATTTATTTTTTATTATTCTTTTTTATTGTATTACTTTCGCCCGTTAAGAAAGGCTGATATACTTTATTTTGTTGGTTTTTAATTTTTTTTTTCATCCATCAAGTGAGACTCTCTTGAGACTAGAAAAGAATTTTGAAACAAAAAAAGGCAGCAAGTAAAAAAATTACGTAAGGCAATGTTGATGGCAATGAAGCAAATATGTTGGTGTAATCTTGAGGCAAAGTTGAAGCATTCTCGAGATTGCCTCAAGAACCATGTGAGGCAAAGTTGAGGTTCCCTCACCTTTCCTTTCTCAATCCCTCTGATTAGACTCATTCACATACATAGTTTTGTGATTCAACATGTGATGCGAATTGATGGAGTTGAAGAAAAGTATCCAGTATCGGCATTGTTACCCTCTTTGTATCCTAGGGTATCGACCGTGAATGTAACATCAGAGGCGACAGCCAGTCCTTTTATAAGAGACCTTGATGAATCTGCATCGAAAATCAGCTGGATATTTATCAATTGAGTTATGTTTCCATAACAGCACATCTCCAGTTTAAGAAATGGTTCTGAAAAGTCGACCAAGTAGGTATTATTCCCACAAAATCTGTTTTTAAACACCCAATAATTGCATAAAATGTATTTAATATTTATTGTATTGTCACAGGTAAAGAAAGTCGTTTGAAAATTCAAGTCGGCAACCACCCAATGCCATTTATAGATTTTTTCAATGCTTGCAACACCAAAACATCCATTGGTGAACACAAAAACCACTGCGATATTTTTCAATGATATCGATTGAATAATTTATAAGAGGAATAAAAAAAATTATAATGTTTGGACCAAGATGGGAGATGTTTGTTATTTGCTAATTTTACCCTACAACACAGTGATGGTGAATTATAATGGGAAAATATCAATTCTATTCCGTAAAGAAAAATTCAATAAATCCTACATTACTCGAGTAGTGGAAATTGATGAGAAATGTGAGGGACAAAGGTTTGAGAAAAAAACTATTAACCTTAAATCCTCGACTCTGTTACAAATACTTAATACCAGCAGATGCGAAATTGATTACTTATTTGATGATATAACACCCACATAGTATGGCAGTGAAAATCGTCATCAGACTACTCGAACTGGTTATAATAAGAATCTGAGTTTGGGTATTTATAGTTTAGTTTTTTTTAGTTTTGCAGTAACAAAATAAATATCTTTTTTGATAATGCATAGGTTCTTATAAGTAGAGAAAACATTCGAGTTCTCTAGTATTGTCATTCTTCACAAAGTGACTTGGTTGTTATGGCAATGATACCAACAATGATGATGGTAGCAGCAAAATCAGTGATGGTTATGATGGGAATGTTGGTACTATCAACAATGATAATGGTGGCCTTGATGGAGATGACAACAACGAATGGAGTTTGAAATTTGTTACAAAATTTGTTTGCATTGAAAATAAGCAAATGAACATGTACATTAAATAAAAAAAAGTATTGAAGAAAAAGGCAACTTTTATTGTTTAGTTCCACGAAATTTTGTCAGTGTGTCTCATCGACCCCCCCCCCCTTTTTTTAGGCTAATTCAACACACACTGGTAAAGTCTCATAGAACTAAACAAGTGTATCACAACTCGTCCAAAGTTACGCTATTATTCACTTCATATTTACAAAACGAATTTTGAATACTAATTACTTGTATAAGGACCAAACGCACACTTGCACATTTTCTCCGAACTAAACAGAGTTGTATAAACTTTACTCTTTCCCCCACTCCTTGTGAGGTAAATGAAGTAGAATCTCCCCCCCCCCCCAGTCTTCATTTTAACAATAAATCATGTTGCAGCATTTCATTTCCCTCCCATCCCCTCCTTCAGTTCGGCTATATCGCGGAGGAAAGACGACAGTCGATGGTTAGAGCTGGACAGAATAATGTCAACCTTCCTCTCTAGAACAGAAGAGAAATAAATTAAGAACAAAAATGTAAGCAAATTAATACAAATAGTTTATTATATATACTATATTATATATACTATATTATATATATTATATTTACAATAATTATACTTACCGTATTCCTTTTGCTCTGGAGTGGAGGAAGGTTGATGTTTCTCTGTCCAGCTCTCGCCATCGGCTGAAGTCTTTTTTTCATATCTCTCTGCCATATAGGCAAACTTAGAAGAGAGGAAGAGAGAGTAAATGAAATAGTGCACTCTGGTTGTTGATTCCTCCTACCACTTTATTCGACAACCAATCAAAATAAACCATTTCATATATCCATTTTAATTGTAGAAAATTTTGTTTGATACCAGGAAAACTAAACTTACCTGCGTGTCTCGTTATAATTTGTTTTTTTTTTTTTATTTCGCTCCTATCTATTCAAACTGAAAGGTGTGGAAGGGAAGAGAATCTGAATCAGTGTAATCTGATTTATATTAATGCATCGATGCCTGGGTGTGAATGTGTCGATGGCTGGGTGTGAATGCGTCGGTTTGCTGTTCTGATAGATTGTCACTGTTTTTTTCTTCAATTTTGGCGACAAAGTGTGATTGAGTCATCTACACTACGTAAATATATATATTTTTAATATGTCCCTTATATTACCAACAAATAAAATATACAAATATTGCTTGTATTTTTTTATCATTGTTATTTTCCACCCACTAATCAGCATAAAATATTCTCGCCATGTTTCATGGACTTGGGTTAAGACATCACACTCATTCATAGGATTAATCCTATATTCATCGACTTAGGTTATGATGTCACACCTTTTCGATGCCTCAATGTGTCGTTAAATCACACTCATTTGTCGACTTAGGTTATGATGTCACACTCATTTATAGGATTTATCCTATATCCGTCGACTTGAGTTATGACATCACACAACCCTAAGGTGACAATAAAAATATATTTTTACTAATTAGGAATTTTAAAAATATATATATTTTTCAACACATGCCTTTATAATAAGGAAGAAAGGCCGAACAGGAATGTAGGAAAGCAGAACAGGAATGCTTACTCTCACTCTAATGTTAAAAACAAAGCAGAACAGGAATGTCAATGTGCTCATGAACGAGAATGCAAGATTGCCAACATTTTACACACCAACAACAGAATGTTGGTCGAAACTGTGACTCTGTTAATTTTACCATGTCCCAAAGCTCCATGTAAGCTGAATCGTATCGACATGCACCATTTCGATAGCAAACAGGAGGCAAAAGACACTTTCAAATCGACCTTACGAATGACCGCATTCAAAAATGAAAATCAAAAAAGAGGAAGTTGACCATTTGATATATAGTCTTTACCGGTGAGTATTTTATACAGTATCAAATCGACAGTTACAAAACTGAAGAAAATGAAGCAAAAAAATGTGGCCTTTTTTTCTGAAATTGAAGTTGTACCACGTGGGCAGCAGCAGCAGCATCAGCATCAGCATCATTATCATCATCGCCAGCATCATAAAGGATCAACTAAGATCAAAGTATAATCATTTCAACAGTCAATGCTGCGAATTTGATGTTAGGGGCTACACATGTTTGTTGCTGCTCGATCGAGAAGATGGGATTGATATCACAGAGTTTATCATTTTGATCGATGCTTGTATTCACGACATTTCCACGAATCCGGCTCATAAATTGGCTTACCAAAAAGAGCAAATGTTGGTCGACTAAAATAAATAAAAAAAAGTCAATGAATAGAAACAAATAAAAAAAGTTAGTGAATGAAAACTAAAACAGCAAGACTAGAAATTTGTATATGTAATAATAAATCGAGTAACTAATGGTATTCAGTATGGATAAACTACCGATCCAAGCATTACCTTACAACAGTCCTCTTCTCTGCTACAAGAAGATTCCTCTAGAAGCAAGAGCTCCAAAATATCCAACTCTGGGATCAGCAGCTTGTGATTTATATGCCATTGCAGATATCATGATAACTCTGGGAGAATGATGTGCACTACCACTGGGTCTTCGATTACTGTATCCCACTAGTCATTATGGGTACATGATTCCTCATACATCGACTGGAAAACAAGGACTCCAACTTTACACCAGAGTGTGCGATCCCTTTTATCGTGGAGAACTACACATCTGCATCTGAAATGTTGCACCAAAGGAATTGACTGTCAACAAAGGAGACCATGTTGCACAATTATTAATTCTTCTATATACACGATCTGTTATTTTCTAAAGTCGTGTGTTATCCTTGGCTCCGAGCGAATGCGGTGAAGGACATTTTGGATCTACTGGACGGTAAATCTCACTGTCCAGCTCTCGACAGGCAAACCCATAGGAAAATCCCAGGTAGAAATGTATTTTGTTTAATTATATATTTGTTAAACTTGCAGAGGATACCAATTACGTTGCAATGGTGTGTTTCAGACCTACAGAAAGAACCTTTTATAATGCAATGGTATGCTTAGGACCAAGGTTATACATAGGAGTGGATGATTTCGAAAACTGCATGAAAATTTTGTAAACGAAAAATGTTTTGAAATTCTGGCACTATTATAATCAGCTATACCCATTTGTTCATGGATCTTTGTTTGAAATTTATAAAGTGGAGCAGCAGTGGCTTTGCAAACACACATTACAAATAACTGTCGATATTCCCAAGAAAAGCATTGTGGTTGGTGAAGAAAAGTAGTTTATCGACTTAAGCGATCTACATTTTTTGGTTTCTTCATGGGAATACACAAGTATAAAAATGGGATACCTGTCTGAAGAAACAATAACCAAAATGCAACATTTTTATTTGCAATTAGAATTGAGTTGTTATCATTTCTTACAATCTAAGAAGTCACTGTAAAAAATTTTATATTATTAAGTATTTTTTCAATTACTGTCTATTTTTATAAGGTGTGAAACTTGTCAAATGAAAAATGTTGGTCGAATATAATCATACAAAAAAACTAGCATTGGTAATATGAAAAAAATAAACACTTGTAAAATAAAAAAAAATAAAAATTATAAATTGCTGTAATGTAAAAGTCTAGTAAACAATATTCTTCAATATAACTAAACAGCTGATCCAAGCAGCGTCAAAAGTCGGGATTTAGTTTTGGCTCCAAGCAAACAAGGTAAAAAGCATTTTGAATCTACTGGATGGTAAATCTCACTGTCAAGCTCTCGACTCACAAACCTATAGGGAAAAGTCGGGTCTAGATTAATTTTTGTTTGATTATATAAGTGTTAAACTTACAGAGGATGCTGATTATGATGTAATGGTATGTTTCGGATAGTAATCGAAAACAAAAACTATCCAAAGCCATAAATGATATTTTCTTGTCCAAATTCCAAAGATTTGTTCCGCGTGTAGCTTCCAAAATTGCTGCGATGACCATCGAAAATGAAAGAAATACCACTCCACTGGCGTGTAAATACATCTATAATTGCGAATGATTTAGATTTAGTTTAGTGTTTACTGTATTTGAAATGTTTTATAAAAAAAATTTAAAAAGTATTTTTGAATTATTTTTTATTTTATTATTATTATAAGGTGCAAACCTGACGTCAGCATTAGTCTAATGTGATGGCCGCCTAAAACAATGTGAAATTATTTATATCAGCATCAATTTAATGCAATTACAATCTACAATGACATGATGGTGGCATAAAATGACATGAAGGTGGCCTAAAGTGACATAAGGGCGATGTCATAATCCAAGTCGACGAATGAGTGTAACATCATCGACGAACAAGGGTGATGTCATAACCACAGTCGACGAACGAATGTGACATCATAATCAAATTAGTGGATAGGAGGGGAAATGAAATGGTGCAATCTGATTGGTTGTTAAATAAAGACACATTGCAACACATATTGATAAGTCTATTTTCTCAGAACCAAACAAACATGTCCATAATTGAATATGTTGCTTCCTCATATTATATTCCCCTCACTGCTATATTCAACAACTAATCAGAAAAATCCACATTCGAAATTCCTCCCCCCTTCCACAACTTTCAACAATCAATCAGAGAACACTGTTTCATTTCCCCTCCTTTAAGTTTGCCTATATGGTGGAGAAATCTGGAAAAAAAGACATCAGTCGACGGAGAGATATGGACAGACAAACATCAAACTTCCTATTCTCTCAGAACCGAAGAGAGATAAGCTAAAAACAAAAAGGCAAGTTATTATATATAAGGTACATTTACTATTATTATACACTTACCTTATTCTTTTGCTCTGGAGTGGAGGAAGGTTGATGTTTTTCTGTCCATCTCTTGCTGTCGACTGACAGTTTCCCCCCCAGATTTATCCACCATATAGGCAAACTAAAAGTAGGGGAAAGGAGAGGAGGGGAAATTGTGTACTCTGGTTGTTGATTACCCCACTCCTAATTTCAACAATCAATATGTTGCAGGATTTCCTTTCAGTTCAGTATATATGGCGTCAATCTCCATAAATGCGAATTCAGACAAGGAGTCCACTATCACACTTGAAACAAATAAATATTTTGCTAAATGTCAACTGCATTATGCTGTTTGTAAATTATTAAATAAATAAACATATGTTAAATAAGGTTTTAGGTCTCCTTTACCTTTTTTTATTTTTTATTATTCACCTTCTTTGTTCTCATGCTTGAGCTCTTCCTATTTGTTCATCAAACAAACAAGTTTCTCATCAAACACATTTTCCTTGTAAGCCGAAATTTGCTCGTGCCTTACCAATGAGATGCGATATTAATTTGCCTGTTATGCAACATATGTATAGCTTGATCTAAAGATCCCATGTATTATTGTTGGGAGAAGGGTGTGGATAATAAAATATTAATAGTTTCCTAGAAGCCTGGTAATGTATTTAAAATTACTATTGTTTTTTGTGTCCTTTTTTTCTCCAGTTTGTCACCGTTACCATTTACAAGCGAATCTATGAAATTAATGTGTTAAATTGAAGCTATAAATTTTAATTGAAAATACTTCGTCTGTCTAATTTCGAAATTATTCAAATTGTTTACCAAATTATTTAAAATTTCAAGCATTTGTTGCAAAGTCTGTAACAAATCGTCACTATTTAAATCATCTATATTTTTTATAGTTTTATTAATCGGTTTGCATAAAATTATAAAATTAGTAGACTTGGTAAAAGCATTGCCACTATTTTCGTATTAATTTAAAAAGAAAGTGATTACTGTTTCCATTAACCCTTTTATTTCTTATCCCTTGACTCATAAGATGTTGTGAAATCAAAAAAGGAATTTTTTTATTTTGTTCCAAGTTTTGATAGTATTGGTATACCTTACCATTTTGAAAATATTGGCCAATGTAATTATAAATAAACGACTAATGTACAAAAAAAGTATAGATTATCCCGAATTGAATGCAAATTATATTAGTAATAAAAAAATCGCAACCTTCATCAATGCAGCTTTATTCACATCCAACGATTCGCCGAATTTGAACACTCCGTTTGGTTTTTCAGATGCTCCCAAACAGTGTTTCAATATGAAATAAGAAAACAATGCGGTGGAAACTTACAATGATTTGACTAGGATAATTTCAATCATATACTATTCGCTAAAGGTCTTGGCGACTAATTTGTGGGACGGTTTCTTACACACCGATCTGGAAAACATTCTAAACAGCATCTGTAACAATTTTTCAACAATTACAAAAAATATTTCGCGATTAAAATACAGGTATGTGTAAAATCTTACGTCATCGTCGAAGGGTATAAAACGAGCAGATTTGAAAACGTGCCTTATTTGAATGACCAGAAATTAGTGTTGAACATTGATGTGGACGAGGCTGTGCAGTTATTGTGTGGTTCTGTCACTTGTTTTGCTCTCATCCAACAGAAAATCTCCACTATTCGATGGACAAGTGTTTGTCCAGAGACTGTCTTTTTGAGCTGAATTGTAAAATCCAACAGTCCAACAACATCCACGACGAGATATGGTAAAATATTATTCCTATAATCTATTTAATCCGCAAGAATTTGGATCGTCGGTGTTGCAGCAGCAGTATTTTCAACGAAATGCAATCGTGTACGAATCGCTCAACAACATTCAAAATAATATTGGTGACATTTGGACGAATAAGGCCAACCACATACACCTGTTCCTGCTAGCTCTAACATATTCGATTTTAAATATGGGATTCAATCTCCTCCACGTGGACTTTTCAGCCGACTCGCAAGATTTATGCATCCCGAACTCTTTGTGAAATACAATGTGGCCGATGCAAGGATAAATAACCGTCCTAATATCGGAATAGCTGTGAAAATATGAACATCACACACAAAGTCTTAAAATTGGGTAAAACCTCCTCCTCTCTCATCTCATTTACTCGCGATAAAAAGGCTTGTAGTTTTGCAACGAGTGGAAATGCAAAGAAAAATATGGCAATCGAGGAAATGCTGCTACAAATGGAAACCCACGACCGGTATATAGGGGCGTTTGATTTTTTTAATCAGTTTTGAAACTGTGATGTTTCAAACGAACCTGATATCTGCTATGGCGATAGGGCCGATTCGGATGATGACGATGAGAGTAACGACTACATTTCATCTCTAACTGAGGGGAAACCCACGTACAAAGAAACTATACAACAACTAATGAATAATTTCAACGTATTTCACAGGTTCATGTGTCATTTGTACACAGACACACTACATTCATTAGGAATGACCAATTCTTAAGGAAAATTGTGGAGTTTATGTCCGAATCAGGTAAACAAATGTATCACAATCAAAAATAAAAAACTAAAAATTTTAACAATAGGTACGACCTTTTCGTTGAACAAAGAACTTAAGAAATGTGTCTATTTCGTAGATTTCGATAAAATTATAGATATCGATCGAAAACATGCCAATTTTATTACATCTCTAACGATACTAGGCTACATTTAGTCAGAGAAACATTTCGTGGCGGTGAAAATAATGCTTCCACTCTTTAAGCGATACTATGATATTCTACCTGAAAACTTTGTTCATCAACTCATAAAAATGTATTCCTTTACAATCATTGTATGATAAGAATGTTGATCAATTCGAATCCATTGATTTTTTACAAGACTCACGAAAGAGGATGCGAGTGATGCATTAGGTCCCATTAAAGTACATGAATTTCATGAAAAATTACAGTATTTTGGCAGATTTCCAACAGTTAGTTTCATATTTTATTTTCGGGTATTTATCAAAAACTCAAGCATACTGCACCTCTGTTTGCAACATTTTGGTGAGCGAACTGAAATGTCTAGATTCCTCCAACCAAAAAAACTTTAAAATGTCCATGATCACTTCGGCTTATCTGCGATCGGCTAAACTGAACCGCTACAATGTGCAGATCTTGTATTTAAGTGGCAGAAGTCCCATCACCATCGATGGGAAAAAGGATAACAATCTACAAATTGACAAAAGTCTTGCCTTGGATAACGCCAAGAGAATACACATTTATGCGGAAAATGCACTTGCCGAGTTTCTAAATAACTCGAAAGCTACCTACTCATCAGAAGTATAATTTATGCTTTTAATTGATTTCTTGTACAAGACAGGTAAACGAAAAAAACGAAATTTTGTCCCTGATGACGAGACAAGTTATCGAACTGATTAAAAGTTAAAAAACTAAAATTAAAACCAAAACAACAACAATGTGTATTCCTTCTCAGTTTACGCATACGCTGAATGCGTTTGTGAATCATCGATTGTGTTCTATTTACAAAGACTTGAATAGACTCTTTGTCACCCTATACGAAAAACTCTGTTTGATTTACATTACCTTGTACAAAAAATAACACGAGTGAGGTCTGATCGGGGAGTGTTGTTTCATGCTTAGCGAAATAATTTTTGATGTGTGCAAGTGCGGTCGATCCGAGATTAGCTCAAAAAGCATTTGGACATGGTAAAATAATGTCCACGTTGAATTACGTAAGTAAACAAATGTTGAAACGATACCGAACTTCAGCAAATTTTACTCAACCAACTCACATATAATAAAAAAATAAAAATAAAAAAAAGATTTTTAAAATTGGCAACTCGATGGTATATAACTACAGGAACGCATCAAACCATATCAATCAATATTTTTCGTTGAGAAGAGCGTCATGTCGTCGAGGTGTGATAAACATGGCGCATGTACCCACCAACCTGCATTGTGTCAATGTTTTATTTGTGGATACGATGCTCAGTGTCTCGACGTATATGATTTGCCTTCACATACATCAGAGATGGCGAGATTGTCTTGGCCAAATTCCTTGATGGAGATCTGCAACTGGCGAGAGGGTGAAGATGGTGATGCTGCAGCCGCTGCCATCAATGTTCCTGTTGTAGATGATGAAGTTCACTCGATTTGCATCATAGACTTTTAAGGTTTTGAAATTCTTCAAACATTTTACATCAAGGAATTGGCTATTTTCGACATTGAAACGAATTGCATACAACACTACATTTTTGGACCTCCGTGTAAGCTAACTTGTTTCAGTGACAATACCAAATCAGTTATCTGAAATTCGATTATGCATGTTCATGTAATACGCTGATATGAAGGGTGGGGACCTTAAAAGTGTGTGTTGAGTACAGTGCAAAGAATGCTGAGGAATTACAAACATGTCTACGTTTCAAGTGTGGAAAAATACAAGATTTCGTGTATTCAATTTCTGCCCCCATACCTATTCGTCAATTCGATCCACGACCTCAAAAATTGTATACCAAATTTTAAAGAGGAGGGGAAGGATGCAGTTACTGTACTTTTCTCGCGATATATCACCCACCATGGACTTTGTGTGATGGAAATAGTGTGTAGTTTTGAATATGTTTTATTTAAAAGGAATATATGTTTGTACAGTGTGTTTTTCGTATGTAATTTTGTATGTTTTTTGTATATAAGGTCTAATCATGACCCTAAATAAAGAAAAAATAAACAAATACATTGATGCTATTTTGGATTCTCAAAAAAAATTGTATCTTAAACGATGATTTCTACTCCACTGAAATATATTATAAACTTTTGCATCATATGCAAGATGGAGAAATATTCAATAGACGTTACATACCAAAATCGACAAAAAAAATTGTACATTCAATGTAAAAAACCATATGAAATGTACGTGATTTTAAAAGAGTTAATCAATCAACACTAGTTTATAGATTTTGTCCTTTACCTCTTCCATAAAATTATAGACCAAGTGGTTCGTGATGATCAGGATAAACGCCCGTTCATAATAAACCGGTTTATTTTGGCAGTGACTCAATTTCCAGACAATTTCCCAAGGACAGAAACCTTGTTCCGACGAACACTGATAAACCTTCGTCGTGGAGGAGGAGATTTCGACTTAATTGACGACATTTCGAATAATTCGAACATTTATGTGTTTATCGTTTATAACTTCACAAAATCCCTTCTCGAAGTGTTTATACAAGGTTTAAAGAATATTGACATTGCGGAAATATTGAGATTATTGGACGAGTTGGTCAACCCTAATGATTATTTCGAAGTTTC
This sequence comes from Dryococelus australis, assembly GCA_029891345.1. NCBI lineage: Eukaryota > Metazoa > Arthropoda > Insecta > Phasmatodea > Phasmatidae > Dryococelus > Dryococelus australis. Next base: position 123,778,428 of record CM057003.1, read on the forward strand.
GAAAACTACTGCTACAATCGAGGAGGTCGAAGCTGACAAAACGAGAGACGAGTTTCACGTGGAAAACGACCAAGTTATGGATCTGTTTGATCCCAACATGGCCGCGAAAAAGCAAATTATGGCAATAATGGTAAATATTATGGTGATTACGATAGCGAAGATGAATGCATGTTAAACAACATAGATAATGATTAGGAGAATTTTAAGAAAGTCACAGTATCGGCCATCGTTCACCGCGAAGATCATGTCGATGAGAACGAGCCGCTCGAAATTAGCGAATTTGACGAACCTGAAACCGAAGTCATTCTTTCTGACGAACCAGTTATAACATCAACTGATTTAAATTTCTGCAAAAATGGAACATAATTTGAACTTGTAAATACTGCTGACGAATCCACAATGCTACCGGTGGAATTGAATTCCTTAAGCACCGAGCCCGAAACCACATTCTTGGAAATTGAAAAACCAACAACTGTACCAGTCGAAATATATTTCAGTGAAAGCGAATCGGAAACTAAAATCGAACACGAGGAAATAGTAGCATGGAAATCACTTGAAGAAAGTACTTTAGATGAACCTGTGTTGGAGGAATTGAGCGCAATGGAAACCAATCTCAAAGAACCTAACAAATCGACGGGGGTGGAAATAGATTCGGGCGAAATTAAAACTGAAATCGAACTTTTCCAAAAAGGCGAAAATAATAATAGTCGAAAAATGCATAGGGATAAATTTCCGTTATATTTAGTCTGTTTGGCGCTAAATGACTTGTTTTACTGAGTGGAAAAAAAAGCTTTAACGAAAAAAATTTATTTTAATTTGTAGTGTTTGCATTTCCCTTACATTGGCTATGCTTTGCATACATGAAATTCATTGGATGCTTCCAGAAAACTATGGCGATCGAATCGAGCATAAAAAATTCATAAATAATGGCATGTTTCGTAAGACAGTCGATTGTATCACTACCGTTTCGCTGTATCGATTCGTCAGACTGTCAAGTTTTGTATGAGCTATCAAAGTTGAATTTCGATTGCGATGAAAACAAATGCACTCCACGAATAAAAGCAACACATGCTGCAGTAACAACAACAACAACAATAATAAACTAACAATCACCCACAACCTCTTCCCGTTGCGCAAACAGTGTTCCGTGTGATTCCAAACACGGAATAGTCAGAGTGTTGAATAGCACCGATCCTTTGGAAATTGAATGGGCGTGTATCTTGACTTACCCACTCGCGTGGAACGATGACGGGACTCAGACTTCGTAAACATGCAAGGATAGAGTCGTCACGAGCAATCTGACAACTTCCAATTTTAAATTAAACGATTGTAATTGCAGGGCCGAAACGATATTGTGTGTTTTCGAATTCCAACCACACGTACCGAGATGTTTCCTATCAACCCACATTAATTTCCTGACAAACGTTCATGAAATTCAAAATATCAACAACAATAGTAATAATTAATAAGATGCATGTATTATATTATTATTATTGATAACATGGGTTGTCATAGTTTTAATTTATTTTTCCACAGAGATGCGATACTCTATGCTGGAAATTTACAAGAGAAGCAAAAATGAATTTCCTATTAAATTTCGAATATTATTTGCCGCAATACCCTCATATCTCAATACACAATCAATTTTGAAAATCACACAATAAATTTTCCAAGTATTAAATTGGCAATTTGAAACTGAAATATTTATGTAGATGAATAGAAACGATTCCAATGTCGGCATTATTCAATTCGCCAGCCGCGACCATGGAGATGGAGACACGTTCGATGGCGAAGGTCCAATATGCACACGTGCATTCCTACCTCCCTACAAAAGCATATGTTTCGACAAAGATACTAAATGGTCCTATCTTTTTTACCAACAGGTTCTCATTCATGAATTAAGTCATGTGCTGGGTTTATACGACAATAAAAGAAAAGCTAGCGTGATGTACAATCCGACAAACCAGGATATATTTACGAGCTTTGATGTGAACAACATTATTTCAATGTATCCGTCTTCGCAAAAAAAATAAAGTAACAATATATATATATATATATTACATTTTTCCGAGTGCAAAAAAGGATGGGGTAATATATATGCGACTACATTTCAAAAGAGATCAGAACACGAGAACTTGCGATAAACAGTGCATCTGTAAAGTGCTCTTGCCAACAAGAACTAAAAAAAAATGGATGTGAAGAATCATAATTTCTTGTACAACTACAAAATTGTTTATCTTTTGGATAGAAAAAAATAATGGTTTAAAGCAAAAACTGTTGCCGGATTATTGGGATACAAAAACAACAGGAAAGCTATTACGAATAATGTGAAAGAGAAATATAGAATAACTTTCAACGAACTGGCAACAAATGCAACTTGGGTTGTGATTGTCAACGAGCAGCCCCACACCACCTTCATCAACGAACCGGGTATTTACAGACTGATTATGTATTCCGAAATGCCCTTTGCGGAAAATTTTCAAGATTTTATTTTGGAACACATTTTCCCGTGTATTAGTGCGGGTAAACAGCGCATGTTTCAGAATCACATCGAGTATTTGATAAAACAACTCGGAGAAAGAACCAACGACCTGGAAGTTATGAAGAGACAGTTATTGACTCGAGCTGCAAAAAGAGGCTCTCATCGCCAAAATACCACCAAAGAAAGTACAGAAAAATAAGCAACTGTTTGAAACCAAATTTCTTGGTGTTGAAATTGAATGAAAACTATTTTGATTTTCCATATTATGTCATTAGCATACAAAAAATAAATTTGAAGATTCCACTCATTTTGCTTCGAAAGGAAGATCCCAACTGCAATGAATTGCTTTATTAGAGTATTATTCACTGTCTCAAAACATGTACGGCCGTGTCAAGAACGCATTGAGCGTATATTTGATATTTTTCAAGAATTACTTTATTATTAAATATACCGAATTTACAGAAAATTAAATGTTGATCTAAATCGGTAATATGGAAAATGAAGTGTATATGTATGTGTGTGTGTGTGTATATATATATATATATATATATATATATATATATATATATATATATATATATATATATATATAACACACACACATATATATATATATTTATTTATATATATATATATAATTGGTTATAAAGAAAAAATAAATAAAAAATTCAATCCAATTATTTTTTTTATTATTAATTTTGCTCAATTTACTGAAATTATTTTACTCATGTACCAACTACTTGACCCACGCTATGTATTTTAAACTTGTTTAACTTTTTACTCAAACCAGTACTTCGTCTCCTCCACCGGTGTCGAATGGGTGACGATGATCTACTATACAAAGGACTCGGAGATCTACTCCTGCTACGCCTACGTCGTCTTCGTCTCCTTTGTTTTGGCGTGATCAAGTTCTTATATATATGTGTGTGTGTTCTTGAAATTATTTATTTAGTAAACGTTCGATAATGTTACCCAAAATGCAAACTGCGAGCACGTACTTGTATTTATCATGGACGCATCGGTTGAGTCTTACAGCACAAAGAAGTCTGTGGTCGTTTGCCAGATATGACTGTCTGAATCGTAATTTGCATCCCCCGAATTCAGTTTTGACATTGTTTTCTCACCATACAAAGAAATACTATCAAAATTTAAAATGAAAATGTTATTGTCACGTATGTATTGCATTGTGAATAACGACGGCAAATGTTTAATCTGATTGGTAATTACAATGTTATAAGCTAAAATGTTTCTTTTTTCATAAAATATAGCTAATTATGGTGGATATAGCTGGTTAATAAGAAAATGGCCCCTATGTCTACTTGCTGATTTCATACACGTATTCCATTCCACCCACAGGGTCTCTACATCCACCTAGTTTAAAAAAAACAATTAAAAAATACAGATATAAGGCGTGAAAAAGGGTTGGGGGGTAGGTGGGAAAAGTTAAAAATAATAATAATAATAATAATGAATCTCCTATGATGCCAGGGCCAGGTATAAAAGACTGTATTGTTGCAAACTCTACCACAGTTCCCGAGGCACTCATACCTCGAACTTCAAAGAGTCGGCACAGTCTACTGAGTCTGGAAGTATGGATTCAAAATTGTATACTAGTAAAGACTATGTAAAAGAGTTTATTCACGTATATGAAAAACACAAAGTTCTTTGGAACATATATAAACAGGTGTATAAAAGTGCAAATTCGAGGTATAAGGGATCTAGAGAATTACTTGCATTTACTGTCGAGTATGGAGAATATGGTTTAGACAAATACACGATTAGTGGACCGATAAAGTCTTTATGGGATTCCTACATAAGGGAGTGGAAGAAGGTACAATATTCAAAGAAGAATGGTCGTGTTTGTGAACCAACAATGTGGTACTTTAATCTGATGAAATTTATTCAATATAAAGAATAGGGAGAGATGCATTCGACTGTAATGGGGGTAGAAGATGTGGCGTGTGTGATTGTGAACAACACATCTATCAAACATGGAACGATGAATGATAACGCCGTACATTTTCCCATGTCTGTTAATGATAAGGTAATGGATAATGACATCAACACATCTGTCAACAGCGGGGTTGACGAAGTTAAAGTCAATACATCAATCAATGGTGAGGTTGGTGACACTGCAGTCAATACATCAATTAACGATGAGGTTGGTGACATCACAATCGACTGGTTCCTCAACAACGAGGCTATGGACAATGTAGTCAATCCGTTCATCAGTGAGGTTGGGAATAATGAAGTCGATACAACCAACACACCCGTTAATCATACAACTGGCACATATATTAGTGATACAATCAATATGTCCATCAATGGTGATGTTTTTGACATATCCGATTTTTGTTATGAAATTGGAAGAAAAAACTCATACGAATGGAACCTACACAGAGGAGTTACTCAAAATCAATTATCGACCATGTAGTAGATGTGGGTTTGTCTAAAGGGTGGTCAAGCCGAGACAGATGTAGTATTGTACTTTAAAAATCAAATAAAACAAATTTAAAAAGAAGAGATTCATTTGATTTTTTTTACAATTTATTTTCACATCATCTATGAATCACTTGTCGTAAATGACACATTCAATAAATTCTTTTGGAAATCTCCCATTTTTAATATCGAAATGCACTTTGTGTTCTGTTAGATAAAATTCGTAACATTCAAATCATTTTTTAAACAATTAATTGACTTTTTTATACATATATTTATGGAAGTCTGAGGCATGACTGCATTCAAAATTGCATGTATGACTTACGTAATTGCGTAGATATACCATAATGGATCTGATACATTTCGGGCTGTGGCACATTGTTTATTTTTTGTCTCGGTGGTAATTTGGAATACTTTTCCAAAATTAAGTATCGATCTGCCTGGCAGTCTTCGGGATCGTACAAGAGCACCGTTTTCTTACGACCAACGTAGGGAGAACAGAGATCATCAATGTACTTTTGACGTGCAGATGAGTTTTTGAGTCTAACCAACTTTACATTTTCGTACAAGTCCATCTGATTTATCAAATAGAGGTAGTTATAAATGACAAACAATACATTTTCGAAATTAAGGAATTTTTCCAATTTATAAGGATTTGTTACTTTGATCATATTCGCAAATAAGAAGGCAAGTGCAGCGACATAGTTGTAGATTCATTTCACGAAACTCGATGCATTGCACTCGTAACCTTTATGAACAGTAGAACAAAATTTCAACACATCTTGGTTTGGATTACTGCAAAATAAACTGTAGTCAATCAGTTTTGTCAAATGTAAGTATTTTTTTCTTCACTAGTGAAATATATGCGAGTATCTCAGTGCCTTCGAGAATGACACCCCTTCCATTAGCTATGTTCATTTCGTCGATAAGAGTTTGGTAAACCTGTTACTGTTCAGTTTCAAAATGTTTGTAAATTGATACCCATCGGTATCTGCATCAAAGACCATTTCGCGATACTCTCGCGGAATTTGCAAACAACTGCACGGAGTTTCGTCTCGTACACAATCTGGTTTTTATATGCTTCCAGATTAGAGTAGGTATCGTAGGCATATTGGCGAATGAAATATACCAACTGTATGAGCTCCTCTTCCATCATGTTGTTTATGGTTCCTTTGTGATCGCAAATCACGGGCAGTAGATACAGTACTGGTGTAATTCGACATAAATGTATGATAAGTTTGTGTGCAAACAACATCGTGCCTATGGCTACGGAAATACTGACAAATTTGAAAGATGAAGTGCCAAATAGTTCGTAGGTCGAGTTGGCCGTAATTTTAAGCGAAAGTAGCTTTGTATCCAACACCGAGTACTCTTGGTTCGTTTCTTGAATCCTCTCTTCGGAGACTTTTTTTGTTTGCACTTTAAAATTTAGAGATTTCATTTGCTTCTTTACGGTTTTCCTACGATCGAGCAAAGACTTATAAAGTTTATGGTGAATGGAGTTTTGGCATGTGAGAGTAAACGAATCAGAATGGGAGTTACGCCAGCCAACAACTATAATTCCGTGACGGAAAGAATTATCTTCCCGATAGGCTGGCCAGAATACATCAGATTCATGTATTCCGAATAATTTTGGTTTTCGTCTTCTGTCACATACAGAGCGATTACATCATTCCTCAGCATTTTATCGAATGCGTCGTGGAATATCGGAGCATTCTCAAACACTGGATTCAATACTTTAGCGCAGCAACAACCGACGGTCGATCTGGAAAATCGTTTGTTGATGATGATGTTTGGGTAGAAACTATTGATGTCGTATTGAATAATGTTCCAAAAAATACCGTGGTTTGCTAACACCATGACTCCGGGAAAATCTTTTTTCGTGTACTTGAACTTTGGTTTGGTGCAAATTTTGTCTAACGTCCATCACAGAGGTTCTTTCAGCGAGCGACAAACATTTCAGATCGGGCATGGCCAGTAAAACGGAATCATTGCTCTGGTATCCCGGTAACATACCAAAGGATAGCGCATGATACAGGAACACGTTCGCGATCCGGAGAGAAATGGCTCTCATCGAACTGTACTCGAGACTGTAGTTAAAGAGATTAGCCAATTGGTTGCTGAAAAATGCCAAATTAAATTTTTTGTAATGTCCGACCATGGCAACGCAATCCCTCTCGTTGTAAATTAATGTCTACTACATGCGATAAAAACGATAGAGTCTACGCTTGTTTCACCTGTAAGTTTAAGGCAAACGCTACCACCAATGTACTCGGTGTGGCGCACTTGCGTGTTTGTGTATTGAGCGTTCACTGCATCAAACTTTTCTTTGTTGTATGGCTCGATGTGAAAGATATTTCTCATACACTCGTGACGAAAGTCATCTTCTGTGATGGTGTCATCTAGAATATAATTAATTCGCACAAGCAGAGTTCAAATAGATTCTCCTAAACTTTTGGCTCAGATAGTTTTCAGATAGGTTCCCCAAAGATAAATGCCCACTCGCCAAAGCATTTTTTTTCAAGATTGTCAACATATCGAATATAATTCCGTCGCGGAGAAAACGAATGAGCGGAGCTGTGTCTAATTTTCCGAGGGTTATAAATGCTTTTATTTCGCGTTGCATATTGAGAACCAGCAAGCGAGTCAATAGTAATGAGCTCCTCTTCACGTGAGAAACCTTGGATCCAAACGCATTTCGCGGGCAGTATTTCGTATTTCTTCCGCATTTCTATGTCGAAATAACCAGGCATGCCGCGACATTTTAGGTACGAAATTATACTCACTTCGACATCTAGATACTCACAATAGAGCACAAACATGAGCAGTTTTCTGGCGCGAAACCCCCCAGGGGGAAGTCTTCCAAATTATCCACACCAGTCTCGAAGTCAAAGCTCACGACAGGAATGCACTTGCATAGATAAGTGTAATCGTACGACGTGTCCAGGATCAGATGCTTAGACTGGGTGACTGTGTACACACTATTTGCACAAAATATATTTTCCACCATGAGATGACCGACTCCATGTTTCGGTCTGCGAAACTTTAGTTTTGCAGGTTGATTCAGTTTGATGAATGAATTTTCCAATATCCCCTATGAAGTTACAGTATTGATGTACAACTCCATTTGCACATGAAATGCACACAGTCGACTGGATGGTGAAGTGGTATTTTTTTTTCACAATTATTTTCTACGAGAAATTTGCAGACTGTGTTCAAGTTACTCGTGGTGAGAAATTAAATTTTCATCTAACTATATGAAACATGAAATGTACTTGCCACATTTTGAGTCAAAATTTTCAGCAACAAGTTTGAATAAGTTTCCAGAGAGATTGTCGTGTCGACGATTGAACTGATATACTATTCATATAGCTTTATCAGCAGTTGGCTCATTTCGTATTTCATGTTTTCAGCAACTAGAAAGTATATCGAGAGGGGGTAAGTCAATATTTCTTGACGCCTCTTCATTGCTTTGACATCGATGCCCAACACATTTATCTAATTGTTGTAGATGAAAGACCTCAATATAAATTTTTTTTGTTATATGAGAACCTTTAGTCACGGATAACAAACTAAGTTTTACAATGACCAGAGCATTGTAAGTATTCAAACATATCTAAAACGACCCAGAACTGCAAACTTTGGACGAATTAAAATGGTTTTACACATATTTTGGCAACAGTATCTTGGAATGCATTTACACTCGCGAAAATGACCATGGCAAAGACTCTGACGAAGAGGAATTTGATACTGATCAATACTTATATTCCGTTAAAGTTTAAAGATTTTCGGGCCAAGTTCCCAACATCACACTCAAAGACTATCTATACGTCAAAAAACTGTCGTCCCCTAGCACTTTTGAAATTAGCTCGAAATATAATGTAGTCTTGCTACAACAACTGCTACTTTCACAATAAGGCCATCATGGGAACAGCGATTCTTTATATGCCTTTGTTTTCCTTTGCGAAAAAAAAAAAAAACTAAATTGACGACTAACATCGTCTTTCGCTTACGCGCAAGTACAAAAATGCTATACACGAGTCATCACACAACTGCTCCCTGATTTATGATTCCAATCAAACCACAATGGAACACACACATCATTCTATGGGAATGACAAGGAACAAGGACGGCACTCCTCTATTCACGAAATTGAAATTACACAATGTATTTGTATACGAATGTAATCGCAACTCAATCCGAGGATCGGTCGAAGTCTCAATACCGCCTAATGCTCTAATCTTTAAACGAATACTTGACATCACCATAGAGATTTATCCATTTAGTTGATAGCCTACTCCAATCGGGAGACTACATATACAACCAGTTTAAAGAGTACATTAGTGCAAAAAATTTAGCCGATGTATACTTTGTACCTAAATTGGAAAACGTTGATACTCTGTTTTTCATACCGACTTTTTTCACTCTCGCTGTAGAAGAATATGCCGCTACCTGGAGAAGTGTATCCTTTCACTTGCTCGATATTTATGCGGGAAGTATGAAAACCGATTATACAACTGCTACGTCGTGCGGCGTAATACATTTTGTCACACGACCAGCTCATAATTTGGCACCTTCAATCAAGAGTAACCGTGCACACACTTTAGCAGATGCAAGTGACTTTCAATGTGTTCACGTTACCATAAATTCAGATACAATGGGACAAATAATCACTTCTCCAAATTCACTAATCATGAATCGATTTGCAATCGCGTTTTACAACCTCGGATATAAAAGACTGGAGAAAAGAATACGGCCAAATATATGAACATTCTTGTTACTTCGAACCTCATTTGATACGAACTTTTTACAATGTGTTTGGCCGTTCCAAAAAAATGCACACTTTATTTTGCTCACCAAATATTTTCTTAAATACAGTTTGATTGAATGAGTTTAAACACGTAATTCAATTACAAAGAGACAGCCGATTCCTGAAGGTAACGCAAGGAAAAAAATTCGATTTTTTTAAATAAATGAAATTTATTTTTCAATATATAAATAAATACGTACAATGATATAAAAGATTATAAATAAAAAAAGTTAAATATATATCAAATTAATAAACTCCAGACTTTTCAAATTTTCGCTCATCATGACCCATACCACCCACCCCGCGATACCTAATGCTTGTGCATTTTAATCAACCATGCTCTCTCCATAAATACAATCCAAACACTTGTTTTCAAACACCGCTTTGCCCCCCGCACAGACCTTACATGGCTCAAATTTGGTCAAGGGCCGTGGTTGGGGTAGTGGTAGTGACTGGGGGTGTGGGGAGTGTGGTGGGAACTGCTGTTGTTGAAAGGAAATTTAGAGAAGTCTGGATGCAAGCAAAACATTTCTCTGCCTTGCGATCGTCCTTATATTGCAAATGATGCATTTTGGGACTTCGATACACTGGGGTGATTGGAGTTGGCGCTAATACTGCAGTGGCTTCCTCTCGAGCCACTGCCATTTCGGATTTTGGAGCAGCGGTAGTGGCTGCTGTTGCTGGGTGAGAGGTTTGGGCCACTGGGTGATAGATTCCTGTGGCTGGACGAGGGACAGCAGCTGAAGTTGTAAGAGGAGCCACTGTATAGTTTATATAGTTGCTTCCCGGCTCCTCTTTCTCGCCCTTTCCCACAACATTGGCTGGTGAACGTATTGTAAAAAAAAAAAAAAGAAACATGTTATAATCTGATTTACCCTAAAATCAAACAAAAAATTACACTCTAAAGTCAAACAAAAATTTACCCTCAAGCTTTTGTTTCATTTGCCTCAAGTGACAGTAAACTTTTTACTTTTTTTTACAAAACCTGCATCTCTGCGTAATGTTACATTGACAATGCTTTCGTGATTTTTTGCTATTTCTTTTTCGTGAAGTTTGATATTTGTGCCGTTTTTCCCGAAACTCTTTATTCTTCTTAACCAACTCCTTCCCTATTTTATTTTGAACCTCTAGCATTTTTTCCAATTCTTCATTTGCTTCTGCATATTTTGCTAATAGTAATTGAATTTCCTTTTTTGTACTACCGTGCATCAAAAACCTATCATAAATATTTCTACATTTATCCTCCATTCCTTCAAATAACCCATATAACACTACAATTTTTGCGCCAACATTATCCATTTCTGCCAAACTAATAATAGTGTTAAATATCACAATGCTACTAAACAGTTTTATACCTGCTTTCCCTAGCACACTGACACTATAACAAAGTGTGTGGTGTTTATATACGCACCAAGTAAATTTTTTATCTCGTATTTCAGGGTAGTGGAGAGGGATTATTCTATATGTGAGTTTTTACTTTACGCACAAATATATTCATGTTTCTTTTTATTTCTCATAGGTGTATCCGATATGCACTCGCTCGCTCAAAGTCATGACTAATGTTCGTACATGGGCCAGTGAGGCGACTGGAGTGCAACATTACTCAACTTGGCCACATTATTATGCGAGAATTATCTAGGGGCAGAATTTTTTTTTTTTCGATGCAAAAAGGATGTTCCCCTTACGTTCCTACCCCTCTACCTTCGATATTTGATTTTTTCTCCTAGTGTCCTGGTTAGGAGCCAGAGTATGTTTTTCTCCTAGTGTCCTGGTAAGAACCAGAGTATTTTTTTTTCTAAGTGTTTCAGTCGAAGCCATAGTATATAAGCAGTGAACTTTGCGACAAACATCAACCATCAGCCGATGAACCGACAGTGCATTGTATGTAGTGGTTGCCAGTGGTCGAGATGCCAATCTTTGTCGCCAATGATGACATCCCCTTCAACGCCGATGACGTGATCACCTTCGACGTCAAGGATGCTGTCTCCTTCAACATCAAGGATATCATCTACTTCTCAGAGGAGTAGGATGAGGCTGTTAAAAGAAGGAATCCACCTTCAGCACCTTCGGAACCATCGCCACCACCACCCTCTGCTGGTGCGCATGTAATGGGAACGGCACCTCTCACAACAACTATGATGCTGCGTGGAGGGTTTATGCAGATACCATTACAGGAACCTTTGCCACCACCACCCTCTGCTGGTGCGCATATAATGGGAACGGCACCTCTCACACCAACTATGATGCTGCCTGGAGGGTTTATGCAGATACCATTACAGGAACCTTTGCCACCACCACCCTCTGCTGGTGCGCATGTAATGGGAACGGCACCTCTCACAACAACTATGATGCTGCCTGGAGGGTTTATGCAGATACCATTACAGGAACCTTTGCCACCACCACCCTCTGCTGGTGCGCATATAATGGGAACGGCACCTCTCACACCAACTATGATGCTGCCTGGAGGGTTTATGCAGATACCATTACAGGAACCTTTGCCACCACCACCCTCTGCTGGTGCGCATGTAATGGAAACGGCACCTCTCACACCAACTATGATGCTGCCTGGACGGTTTATGCAGATACCATTACAGGAACCTTTGCCACCACCACCCTCTGCTGGTGCGCATGTAATGGAAACGGCACCTCTCACACCAACTATGATGCTGCCTGGACGGTTTATGCAGATACCATTACAGGTACCTTTGCCACCTCCACCCTCTGCTGGTGCGCATGTAATGGGAACGGCACCTCTCACACTAACTATGATGCTGCCTGGACGGTTTATGCAGATACCATTACAGGTACCTTTGCCACCTCCACCCTCTGCTGGTGTGCTTGTAATGGGAACGGCACCTCTCACACCAACTATGATGCTGCCTGGAGGGTTTATGCAGATACCATTACAGGTAACTTTGACCCCTCCACCCTCTGCTGGTGCGCATGTAATGGGAACGGCACCTCTCACACTAACTATGATGCTGCCTGGAGGGTTTATACAGATACAAATACAGGTACCTTTGCTGCCTCCACCCTCTGCTGATGCGCATGTAATGGGAACGGCACCTCTCACACCAACTCTGATGCTGCCTGGAGGGTTTATGCAGATACAAATACAGGTACCTTTGCTGCCTCCACCCTCTGCTGATGCGCATGTAATGGGAACGGCACCTCTCACACCAACTATGATGCTGCCTGGAGGGTTTATGCAGATACCAATACAGGTACCTTTGCCACCTCCACCCTCTGCTGGTGCGCATGTAATGGGAACGGCACCTCTCACACTAACTATGATGCTGCCTGGAGGGTTTATACAGATACAAATACAGGTACCTTTGCTGCCTCCACCCTCTGCTGATGCGCATGTAATGGGAACGGCACCTCTCACACCAACTATGATGCTGCCTGGAGGGTTTATGCAGATACCATTACAGGTAACTTTGACCCCTCCAGGCATTTAATTCTGTTTTAAGACCGTTTATTTCAATAATAGGACTGTTAATGAAGTAACATTTTCTAATAAAAATAAAAATAAAAAATTATTTTTTAAAATAGTGTGTCATTTCTATATTCCATGATAAGATGTATTTATTTATTTTACAGCTAATATTATTGATTATTATAGTCGTGTGGTTGGTTTTAATAAATGAAAAGTTTTTAAATGCACCAGAAATCAACATTTTGATAAACCTCTAGAGATATCTAATCAATCTCCACCACCATTACCACCTCCATAACGTCAGTCGTCGCCGACAACCCTATATAATTCCAGCCATAAAATATATATTTATGTTTGTTTCAGAAATAACTTTATAATCCATCACTCTGTCGATTTTTGTTTCGACTGTAATGTAAAGTCTGTTGACAAATTAAAATGGAAAGAGCTTTCGCGAAATTTGTACGTAAATTTTTAATTTACCAGTACGAAACACGTACAATCATCTTTTCCATTTGATGATATTTCGGTAAAGGTATTAAATGTATACAAAATTGACTACGTTATATATTTTGTCCTAATAAACATTGTCAACGAGTCGAAATGGACTTGGAATTCTGCCTTTACGATAGTTCAAAATATTGACAAACAACTCGCGATGGATGTGGCTCGTGACACTGCGATTCCTATCTTCAAGAGCGCCGTGTTTTTCGCAATGGAAAAACAAAATAATATGGATACTTTGATGGAAATTTTACGAGAGAATAACGTGATTACTCATTTCGACCATAAGAAATACGATAGCTTGGCGTGCCTACACTCGACTTTTGGCCACTTTAAATATACCGTCGACGAGAACGGCGTGTTATTTCAGTTTTGCGTCAGCGGCCGAGTCTTTCTGGAAACAGTAATCATAAAAACCTTCGCCCACCCCCCCCCCCCTTACCCTACGACGACAGTGATGAGAGTGGCGATGAGGAGGATAGTACCCGTATTATATTCGATAATGATTCCGAGATTGGCATACAAGACAAAAAACAAGCAATGTAATTATTTATAAGAAACAAAATTCACGTAATTAATATAGAAGCGGGTATTTCGTATAAGATTTTGTGATGGTTACCTACATGTCTACGAAAATTCCCAATATACCTACTTATACACTGGCAGACATCATGCGAATCGTTAACAGCATTGCACTAAACGGTTTAATTCTATATAAAAACAATCCAAAAATGCAGTAAATTATTCGCTCCAACTATATACCAAACAGCATCAACGTGGTCAATCGTCTAAAAACGAATTGAGACGATGCAAATTGAATATGTATCCAAATACAATGTCATCAAATTATTGAATTCTGATTACAAAGACTTAGTTAACTGGAAAATAAAAAAATCTCGTAAAATGACAATAAACTATCATTATGTAAGACGAAAAAAACATACATTGTATTAAAAAAAGGGAGGAATATAATCATCTTCCAAATTGACCGAATTTTCTAAGGGGGCACCGAAATTGCCCCCTTCAAAATTTCGGTTTATTTGTAATGTGATTCAGTCCCCTCCCCCCACCCCTTTTATAAAGCGACTCGGTTTTATGGCATCACATATATGACACATTATTTAGTAAAGGGTTAAAATAAAATGTAAACTTAATTCCCCCACCTTCCGCAGTTACAAAAAAAATTGTAACGATTCCTAAATATTGACTGGCAGACATAATGCTATTTGTCAGTAATACAGTAACCATGGCGTTTGCAATACGTTATTACGACGAAGCCGACAACTAAATTAGCATTTCAACCAAACATTTCGATCGAAACATTGTGATGTACGGTACAAAATCAGGAACATCGAGAATTGACTACGGAACTACCTTGTGGGGTTCTGAATTACTATCATTGTTGCATAAACTCGTACTATACTCACGAGTCGGATAATCATGTACAACACTGTGACGGATCTGAACACTTAACATATTATAAACGTCCGCCGGTGATGCATCTTCAGCATTTTAGCATTCCCTGCAACTCCAGATGTGAAACGTATTCGAATACTGTCAAATGGGAAGAATTACATTATTATAATATTGATTGGCAAATTATTGAAACCATGTACATTAAAATAATTACCATGTGGTTATACATATATGGATTGCGCGGGTCCTCGGGATTCGGAAAATTGTGCTGTAGTAACTAAAATCACGGAACGGCACGAAAGAGAAGAGAATGTTACATATTGTGATCAACTTAGGCACATAACGGTATGTAAGTATCCAGTACGTCTCGCCAGATGTTTGTGGAGGGAACGTGCAAATTGCCAACAGGAATTCAAACTATGTAATTTATCGAATAATAAACACGAGTTGATGAAAATAATAAAATATCACCAATTTAAATAAAAAAGTGCGTATTTTTTACCGAAATAAATTACTTCTTCAGTTTGTTTAGTTTTGGCGACTATTTACCAGAGTGCTCCACGATCGACATGACATCACCCCCCTCCACCTTATTCAACAACCAATCAGAGTACAGTATTTTATTTCCAACAAAAAAATTTCAGCTGGTGAATATTGGTATCGAGATTCGAACCCAAATTGCAGCAAAAATATCCATAAAGTTTGTCACTATAGAGTCGTGCTCGTGAATTATGGTAAAAAAGTCTTGCATAAACGAATAACTAGGTAAATTATCTTTGAGAATATGTTCAAACACCAACCTCATTAGATATATGCACTCTGATGTTTTAATTTTTTTTTGCGCTCATCGTTCGAAGACAAAAGGCGAGGAAATAACCATAGATGATTGCCAGCTTCTGGCACCGGTCGTTTTTCCCACAGAAAATGAACAGGAACATTCGTTGACAAATCGTCAAATGGTAGTTTTTCGTTGACGGCTTCGATAAGGAGCGGTAAATAATTTTATTTTTCTATCAAACAGATTTGTGCAAAAGCCATGTGATTGGTCTGTTGAAATTGACTCTTTGGCCCAAGATCTGAATAGTTTCCAGTAAACGCCATTGCAGCGTCGGTAAAATAATTAGTGTACGTTTAGTGTGGACGCTCCGCTGTCATCGTGCCTGAGCAGACGTGAAATGTAATGCTCAGAGATGGCGTCGGGTTTGAAGACTTTTTAAAAAACTCGAACAACAAACTGTACATAACATCGTCCGATCCCGGTGTATTTTATACCTCGGGACTCGCAGGTAAATCGTTTTGCTCTTGCGCCTCTACGCGTGCATGTTCGGGAAGCGCGAACACTAGGCAGAAACCCATCACTGGTACAAACAGTATATACAATAGCGAGCCTACCAGGGAAACAGTATATACAATAGCGAGCCTACCAGGGAAACAGTATATACAATAGCGAGCCTACCAGGGAAACAGTATATACAATAGCGAGCCTACCAGGGAAACAGTATATACAATAGCGAGCCTACCAGGGAAACAGTATATACAATAGCGAGCCTACCAGGGAAACAGTATATACAATAGCGAGCCTACCAGGGAAACAGTGTATACAATAGCGAGCCTACCAGGGAAACAGTGTATACAATAGCGAGCCTACCAGGGAAACAGTATATACAATAGCGAGCCTACCAGGGAAACAGTGTATACAATAGCGAGCCTACCAGGGAAACATTATATACCATAGCGAGCCTACCAGGGAAACAGTATATACAATAACGAGCCTACCAGGGAAACAGTATATACAATAGCGAGCCTATCAGGGAAACAGTATATACAATAGCGAGCCTACCAGGGAAACAGTATATACAATAGCGAGCCCCATGGAAACAGTATATACAATAGCGAGCCTACCAGGGAAACAGTATATACAATAGCGAGCCTACAAGTGAAACAGTATATAAAATAGCGAGCCTACCAGGGAAACAGTATATACAATAGCGAGCCTACCAGGGAAACAGTATATACAATAGCGAGCCTACCAGGGAAACAGTATATACAATTGCGAGCCTACCAGGGAAACAGTATATACAATAGCGAGCCTACCAGGGAAACCATGTTTACTTGATTGGGTTTTTCCACGATCCTAAATACATCTGAAGTAAAGTCTTCGATAATTTTTGATGATTTATTCGTCAGGTAACTCGCCAAGATTTGGTTTTGTTGATTGATTATCGCCGAATATTCGCCCATCCATTTTGGAAGAATTTCAAACATATCGTAAAAACAACGTTTAGTAGAATTGTTGAGATCTTGAACTACGGATAAAATGGAATCGAATTTGAGTTTCAACAGAGCTTCGTAGTTTATTATACCATCGAGTAGAAAATAGTTGATTTTGACAATTTTTTTAAACGTTTTTACATCATGCGTGAAAATGATATTGATGTTTGAAAGTAAATATTCTGGAATATCCATCAGTTTAATGTATTCGTAACTCAGTTTATCAAAATTTTTGCTTGCTGTGTTTGAATCGACAGGTTCCTTCAAAGTGTAAAATTTATAAAATTTATTCAAGGCAATGTCGATAGATGGAGCCATTTGGGTTATCGTGTCCAATTACTTAATTGATATTATATATATATATATATATATATATATATATATATATATATATATATATATATATATATATATATATATATATATATATATATATATTCACGTCTCGTGTAATTAAATTGGTAATGATTTTTTTTTAACTCACTGTTTAGTAAATAAGAGTGGCCGAGTGTGGAGAGTGTTTGTTTATTTGAAGAGTGTTTTTAGTTTTTAGGTAGATATTAATACACGAATCTCGTATGGAGACCGTCCCGTTGCCATAGTCGAAAAAATTAAATTGGAAACGTGAATTATTTTTCTCGCGAATGACGGACCATCTCGCATCTAGTGGCAGGGAATGTTTGCCACGCAATTAATCTCGAGATTGGTGATTGTAGCATAATATGAATTTGTAATGATTACATACCGACCAAATATTCCCCACTTAGCGCAATTCAGCAACCTTTCAACCATCCTGGATATTTGTTTACTGTCGTCGACGACTCGTGATTTATTAGAGTAGTAGTAAAAAATTCGTATGGTACACGAAATTCTTTCTAAATTGTCTGTAGAGCGCTAGTAATTTATATTTTTTGGAAAATAAATTGTTTTTGAACTTGGCTGTATCTTCTACCATCAAGGGTAAATGCGAATCGTCAAAAGCATTTTTGAAATTTTGCAAACTGTGCCGTTTCAAATACGACACTACTTTATGCATGCGTTTTTAATTACGACATTAAAAAACTATGTCTCTACAATTTTTATGCGACTATATTAATGTTTAAATTATGTCACCATGATTTTTGTCTCTTGATTATGCCTATATGGTTTTTTGCAATATGGATCTCTATCAATTTTTGATGTATCATTTTTTAACCTTTTTTGAAAATATAATTTTATATGTTTTAATCAGTTACTACATTACTGAGAATTATTATAGTCTTTGGATTTGTTACTTAACTTAATTTTAAATACTGTCAGTATGCGAGTTAACTGCCTATATTGTTTTTTTTTTTTTTTTTTTTTTTATAATATGTCTCGTTACTTTTACTACCTTTATTACAATGGTAAATAATACTTTTATTCTCATTTTGAACTACATATGAGTTGCCTGATTAGCAAGTAAAGTTTATTTCTTATATATTTATTTATATCCTTTTTCATTTTCGTCGAATAACTTATATACTTTTAACATTAGTTTATGTAGCGATATAAATCGATTATTATTCTTATCTCAATCTACTTCACATGAGTTTATTAATATATTTTAATATTTAAAGCCTTTTTTTTTAAGTTTCATTTCGATACTGTTCAAGTCGTATTTTCAAAGCTTCTATTTCAATCTCGTTAGTGGCATCCAGAACCGCATTTCTTGTCCTTGTTTTCCTTTTTCACGGGACGTGCTGTGAAACGTAGCTCTTTCCTTTTGTTGCGACATCCGTCGTTATCCCCTTCCACGCTTCATGTAGGCGTGGCTGTGTTCGCAGTCCGAGGGTGATCAAGCATGCAGTGTGTGACTGCATAAAAAACGTCTTTCATTCAGGTGCCCACTTTCCAGTCTTGCAGACCTTTCTCATGTTCAAATCCCTTTTGAACTGTCCGCGACATCTTGCAGCTGTCCCGGAACTATCTGTACCTGAGTTTGCCGCAGTGGCGTCCCTTGTCTTTGGTAGAGACTTTGTTCCTAGGCTCGCAATTTCATGGTGTGTTGGCGACATGCGGCTTCCATGAGGCGGTTTGTGGGGACGTAAGCTCCTTTGAAGTTTTACAACAAAATGTTGTGAATCACGTGGTGGAGCATAGTAGTATTTTTTTTGTTGTGATGTAAATTTTAAATTTTTTTTTGTGTGTGTCTGCTTTATTTCGGCATACTTCTGTATAATGTAGTAATTATCATCTCTACTCTCATGGTGAGTACTTCTTCAATTTGTTTTGTCTCGTTCGTGTCCCTTATTAATTCTTTACGCGCTATTTTCATAAAATTGTATTGTTTATTGTAGTCAGGGTTCCCTGGGTTTCAACTCTCTACCTGCTTGAAGACCACACGGTTTCCTGTTTGGCTCGTGCATTTCCTCTCGTATCCAAGTATCTTCCTGACAAGTATACGCTACTTTTCTTGGATATTTAAAATTGCGCGTTCTACAGCATTCAAGTGATGTTGGTTGTACTACTTTGGACAGCTGAGTGGACTAACCATTGGAATTAATTAATTTATCTATTTCACTCACAAGTACTGTGTAGTTACCACTTTATCTGTGTCGTTTAACCTCTTTATAACTATGGTAATAATGTTTAGATTATCCAATCTGTAAGTGTATTTTTTTTTACTTTTTTTGTGGTTTTGTTACGCACGTTGACATGATTTAACTGACATGCATATTAAAAATAATACATGTTTTATATATAAATTTTACAACCTAATTGGCGGGGATCCCCTTCGAATTGGTTAAATACTGGCCATGCATCCTTTGATGCATTGAAGTTTAGCATTTTTATGATATGGTTAAGTTTTTTTTATATAGCCCTATATTCAGGAAACTCAAGTGCATTATGTTCTGAGAATTAAGTTTTATAACGTTTTATAAATGCAATATTATACCTTCATATTGCTGCAAGATTTTTATGTACTCTATTATTATCAAAATCTTATGTTTAATACTCATCTTACTACTTGTTGATTTATTTATGCACACCAGGGTGCTAAATTGTTTCGTTGTTTATATATGTTTCATATTGATCACAAAAGAAAATAAATTAAAAAAAAAAAAAAGGAGATGTTTTAAACACAACACCACAATTAACTTTTTTTACTCATAATCTAGGTGATTTACATCTGGACCTAAGATGTTTTACCTTTTGACAAGCAAGTATTAAGTCTTGCCTATTTTATAGTAATTTTTCATCCTTTTGTGCCATGTACGATTCCCAGAATGTAATGTTATGTGGTGATTCTATTTCTGAGTGCTGAGTTTTTTTTCTTTTGAAGTGGACTCAGTAATTAATTTTCCCCCTATTATAGTACATCGACACAAAACCCAGTAAAGGAGCGCTTACAAAAAATACACATTTCACATATTTGTAAAATTCCACCTCGTCGTAAATTTCCAATATTATTCGCACCAGTTAAAGAATGGCCCACTATGAACATTTCCAAAGGAAATGAGCATTTCGACAAGTACTTTGCCATCGAAAGTTTTACCGAATATGCTGACTGCAATAAATATTTATGCCAAGTACGCAATTCCTTTAATTTTAACTTTCGGAACATTTCGATATAAATGAGAAATGAAACCTGAGTATCCGTATAATCCATGCACTAGAAATATAATTTTACTAGACATTGTTTTACACAAACACAACAATCATGAGTAATGAATTAAAAAAAAAACTTATGTATAAATACTTACATGTACCTACTGATGAAATAATGCACGGATACTTATATGTAGTTGCCGTATTGTGATCTGCATAAAACACATAATCCTTATTTCTGCCTTCTAGAGCGATGAGAAATATAATAAATTCTTCCAACGTAATGTCATAGAAAGTAATAACGCTGTTCTCACCACAATGAGAAGAAATAAAGTGGGTGAGTTAAAATGTCGGAACTCGGAGCAGAGGTGGACGTGGCGATGATGCGATATAACGTGTGACAACAATGGAAAGGGGGAAATTGGAGAAGTGTAATTACGAAGATGGGACAAGCATGCGGATTGGGCGAGGGATTATTTTTTTTTAAAAGGGAAATAGGGATGGAGGTTACACTCCAAATATGGTAATTAAATAAACCAGGTGTGCTGATTGTGTAAGGAAATAATAAAAAAAAAAAACAAGAGTGGGGAGTGAGGGAATGTGGTCACTCTCCAAATATGGCGATGAAATAAAACAAGTGTGTGAGGTTGATGAAAGGAGAAGTAGGAGAATGAATCCAATGATCCAGACATTTACGAGTCTTCCTCAGTGATACACAAGACTACTGCAGAACCGCTTAGGTAATTGTTCCGTATTGTGTATCGTAATGGGAAAACCATACAAACAATCAGTGTATACTATAAAGTATCCATCCCATTTGTTTACCTTGCAGTCTAGTGCCGTTTCGCGTATCCGGCCAAGTTCCGATTAGTGTATACAAATCTGGCAACAATTGTCTGTATTACATATCTAAGCAATTTTTTCGCAAATTTTCTCTCGCGAATCGCAAGATGGTTTGCGCGGGATGTAAAATTACAATGTTGAAGGCCATGCAAGTTATTCATTCCTTGCCAGACAACAAAACGTTTCTCATCGATCACGACATCCTAGTCATCCATACGGTGCGAATGATGCAGGTATAGCGAAGCGAAAGTAGTAGACAACAGTGGCTAGTTTTACTGGTGCCGATGGCAATGGAAGATGGTACTAAATGCAACTTTAAAGTGTCGGCGAGACAGGGCAGTTTCGTGGTAGATTCAAACATGTCTCCGGGCAAGATAGTCGAGCTGTGTTTACTCTGGTGCCTGATCAAATACCCTCGACAGCAGACTATAGTGAACGAACTTTGGTTCTCGGGAAAGATGGTCGTCACCTGGTCGAGTTTCTGCTGCTAAGTGTGCATAGACTGGGTGTTGATATACATGAAAAGCATCGGTGGGCCGGGCAAAGTGGTCGAGATCGACGAGTCGAAACTGGGCAAATGCAAGAACCGCAAAAGATGTTAAGTTCACGGCCAGTGGGTTTTCGGGGGAGTGCAGTGGGATGACCGACGAAATTCTTCCTGGTGCCGGTGGAAAAGAGGAATGCGGCGACCCTGACCAAAATTGTTCGCGAGTGGATCGTTCCGGGCACGACGATAATTTCAGACTGTGGCTACTGTCATATGCAGGTGAATCACAGGAGGGAATTTGTGTGCAGCGAAAATAGCGGAATGGTAAACAATCGAAACACTCTAAAGATGAAGAGGGGCGAAACATTGAGGGTGAACACTCAAAACATCGAGCGATATTGGTGTTCTGTGCGATACAGCATTCCCTGCTTTCACCGAAAGAAAATATCTTGAGTCGGCTACCTGACCGAGTATGTCTGGAAAAAGAATCGTCGGTATGGAGAATGACTGCGCACTTTGCTGATTCATGCCGCCGACATGCACTATCATAATCGGTGCAGAGGAGATGGTGGCGAAGGCTATCCTAATTTCAACAGGTATCTGTTTGTTAGAGTTGTTTTTAATTGAAAGGCACGAGCGAGATTGAGTTGCTGTTGCAGTTGCAGTTTTAAAAAAGTTAAATCATTTGCTGTTGCCATTGCAGTATAAAATTAAAGTGTGATTGATTAGCTGTTAGTTTCAGTTTAAATTAATGAATAATTGAGTTGCTGTTTGATTCAAGTTTAAATTCATATTTAATCGAGTTTCTGCTTGATTCAAGTTTAAATTAATGTTTTATTAAGTAGATGTTTGATTCAATTAAAAATTAATATTGAATTGAGTTGTTATTTGATTAAAATTAAAATTAATTTTTAAATGAGAAGCTGTTTGATTCTATTTAAAATTAAAGTTTAATTGAGTTGCTGTTTGATTCAAATGAAAACTAATGTTTAATTGAGTTTATGTTTGATTCAAGTTTAAATGAATGTTAAATTAAGTAGTTGTTTGATTCAAGTATAAATTAATGTTTAATTTCGTTGGTGTTTGATTCAAATATAATTTAATTTTTAATCGAGTTGCTGTTTTATTCAAGTTTAAATTAATGTTTAAATTGACATGTTGTTTGTGTAAACCTTCATTCGCGATCTGAAAAAAAGCCTATAATAGTCGAGTAGGTCGTGATTAGTCTGCCCAGCGACGACGGGTGTACTTGCATCTGTTGCAGGTGCAAAACATGGATCTGCCGGTTTCAATTATTGAGGTAAATTGATTAAAAAAAATAATTACATTAATTCGCGATTACAAAACGGCATAGCACAGTTGTGTCTGTCATGACCGGTTTGACCAGCGGTGGGTGCAATTACATATGCTGAAGCTTTTGCGAACTTTGTACCTGTCAGTTTCGAGTTTTGAGGTAAAAAAAAAGTGATTGAGTATATATAAAATATAATAATCTATAGGGTTGAATTTATAAAAATTTTAATTTATTAATGGACATTGTTTAACCGTACCCTTTAGTGATTGCGCACATACGAACCTGTATGCAATAATAGGTTAAAATTATAAAAATTTTAGTTTTTAACAGTACATTGTTTTACGGTACCCTTTTAGTGATTTCGTACATGTGAATATCTACATAATAAATGGTTAAAGTTATTTTTAAATTGTTAATCATTATTCAATATTCTATTTAAAATAAATAAAAGATTATGCATCACGAATCGTGTTTATTTAAACAGGGATGAGAGAAAGGCGAAAAAAAGTTAATCTTTTTGGATATGTGATAGGAAACTTTTAGCAATAGTTACATTAGCACCTGGATACACCACGGGAAACAAATAGGGTCTTTTACCATATATTCCATTTTGGGTTTGGATATGCTATAGGAAATAATTGGGTGTAGGTCGAAATTTCCACCCCCCCCCTACTCGGATGGATACAAAATTCGAAACAAGTGGGGTGTGGTATTCCCCCCTTCCCACTTGGATACACAATGACGTTCTTTTCGGCCCTGCATGTTTTGTCACCGGGATACGGAAAGGGAAACTTTTGGTAAAAACCAGCATTTTCAAGGTGTGCTTGATACACAGGGGGAAACTTTGAATTTTATTTGGCCTTTTTCCGAGTTGTGGTTGGATACATAATTGGCATTTTTGTCTCGACTTTTTTTACCATTAGATATGTAACACAATGGTTTTTGAGCAATTTAGATACACAATATGGAACAATCACCGATGTATCTGTGATGGAACAAACGGGCACAAGGGATACATAGACATCAGGAACACATCAAATGTTCCCTTCTCTGGTGACCATTTGGTCCTCACATACCCCCAATGAACTGTCACACCACTAGGCACAACACGATGCCAGCCATCGCAGCTGGTTTTGGGACCTTCAGATGGATAGCCCACGATGATGATGAGCTGTGCTGCCTGCAGATGTTCCAGGGCGATGACCCTGCTGATGGTGTGATGTGCCAGACACCTGTTTGGCAAAGGGGAATGGCCCCGTCGCAAACAGTGCATGGCAGTAGATGCTGCTGATGATGATGCTCCTGATTTTGTCACTGCCACATCGGACCCCTCGATGCGCCTTCTGGCAAGGGTAAAGATATAATTCCCTTGTTGGACTTGATGCTTCTTTTGATGAACCTTCCCCTGCATCCCTGATGCAGTCCTATGATTCAACATCAGCGAGCATGGTAGTCTTCGTCGGCACCATAGTACAGTATGTGGGCAGCTTCCCTGGGGGCTGATTGAACCCACGGTTGCCCCCACTGACTTGCATTGTGTCACATCCCCCAAAGTCAGTGTCTCAACACTGGGCGTGGTGACACTCTGGACTGACTCACTCAGTGTGCAATGCCTGCTATGCTGATGACTCCAGGGATGTGGCTCTTCCATTGATGATGTCGTTCTGCAGCATATGCTTGGCAAAGGGGATTGGCCCCATTGCAAGCAGTGCATGGTAGTTGATGATGCTACTGATGTTGCCACTGCCACATCGGACCTCTTGGCGAGGGGAAGAGTATGTGGTCCTTGTGTGAACATGATGCTCCTCCTGTTGCTGCTTCCCCTGCACTTGTGAGGATGTCCTTTGATGTGAGGTCAGCTGGGATGGGTGTCTTCTTAGATGCCTCAGCAAAGTCTGGTGGGAAGCTTCCCTGTGGGTTGATTAGTCCCACAGTTGCCACCACTGACTCTCTTTGGTGATGCTTTCAGAAGTAAGCACCACGATACTGCACATCGGGAGGCTCCAGTTTATCCCCCTTCATGCTGCAGTGCAGGCTATGCTGGTGACTCTTACTTCGATGAGGTTGGTGATGATGTTTAGTGTGATGAATGTCATGCCGGTCTTTTTTTCTCTTAATGGTTGTTCTTGATGATGTAAGTCACTGTGGTCTTGGGCGCCTTCCATCTCGGCCGAGAGTTGTTGCTTCGCAGAAGGTTCCTGTACCTACTACTCGTTCGAACGAGGAGGATGATGCGACTTGATTACTCTCTGGCTGGATGTGGCCCATTTCCTTGTCAGCTGAAACCAGTTGCTTTGTTGATCTGCCTGTGCTGCAGTTTGCTTGCACCACTCTGTATTAACATGCACATATTTCTCCGAGGGGTTGGCTCAGACAGTGACCCTCCAATGTTACATGCATCACTGTCAGTGTGATCCTGGGTGACGATGAGTGTTGGCATTGGTTTGCAGACTTTC
Source organism: Dryococelus australis (assembly GCA_029891345.1). Lineage (NCBI taxonomy): Eukaryota > Metazoa > Arthropoda > Insecta > Phasmatodea > Phasmatidae > Dryococelus > Dryococelus australis. The sequence continues at coordinate 123,804,436 of CM057003.1, forward strand.
TGGTTGCTGTGTTTATTGCATTTGTTTTTACTAATACATGTGCTCCTGGCTGGTGGCATTGGACAATACCATGCGGCCTGTTTGTCATGCAATCGACAGCCACATTTTGCCACCCTCCGAATTTTGCGAGGTGGGCGGCAAAATGTGCTGTTGCGACTGGGAGTGTGTATGCATCACTGTCATGTTGCTGCAACGTGATGTTGGGATGTAATGGCGGTTTGCGTAGACCTGCTATCCCTGTTTCCTCTTCCGTGGCCAAAAAAAGTTCTCCAAATTTTCATCAGTAAACTCAGCCTGCCCCGCTCGTACTACTCGTTAGGTTGTAGTGTTTCCGAACGGACTTGTTTGCAATGCAGCTGCTTCTCTGATGCCCACATGTGATGGGAACATAGGACAGTGCCGCCCAGTTGAACATTGTTTACACCCTGGTTGCGGTTGGGTGCTCGCAAATGTCAACTGGCTACTGCACAGCCCATGCACCAACTGATAACATGGGCTTGCTGTTTTTGATGCGTGCGTTGCTGCGCAGGTATTCCAACGAGTTTGCTCTTGTTTCGTCTCGTCTTTTGGGGCGAAATACCTGCATTGGTGCAATGCGGATATCCTTGGAATCGCCTGTCTGTGCAATTTCTCGCTAGGCTGCGGCTCGTTCGTTACTCGCATGCTTCCGTTTTCGATTACTCTGTGGTCTGTCATTGCACTGACTTTGTTGTGTAAATGTTGCGGACACAAAAACACAGGCGCTTGTGAAATGGGCGCTGATGGTGTGGATATTACAGTGTTTCTTTAGTTACGAATCTGCCTTTCCACATAACTTGAATAGCACCCATCACACTAGTAACAGTTTATGAACGTATTAAATGACTTGTGCTCCCTTGTCGACAGTTTGTCGCGCGGACATGTGTTTGCACAGCCTGTATAGTAAGATCTAACAGTCCCATGGCTTGGCAGTGAGTCAGTTGCGAAAGTAAAGCCAGGTGCCTTGTGAAATGGGCGCTGGTTGGTTGATTCCCTTTGCGATACTTTGGGCATACTGTACCGCAATGCTCTTTCCCGTACACGACACTCGTCACACCAGTATACACTGGTGAATGCATTATACGTTCCTCGCTCCTCTGTTGACAGGATATTTCGCAGACTTGCTTTTGTACAAGTGTTACAGTAAACGGTAACGATCGCACAGCTTATTGAAAAGTTGCTAATGAGGTAGCCAACTGATGTGAATTTATTGCAATGTTTACATATAAACTTCTGTATCTCAAATTGAAACCCCCATGCTGTGTTTGTTTGGGGCGGCTGACATAACCGGCACTTGCCCAAGGTCGTGCGCGACTCACAGCTGGATTGCTCACCACGTGTTGTTGCGTGTGGGTTTCAGTGTCAAGCCTATTGACATAGTTCGCGGCCGGCCTTCTGTCGCACCTCGCAGGGGGGAATATTTACCGTTACTCCTCGATATTCTCGAGCAACTTATCCCATTTAACAAGAATTAAAGTTTCCACTTAAACTAATAATGTGTTTAACTGATTCTATTTTAGGAACGAAGTTGAAGGACGGCTTAGTTTCATGAGAACTGGATGGATCTGATTGGTTTCATGAGAATTCACCAGTAAGCTACAATCAACCTTCTTCTCCCCAATGCTTTTTCTAAAAGCCAATCAGATTGTGACACTTATTTTCCCTCACTTCCCCTCCTTTCACTCATATAAGAGCAAAATCTGTTAAGAGTCATCATAAGGAGATAAGAGAACTGAACAGAACAACTTCTCTCCTAGAGCAAAAGGTAAGTTTGAAAAGGCAAGTATATCTAATAAACATTCCTTATAAAATATTATTATTAATATTTAATGAGGTGTATATATATATGTCATTTTCAACTTAACTTTCACCTTCTGCTTGTGAGGAGAGGAGGAGAGAAATATTTCTCAGTTCAGTTCTTTTCCCAGACTGATGTGTCTTACCAGAATCCATACTTGATTGTTGATGAAGTTAGAAGGGGGGGGAGTCGATCATCTATCAAAACTAAAAATTCTATTAATTTTATTCAGACTTATGCCCATTAACAGACACTTTGCTGAAATGTGATAGAGAGTGTAACACAACTCGTCCAATGTTGCATTTCTATTCACTTCATAATTGCAAGATGAAATTTAGATACTAATTACTTTTATAGAGACCAGTGTTAAGTTTGTTTAGTTTCGTTAGATTTCACCAGAGTACTCTATGATCGATGTACCTCTCCCCTCCACATCATTCAACAACCAGTCAGATACACCAATATGTCACTTCCATACACACTACTAAAATCTGCCCTATATAAAGAGTGAAACCAGGAACAATACTTCAGTAGGGATAAGAACTGAGCAGAGTACCATCTACCCTCTCTTCTCCTGAGCAAGACCACAAGGAACATTGTAAGTTTGAAAAGTTAAGGATATATACAAAATATATTTAATATAATAGTAATACTTATATAATATATGTTTTATAAGGTATATTTAATAGATATCCTTAACATTTCAAACTTAACTTGTTCCTCCTTGTTGGTGAGGAGAGGAGGAATAGAGATGTTTCTTTGTTCAGTATTTATCCCCGACTGAAGTCTATTACCAGATTTCGCTCTTAAATAGGCGAGCAAAAGGTTGAGAAGTGAAGGGAAATATGTGGTGCAATCTGATAGGCAGTTGGAAGTAGTGGAGGGGACTATCGATTGCAACACTCTATGGCAAGTTTTTTTTCTTGAAACTAGAAAGATACAATTGCAACACACTTTGGCAAGTTTTTTTCTGAAATAAATCGACGCAATAGCAACATACTATGGTATGTTTCTTCTTTCCGGAACTTAAAAGACACTATTGCAAAAGAGTCTGGCACAATTTTCTTGGCACTAAACAGACTTGCCCAGAATTTAAATTTTTTGCTTGCTCATTTCACAATATGCTGTCCTGTGCTTCTTGGAAGATGGATGATGGTGAACTACAAGTTGATGAATTTGATCAGAGTTCAATATAATCACCATTTCCTCATTACATTTCATAGCAGCTAATCATATTGCACCACTTTACTTCCCCTCACCCCTCCCCTCTTTTGATCACATATGAAAAAAAAAATATATATAATAAAATATTAATATATTTCAAAGTATATTTACTAAATATCCTTACTCTTTCAAACCTACACTATACCTTCTGATCGTACTCAGGAGGAGAGAAATCTATGTTCAGTTCTCTTCCCTGAATAAAGTCTCTAGCCAGATTCTGCTTTTATACAGGCAGAGTTGGTGGCTTGTGGGATGGAAGCATGATCTTGGTGAAATCTGATAAGTGGTTGAATGAAGTGGTGGAGGGGGGAGAATTATAACCACAGTACACTCTTGCGAGTCCTATGTGTGGGATATATATTTCGAAATCAATACCACATGCAGAGACAATATGAGAAATAATTTATCGGGTTTGGGTTTGTCACCACAATTGTAAACATCTGAAAGTGTGTAGCTAAAACTGCGACCCTTAAAAATGCAATTTATTTATAGTTCATTATTTATTGTATAAGATTTCATATACACCTTTTCGAAATCAAATTATTCGTTTTTTGTTATAAATATCTCAAAGTGAGTCCCAAAAATGACTCTCCTTCAAAAAATTCAATTTTTTTATATTCAAAACATAAAGTTTGAATTTGAAATGGTCAATCGACAAAAAAAAATTGTAAACTTTTTGCTATATCTGTTATATTTTTTTTATTTGACATAATATGATACTGAGCAACATTTGGTTTGACTTTAGATTCTTTCAAAATGGTTTCCATAAACTGCTTTTTTTCCTTTAAATTGATTTATGATTACCTCCACTATAGAGTGGTGCTCACAAATGATCGAAAAAAGGTCTTACATGAATGAATAAGTTGTAAAGGCCAAGAAATAGCCATAGAACATCGCCAGTTTTTGGTACTGGTCGTTACTCCTGCAGAAAACGGATGGGAGCATTTGTTTATTGAAATTGTCAAATGGTAGTATTTTGTTGATGACTTCGATTAGTAGCGTTAAATAATTTACATTTTTTTCAAATAGATTCGTCCATAAAACATGTACTTGGTCAGTGGTGATTAACTCTTTGGTCCCAGGTCCGAATAGTTTCCTGTAAATGCCATTGCAGTATCGATAAAATAATTGTATACTTTTAGAGTGGATGCTTCATGGTCATTGTGCCTAATGAGGGGTGAAATTTAATGCTCGAATGTGGCATAGGGTTTTAAAACATTTTTTCAGATACTTAAACAACAAATTGCACAGAACATCATCTTAGCCCAGCATATTTTGCGCTTTGGGATGCACGGGTAGATTGTCTTGCCTTTGCGCCTCTATGTATGTATGATCGGCAAGTGTGAATGCTAGGCAGAAAACTTTTACAGGTACAAGCAGTGTATGTAATACCTAGCTTACAAGATCAAATTCTATCATGTAAAATTGGAAAATTTATTCTACTAAGCAAGCCATGTTTACTTGATTGGGTTTTCCCATGAGTCTGAATACATCTCGAGTAAATTGTTCGATAATTTTCGGCGACCAACTTGTCAATAAACTTGCAAAAATTTTGTTTTGTTGGTTGATTTTACCAAATGTTGGCATCCAGTTTGGTAAAAATTTTAACATTTTGTAAATATTACTTTCCGTGGAATTGTTTGGATATTGAAGAATTGATAAAATGGAATTGGTTTTGAGTTTCAACAGAGCTTTGTAATTGATTTTATTGTCTAGTAGAAACAAGTTGATTTTGCCATTTTTATTAAGGTTTTTACATTGTAAGTGAAAATTATATTGACTTTTGAAAGTTTATGTTCTCGAATATCCGACAGTTAATGTATTCATCACTCAATTTATTGTATATTTTAATTGCTGCACTTGAATCAACTAGTTCCTTCAAAGCATATAGTTCATATAAATACTCGGGAACATGAGGCATCCATTCTTATATTTAGGTTGTTGTGTCCAACAATTTATTTGATCATATATATATATATATATAACATAATTAAATCTGTAACTTTTTGATAAACTTGCTGTTTAGTAAAAATGTGTGGCTGAGTTATTTGAAGAGTGATTTTAGTTTTCAGAGAGATATTCAAATACGAATCTTATATGGAGCCCATCTCATTACCACAATATAAAAAATGTTATTTCTAAGTGGGTCACTTAGAAATAACATTTTTTATATTTATCAGGTTTGTTGTAAGTAAAAAAAATCATAAGGCAACAGCAACACATTGTACGTGAAAATGATATTGATGTTTGAAAGTATATATTCTCGAATATACAACAGCTTAATACAAATGCCACTAGATTTATCGTATTTTTTACTTGCTGCACTTGTATCATTTATTTTCTTCAAAGTGTAAAATTTATAAAAATAGTTCAAGGCATTATCGATGGATAGAGCTACTTTTTCTTCAGGTTGTTGTGTCCAACCATTTATTTGATCTTATTATATATATAACATAATTGAATCTGTAACTCCTTTTCAAGTGGAGAGTGGTCATTTATTTGAATAGCTTTTTTAATCTTTAGAGAGATATCCAAAAACAAAACTCTTATGGATCCCATTCCATCACAATTGAGGAAAAAATTTAATTGGAAACACCAAGTGACCCTGTCTAAAAAATTTTTCTCACGAATGGCAGGCCAGCTCTTATTTAAAAGTAGGGAATTGTTAGCCATGCAATTCATTTGTAGCATAATACGAATTTCTAATATCTACCTACTGACCAAACATTCTCTATATAGAGCAATTATTTGTACAATCTTTCAACCATCCAGTGATATTTATTTTCTATCGTTGACAAATCGTGATTTATCAGAGTACTTGTAAAAAAAATTATAAGTTGACTAAACATATTGAAATTCTTTCTAACTTGCAGGTCAAAACTTTAGTAATTGAGCTTTGGAAAAGAAACTGTATTTGGACTTGACGGTTGCATCCTCTACCAGCAAAGGTAAAAGTGAATCATCCAAAACATTTTTGAGACTACGCAAACCGAATAAAGGAGGACCTAAGAAAAATACTCACTTTACATATTTGTAAAATTCCACCTCGTCGAAAATTGTCGATATTATTTGCACCAGTAAACCACCGAACAAATGGCCTACTATGAGAATTTCCAGGGAAAATGAGTACCGTGACAAGTATATTTCCATCGAGCATTTGACTAAAAATGCAGACTGCAATAAATATTTATGTCAATCTTACTTGATTTCTTTAATTTTAGTTTTCGGAATATTTAGACACAAATGAAAAATGAAACGAATATAACAGAATTTCCACTCACGAAATATAAACCTTTCCCAGGGAGTAATCAATCGTCATTTAGTAATTGCTGAAAAACTTTGTATAAAATATTTTTCTGAAAGGAAACAGTTTGTTTGAAAAATTGGTAGATTTGAATTTACTTTCTGTAATTAGCAGACCCATATACTCCCGGTACTAAAAATATAATTTTAGCAGATTTTTTTTTAAACACAATCACAAGTAACGAATTTTGGGAAATAATGTATAAATACGTACATGTACTCGCCTTATCGTGATCTGCACAAATACACCATCCTTCTTTTCCACCTTCGAAATCTATGATAATTACAATAAATCACTTGCATTTAATGATGTGGAAAGTTATGAAGTTCTCACGGCAATGAGAATAAATATACTGTGTGAGTTTAAAATATAGGAACTCGTAGCTTGTGAGTGGTGATAACATTGGCATGTTGTGCGATGTTGTCAGAGGGAGATGTAGAGGGGTTGAGCAGAAAGACTGTCACACTCCCAAAATTGAGTTGAAAAAACGACACGAGTGATAATTGGGTAAGCCACAAGATTAAAAAACACAAGAGTGGGATAAATGAAAAGTAGGCCACTCTCCAAATATGGATTTGGAATAGACCAAGCATTATGATTAGTTGGGGGAAAAAGGCACTAAGTATTTTTTGGCTTGAGGAGAAAAGAAAACGAAAAAATCAGGGGGGAGGTGGTTACAATTCTCCTCCAGTGTTACATAAGACCACCGAAGATCTGCTTAGGTAATTGTTCCATATTGCATACTCATATGGGGAAATACACTAAGAGCCCAAGTGTACTATTGAGTATCCATTCTAATTGTTTCCTTTGCAGGTTGGTGCCGTATCACGTATCACACCGAATTCTGTTAGCATTTCCAAGTTCGGTACCGATTGTTCAGTATCGCATATTCAAGCACATTTTCCCTCCAAAAGTGAAATTTTTTTTCGCGAATAGCACGATGGTGTGCACAGGATGTAAAATTACAATGTTGAACACCTGGCAAGTTATTAATTCTTCGCAGGACTTAAACACGTTTCTCATCGAGCACGACATCCTAAAGTCATCCATACGGTGCGAATGATGCAGGTATAGCGAAGCGAAAATAGTAGACAACAGTGGCTTGTTTTACTGGTGCCGACGTTGAATGGAGGACGGATTTAAATGTAACTTTAAAGTGTCGGCGAGGCAGGGCAATTTCGTGATAGATTCAAACTTGTCGCAGGGCAATATCGTCGAGCTGTGTTTACTGTGGTGCCTGATCAAATACGCTCGACAGCAGACTATAGCGAACTAACTTTTGTGCTCAGGGAAGACGGTCGTCGCTTGGCCGAGTTTGTGCTGATAAGTGCGCATAGACTGGGTGGTGACGTACCAGAAATGCATGACGCGCCGGCCAAATTGGCCGAAATTGATGAGTCGAATTTAGGCAAGCACAAGAACTGCAAATTACAGAAAGTTAATGTCAAATGGATATTCGGGGGAGTGCAGAGGGACGACCAGACAAAATTATTCGTGCTGCTCGTGGAAAATAGGAACACAATGACCATGTCCAAGATCATTAGCGAGTGGATCACGCTCGGCACGACCATGATACCAGACTGTTGGCGAGGTTACAGAAAATTGGACATTCTTGGCTACTATCACTTGTAAGTGAATCACAGGAGGAAGTTTGTGTGCAGCGAAAAGAGCAGAGTGGTCAACTCTCGAAAAACTTTGAAAATTAAGAGGGCCGATACATTGAGGATATACACATGAAACATCGAGCAGAGCTGGTGTTCGGTGAGGTACAGCATCCCCTGCTTTGGCAGATGGAAAAAAATCGTGGGTCATCTACCTGGCAGAGTATGACTTGAAAAAAAAAACCAACGATATGGCGAACGACTGCACTCTTTGCTGATTCATGCAGCCGACATGCACAGTCTGAATTGGTGCAGAAGTGATGGCTATTCTACTTTTGACAGATATCGTTTTCGTCTTTGCTGTTATTTCAACTTCAGACACAGGTGAGAGTGAGCTGCTATTGCCGTTGTTACAAAGTTTAAACGAGTGAGTGAGTCTCTGATGTTGTTTAAAACTTAAGTGTAGGTGATTTGCTGTTTGTTTCAGTTTAAAATTAAAGTGTAGGTGATTTGGTGTTTGTTTCAGTTAAAAATAAAAGTGCAAGTGACCTGTTGTTTGGTTCAGTGTAAAGTTAAAGTGTGAATGAGCAAGTGTGGTCTGACGTTATTTTAATTTACAGGTGCGAGGGAGACTGGGTTGCTGTTTGTTGCATTTTAAAATTAAAGTGCAAGTAACATGCTGTTTGTTTCAGTTTAAAATAAAAGTGCAAGTGACCTGTTGTTTGTTTCAGTTAAAAATAAAAGTGCAAGTGACCTGTTGTTTGTTTCAGTTTAAAATTAAAGTGTGAATGACGCGCTATTTGTTAAAGGTTAAAATTAATGTGTGAGTCAGTTGTTCTTTGTGTATATTTAATAAAACATTCATTTGCGATCTAGAGAGGGTATAGTGTGACCATGATGGTCATCACTGGTCTGGCTGGCGACAACGGCAGATGCAATTACATCCGCTGCCGCTTTCAGGAAATTTGGACCCACAGTTTCGATTGTTGAGGTAAATTATATAAAAAAAAAAGTGATGGTGTACATAAAACATTAAAAACTAAATATGTTGAAAATATAAAAAATCTAATTTTTAAAGGTCTGCAGGTTCAGTAAACCCTTTAGTGATAGCATGTACGATTACATGGATAAATATATTTTTTTAAATATAATATTTTATCTGCAATTTTAGTTCATCTTTTAGTGATGACATATATGAAACATTTAAAAATAAATGTTTAAAAACAAAAAAATTAAATTTTTAAAGGTTTACTGTTTTGGTACACCTTTAGTGATTGTGTATATGAAACACTGTATACTAAAGTGGTTTAATATATATTTAAAAAATGGAATTGTTTAAGGTCTGCATTTCTTGTACATTCTTTAGTGATGCCATGTATATAAAACATTAAAAACTAAATGGTTAAATATTTAAAGAAATATAATTTTAAAGGTCCACAGTTTTCGTATATCCTATAGTAGTTGTGTACACACAAAACACCATAAAATAAATAGTTAAAAAAAATTATTTTTAACACATATTCCTCTTAAAATTAAAAAAAAAAAAAAGCATTCTGTATCTCTTGTATTTGAACTGGGACAAGAGAGGCCATAAATTTTAATTTTTGATACGTGATAGGAAATTTTTTTGCAATAATTTACTTTTAGCACCTGGATTTGTCACGGGAAATAAACGGGGTCTTTTACCATACATTCTGTTGTCGGTTTGGATACTCCACGCAAAATAATTGGGTGTAGGTCGAAATTTCCCCTCGACAAGATTGGATGTGCAGGTCGGAACAGATGGGGCACAGCACCAATTTCCCTCCTTTCGGCTTGGATACACGATCCCCTCCTTTTCGGTTCTGCAAGTTTTGTCACCTGGATTCACCAAGGGAACCTTTATGTAAAAATCATTTTTTATGGGTGGGTTGGATAACCAGGGAGAAACTTTGCATCTGATTTGGCCTTCTCTATGTCGTGGTTGTATACGAAATGTGCAATTTTTTGGACAACCTTTTTGTATAGTTGGATACGTAAGGATACACAATACCGAATAATTATCCGTACATGTCGCTCTGCTTTGCACCAGAAAGGTAACTAAGCCATCCCTACATAACTCTCAATTTCTGCTACCATCTGTTATATAAATTGAAACATCAGAAATCATCAAAGTTTCTGGTGCATAAGAGAAGAAAGAATGCATCATTTCATACTCATGCGTTACCTAAAGTTCTAGCAGAAAATTGTAAATTGTAGTCAAAACAATTCGCAAATGGCAGACATTCCACAGCTGGCATATATGTAGGTGTTTTGTGATACATCCAAAAAGTACAATGATTATTTTTTTCCCTGAAGACTGCATTTATTTTCTTTTCTGAGTACAAGTATTAAACTATTAATTCGTGGAGAATGGTATTAGTAAATGCAATGCTACGTGTAAAAATCAAGGTACTCTATTCACATTTATGTACAATGGACGTTTATGTCACTAATTAAAACATTATTAAATTATTCTAATATTTATCTTTAAAAGGCATAATAATAAATCTTGTGCTTTCTGTAATTAGACAAGATTATAAGGTTAGGAGACTAAAAGATGGCACAAATATCACAATATTAATAATAAAGCTTTTATGTAAGTATTGATGTGCAGCAGGGGGACCATCGAGGAGAATAGGTTATGTGGATGTGATTTTAAAAATACTACCATATTTGTCCTGAGATTAACCAGTGTTCTCAGCAGAGAGAGCAAGTACTGTTGGGTTGTGTGGCCGATGGCCTACATGCGGCCCCTTCGATGTCCGACGTCTCATTTGTAGAAGTTGCCGAAGTTGTACAATTTATCCTTCATATATTCCAAAATACCTGGTCTAGTGAGAGTAATTGGAGCTACTCTCATACCCTTGCTACCTCCTGAGATTGTTATAGGACACCTTATGCCTTAGAAAATATGTACGATTTATACAACCATTAAGGGACCAGTGAAACAAATAACAACCCATGGTCCACATGATAGGTTTATTTATTCCATTCACATCACAGAAGTACTTATACAAATCGTCACGTTAAAGTTGGGTGCACACTACAGCGGTAGAAAGGTGGCAAAGTGGCAACATGGAAAAATTATGAGACACATGCCCCGGCCAAACTAAAGATGGACTGGGCTGTGAGATGCCACACTACCCAGGCTGAACAAAGCAAAAGGTTCCTGACAAGTTACATTAAAAAATATGGCATACTGCATGGTTGGTGCAAACGGTGAAGTGTCTGGGAGAGCATGCAATGCATGGCCGTCTCCCACGGCAGCCTTGGCTCTACTATTTAACATGACAGCAGGCTGCCTGCTCTCTGGTGCCAAGTCCCGCTATCATGTCACTTGATTAATAACTTATTACATAATAATTACATGAGATGAGTAAATGAACTTGGCCTTAGATGGATATGATGCATATAAAACATAGCACTAAGAGCACAATTTATTATTAAGAGAAATAAATAACTATAAACATAACATAATTTACCACGTAAGGCAACCTAACCTCTCTCTCGTACATTACGGTTTTCCAATGCATGGCTCTTGACACCCGCACACTGTGCACTCTACATACCAGTTGTAGCGTGGCCTCTTCGATCAGCGAGGAGGGGAAGACCTCACCCCCTCGCTCGACTCGTTGCCGCCACTCTCATTGCTCTCACTTTCAATATTGACACTTTGCCTGGTCGTCGTAGATTGCGTGTCTAGGCATCCCCAAAAACATACAATACCGGGCTCGGTGTTGCTAACTGTTGATGTCTGCTCTGCGTCATGATGCCACCAGTTGGGTCCCTCACATGCCAATATTTACCGGTCTCAGGTGGCGCTTGCAGTGTGTCCCGCCAGGTGGGGGTGAACAACCTGTTGACAGCTCCTCATCGTTTCTCACGTGGCTTCTGCATATCTCCCTCGCTGGTTACTGTGTAGGTGTTTCGGCACCAGGCATTGCAGCTGCAGGTGTTCCAAGAATTTCAGCATGTGTGCCAATTTCAGGCGCAGACGTGACATCGCATGCACTCTCCTCAGTAATGTCCGTCTCACATCTGGCCGTGGAGTCTCGGCGTCAGGCGTCGTGATGCTGGCATCGGTAAACCTCAATGCGTCCCGGTGGAATATGGCCGAATGATGTCTGCTCAGACGTATTTTGTAGCAACTCACCCCATCTTTGCAGATGACTTCATGTGGGCCACTCCATTTTGGCGCAAATCCTAAATAAAAAACCAGCTTTCGAGCTGATTGTGGATGTGTTTTCGCGTAGACCAGCTGGCCGGGTTGTAAGCAGGGTAGTGGGCTGCTGATACTTGGCGCCCACTGTGAGTCATAGAGGTGCGGTTGTTTGTGTGCTTTTCTCCTCCCTCTCTCTTCGTTTCTGGCAGTTCTCCACCTCTTCCTCCATCCTGTTATATTCCCTCAACCCACCGACAAATTCCCAGGGCAGGGGAAGTTCACGGCCTTGATGCAGCTGGGCCAGTGTTATCCCTGTCGTCTGGTTCGTACTAGTCCTCAGCGTAAAGAGGAGGGGGGCAAATTCTCAGCCCATGAGATGTGTTTTTTCCCCACGCATAATCGCAACTGTGTTTTTATATCTTGGTTGCATCTCTCTGCATGATTTTCGCAGGGGTGATAAATCGAAGTGGTGTGGTGTTGTACGACCTATCTCGTGCAGAGGTCGCACCATACCCGATTGGTGAACTGCGTACCATTATCTCTAACTATGGTACAGAGATACCCCCAGCGGGTGAAGAACTCATTCTCCAGTATTTTCCAGATTCTACGTGCTTGTGCGCTGGAGATGGGGTAAGCTTCGACCCACCTCGAAAACAGGTCCGTTATGATCAAGATGAATCTGTTTCCCGTCGGTGTCCTGGGGTAAGGGCCCATCAAGTCCAGTGCAACTGTTTCAAACAGCTTGCTTGGTTCACGTGTTTTCTGTTGTTGCTCACTATCTCCACGTCGGCTTTTAAAGTGGTTGAAGGGGGTGCACTGTCGCACAAAAGCTCTCACATTTACTGTCAGTCCTGGCCAGTAAAAGTACTTAAAAATATTCCACTTTGTTTGTGCCATGCCTGGGTATTCAGAACTGTGATTGGCGTGTGCATAACATAACACTGGATCGCGGGAAGCTGTGGGTATGTACATCCTCCACATGTCACTGTCTGCATTCGCACATGATTTGATTCAGTCATTCACCACTCGCCATTTCTCTCAATTCTTCTCTCTGCACTCTTCCTTCCACTTACTTGAAGTTGGGCAGTTCATCTGCTCTCTTGCGACTTTCACTTGGAGTGTGTTTAGTGTTGGCATGAATGGCAACACTGACAGGTTTGCGCACTTCACAGAGGTGTCGGCCACCTTGTTTACCTGTAACACAGGTGGAGGAACTGCATCCTAATTGCCCTCGTCATGTGCGTTCTCACTTCCCAGTGGACATGACAGATAGTGGGCGAGTTGGTTCTTGACGCCGGCGATGTGCTAAACCTTGAAATCGTAGGACTGCATAAGCAGTGCTCAACGTGTCAACTTACCTTGGTGTTGTGAAGCCACAGTAGGCAGTGATTGTTAGTCCGCAGGGTGAATCCTCACACTCGAGAAGTGTATGGTACTATTTGAGGCTCCACACTACTGCAGGACATTCTCAATTCCTTCATATCGCCGCTCAACCGTTCAATTCCTTCATATCGCCGTTCAATCGCCGCTCAATTCCTTCATATCGCCGCTTCATATCATATCGCCGCTCAACTGGGCCGAACTTGGCGCTACCGAAGTCCACTATGTGCCATTCTCCTTCATCTGACAGTTGGAACAGCATGACGACCACCCCCTTCTCTGTGGTGTCTGTCTGGATGTACAGATGGTACAGTGGGTCATACCTGGCGAAGGCGGAGCACTCTCGAAACCGCCATTTGATTTCCTCGAAACTGGTTTTCTGTGCAGTTGACCACACCGGGTAGTCGGTGACAGGAGATCCGTGAGAGGCGCTGTTACCAGGGCGAACTCCAGTATGTATTCTCTGAGTAAGTTAATCAACCCTAAAATGTTTGAAGTTGTTTCCGTAAGTTCGGGGCTGGATATTCCTCGATCAACAGGAACTGTTCGGGGTTGGGGCACAGTATGGTGTCGGCATCCACAACATGGCCCTAGAATTGCAGGCTCGCATTCCCGATGTGGCACTTTTGGTTGGTGCAGGTCAACCCTTTGATCGTCAGTCATTCCAGCACTAGTGAGAGATGTTTAATGTGGTCCTCCCAGGATTCTGGCCACACTATGACATCATCGAGGTATGCTAAAGCAAATTCCCCGATGTATCTGTCCAGCACCCGGGTCGCAATCGCTTGGAATGTTACCAACGCACATTTCAGGCCAAATGGCATGGCATAAAACTGAAAATGCCTGCCGTCTGGTGCTGTGAAGGGAGTCTTGTGCCGGTCTCCTGGGCGAACCAGCACCTGCCAATATCCGTTCCTCAGATCATTGGTGGTGAATACTCACACCAGGCCATGGGTGTTCAGGGCATCCTTAACTTTGATATATGGAAGTGCTGCACTCTGGGTGGCCTGATTGAGTCGCCTGAAGTCCATGCAGAACCTCCACATACCATCCTTCCGTGGAGTCAGGGTGATCGCCGAGTTAAATTTGCTTTCTGACGGCTCGATCACCGCCTCTTCGAACATATCTTTAATCTGTTCCTGGATGTTCTGGCGTTGGTGCAGGTAGTACTGCCTTGGACACTCGTAAATCGTGGTTTCGTCGAGGAGCGGGATAGCATGTTCGGCCACCGAGGTGTGACATAGTGGATCTGACATGGTGAACATATCACGACGCTTGTCGAGAAGACATTGCATCACCTCGTGGAACTCGGGGGCACAGCATGGTCCAATTTATCCAGCATAATGGCTGGTTATTCCCCAGCTGGTCGGGGTTCCAAGTTATACATTGTCTTCCTTTCCTTTCTTCCGAAATTGATTATTTGTGCAGCAATTTCGACTACGGTATTTTGCTTGTTCAGCCAGGGTATTCTGATGATAGCTTCATCCCTTATCTCGTCTCATATGAAGGTGGCTGTCGCAGTTTCCACATCGCGGATGTGTACATTAATACGAGCTTCCCCTTTTATTTCTCCTGTACGTTGGCATTTTTCCAGTTGAACTGTTCTTCTTACAGCGTTGATTTGGCCACTGTCGACGAAGCTGCTCCTCAAAAAGTTATGGGACATGGCAGTGTCTACCAGTGCTATGCAAGGATAGTCATCGATAGTTATCAATATACGAATGTAGCTAGTCAGATCACTATTAATATGAGCAAGTAGGACTTGTTGCAGAGTCGGGTTAGTGAAACACTTTTTGTGCAGGATAGAGTGATGTCTGGTCACTCTACCCCAATTTCTAGTTTCTCGACAGAGCCTTGTTCACCAGCAGGAGGTGTCCAGCTCGTTGCGGGCAATGGTGGTCAAAGTGTGGCCCATCACACCAGCGGCAAGATGCCGTGGCTCCATCCGGGGATGTGGCTGATGTTCCCCATTGCTGTGTGTTGTGGATGATGTGGCTCTCACTTCCGGTCTCCAGTGTTTGGCTTGCCAGCGTGGTTGTTCGCATTCGTGGTTGCGTAGTGGCTCGGCGCTGAAGCTCATATCAAGGAGCATGACATATGCAGAAATTCTTGTTCAGTCGAGTGGATGACCGGTGCAAGTGATGCTTTGTATTCTGGACGCGATGTGCTCGCCACCACTTCTAACATTTTCTGCATGCTCAGTTCCAGGTGGTACGTTCTGATAGTGCTGATCTTTTGGGTGATGGAATTGTAAAGTGTCTCTTATTTTTGGTATTCCAACACCATTCAGCTCGGTACGCGCAGAAAGGCAAATGTATTGGCGAATCGGCTAAAAAATGATTGACTAAATTTGGGCCACATGAGTCCATAGCGGTTTATGCCTCGATACCACAATCGAGCGTCTCCTCCGAAGCGATCGCCTATAGAATTCGGCCAATCTTCCTGGTCGACTCCATATTTCGTCAACCTGTTTTCACAGTCATGGAGAAAAGCTAAGGATTCCTCGTTAGAGCAGGCGGTGTATCCCGGAAGGGATTGAAATCTCGCTGGCGTGGTTGGTGAGCTGACTCTCCTCCTACACCACTTTTCATACCAAAACCCCGGTGTGGTCAACGGCTCCGATTCCCAGGCTGGTACGGTTCAGAATAACAGCGTGGAACAAGCAGAGGGTGTGGCCAGTCGCGGCACTCCCACATACACTGTGTCAGTTCGACAAGCGAGAATGGGTCAGAATTTTGTATGCATCTCATACACTTGCGGCACAAAGTTGACGGTTTGCCATGTGTATTGTGAAAGTGCAGGCACACACGGTTGTTAACGCGGTGCAGTTGATGGGATGGCTCCATGACATCTGCTTCACCAGGCCATGTGGCTCTCGGCTCGCGGTGACATACAAGCTTGCAGCACGATAGAGGTGCTTCCTTCTGTACGATGCGACACAAAATGAGGGGTGGCAGAAGGTGGCCCTCTTCCCCTAAGCTGGTTAAGTGTCCAAAATGGTGGTTGGCTGCCGTCATGGTCGCGTGCTCACAAGGAGGATGTGCTTCAAGATGACGGACTTTGTACACTTTCCCTCCAATGGTGAATTGGGCGCCAAATTCCCTTCTTCTCGTTTCTGATGGCCATTTTCATCCATTCTTCGCAGCTCTTATGTGGCAGTTCTAGGAGAAATTACCAGCAGCGATACTGAGACAATTACAGTTGAAGGAAAAGAGTTTTTGTGAGCACACGAGTCACACAAATAAGACTTTGAAAAGGAGGTTGGATGAGAAAATTTCTGAATTTGGTTACCAGGATAATTAGTAGACACTAGGAACAGTTGATGCAGGAAAAGCCACACCAGTTTCGGTGCCTTAAGACGTAGTCAAGTGGCGGGATGTAAATTTCACTGTTTAAAGAAAGCCACACTAGTTGTAAGGCCATATGATTTGCGGAGGGTGGACCATCGAGGATAAAAGGTTAAGTGGATGAGATTTTTTAAATACTACCATAGTTGTCGGGAGGGGCACCAACGTTCTCAGCAGACAGCATAAATACAGTTTGGTCGTGTGGCTGACTCTCATACACTCGCTCCTCCCATGGCTGTTATAGGCCGCCTTACACCTGTGAAAAATACATACAAATCATACAGTCATTAATGACTGGTGAAACAATCAACAACCCATGGTTCACATAACTTGTTGATTTATTTCATTCACTTCACAGAAGCACGTATACAAATTGTCACATGAAAGTAGGGTGCACACTACAGCTCTAAAAAGGTGGCAAGGTGCCTACATGGAAAAGTTATGAGACTTATGCCCCAGCCATAATATAGATGGACCCGGCTGTGAGATGCCATACTCCCCGGGGTAAACAAAGCGAAAGGTTTCTGACAAGTTAGTTACATTTAAGAATATTGAATACTACATGGTTGGTGCAAACGTTGAAGACATGCGACGCACGTCCGCCTTATGTGGCAGCCGTGGCTCTACTGTTTAACATGGTGGCGGGCTGCCTGATCTCTGGCACCAACTTCCACTGCTATGTCACTTGATCAACAACTTATTCTACCATAATAATTACATGAGATGATTGAATGAAATGGCACTGGATGGATGCAATGCAAAGCAAACAAAACACTATTACGAATAATTTAATATTAAGAGAAATAAATAAATAAATAAATAAATAAATATATATATATATAATGTAACTTACCATGTAAGGCAACCTTACCTCACTCTGGTGCCTTACAGTTTTCACATGAAAGTCTCTGCTCGTGCTGGGATTACTTTGCATTCAAAAACACAATATTATTTTATTATGCTCAACACAATGAAAATACATTACATAGGAAATATTACATAAAACAAACAAATATTAATATTTTGACTCTTTTTGCACGTGACCAATATGTTACATTATTGTGGTTCAGGGTTTACAATTCACCTGAGGGTAATACTGGTTTTGTGCAGTATTATACTGATCTTGGTACTATTCATTTTGTAAGAATATCTTAATTTGAGGAACGCAAGTCAGCGCATTCAATAAAACCACTTGGAAACATCTTAAATGAATATTGCACATGTACAGTATCTCACATGTGGCTGCAAAGTTTATTTACCATTTGTGCCAGCTGCGCATGTCACACACTTCACACAAATAATTACATAACAATCATGGACCACTATTAAAAACCCTTCAAATAAATAATTGCATATAACGCTTCATCGCACAGGGGATATTCAGATTGACACAAAATAAGACGTGTTCCGTATATGTCGCACTGGTGCACGTGGTGTGACGTCTATGAGACCAGGTGGTCACTTGATGTAAAGAAATAAAATTACATTTAAATTTTGCCAAGAAAATTATATTAAAATTTTCCTTTACACTTATTAGCACTGAAAATGACAATTGAACAAAAACGAAACATAAAAGGGCCCAAAAAGATCAAAACAAATCACTATAGGCTGTTCATGGTAAAGTGAGCACTTTTGAAGCCTTAGTTACTTTATTCTTTCAACCAATTTATATAATTCCTCCACTTTTTAATGTAAATCCTGCCATGTGAGTAATAAACACTCTGTATATATTCACCATACCCAAAACAAAAAGTCCGAGGCCACAATGAAATGTATTTATTGGCTATTATGTCTTATTAAACAACTTCAAAAAGTGCTTACTTTAACGTGAACGGCCTATGCACAGAATGCCCTATTCGGCCCATAATAGATTGCGTATACGTCACACTGGTTGGACTCACGTTTCGACAGTGAGTGATGCATTGGTTTTGCGTGTTTCTCCTCCAGACGTGGTGAACAGCCTAGGGCCGGAAATGTGGCACACGTCACCCCCCTCCCTTAACGCGACAGGAGTCTGTTCACTCATCACAGGTCCTGGCTCAGCTACAGCATCTTTACGGCGGGTGGAGCCTACACTGCAGCCACAGGTTATAGTGGCTGTCCTGTCGCTATTTTCTTGTCTTGTGGTGCTGTTGCTCCTACATGGCCGGTCATGTTGTTCCATATGTATTTGATGTGTCCTGACACTCACAAACCATGCAATCTACATGCTTGTTGTAGTGTGGCCTCTTCGATGGGCGAGGAGGGGAAGACCTCACCTCCTCGCTCGACTCGTTGCCGCTGCTCTTGTTACCCTTGCTGTCACTGTTAGTACTTTGCCATTGTCATCACAGATTGTGTGTCTGGGCGTCCCCAAAATCAAACAATACCGGCTTCGGTGTTGCCAACTGTTGATGTCTCCTCGGCGTCACGACGCTACCTGTCGGGTCCTTCACCTGCCTTTTATTAGCAGTCACAGGCGGCCCTTGCAGTGTGTCTCATTGGACAGGGGGGAGGGGAAACCATCTGTTGACAGCTCCTCTTTATTTCTGACATGGTTTCCTCATGTCTCCCTCACTGGTTAATGTGTAGTCATCTCGGTAACAGGCATCGCAGCTGCAGGTGTTCCAGGAATTTCTGTACGTGTCCCAATTTCAGGCATGGGCATGACATCACATGGTACTATATCCTCACTAATGTCCGCTCACACATCTGGCTGTGGCCTATTGGCGCCAGGTGTCGCGATGCCGGCATCGGCAAGTGTCAATGCATCCTGGTGGAAGATGGCGAACGACGTCTGCTCAGATGTATTTTGTAGCAACTCACAACCTCTCTGCTGATGACTTCATGTGGGCCACTCCATTTTGGCGCAAATCCTGAACGAAACCCTTACTTTCCAGCTGATTGTGGATATGTTTTCGGGTATACCAGCTGGTTGGGCTGTAAGCAGGGTGGTGGGTGGGTAATACCGGCATCCACTGAGAGACATGGCGACACTGTTGTTTGCATGCTTCTCCCACCCCCTCTCTCTTCGTTCATCGTGGTTCTCTTCCTCTTCCTCATCCTGTTATGGACCCTCAACCCACCGAAAAATTCCCCGGCCATAGGAAGATCATGGCCTTGAAGCAGCTGGACTGGTGTTTTCCCTGTTGTTTGGTTCTTACAAGTAGTCTGTGAAAGAGGGTGGTGGGCATATTCTCATCCCATGAGACGTGTTTTCCCCCACGCGTAATCGCAACTGTGTTTTTATATCTTAGTTGCATCTCTCTGTCGGGTTTGCAAGGAGGTTATAAATAGCTGTGGTGTGGTGTTATATGCCCTATCTCATGCAGAGGTCACACCATACACAATCGGTGAACTGCATACCATTATCACTAAGTTATCACTGGGGATACCCCCAGCGTGTGAAGAACTCATTCTTCAGTATTTTCCAGATGTCACGTGCTTGTGCGCTGGAGATGGCGTAAGCTTCGATCCACCTCGAAAACAGGTCCGTTACGACCAAGATGAATCTCTTCGCCGTCGGTGTCATGGGGTAAGGGCCCAAAAAGTCCAGTGCAGCTGTTTCAAACGGCTCGTGTAGTTCACTTGGCTGCTGTTGTTGTTCACTGTCCCTATATCGGCTCTCAAAAGTAGTTGCAGGTGATGCACTGTCGCACAAAAGCTCTCACATTTACAGACGATCCTGGCTATTAGAATGTATGTGCCATGCCCTCCAACATATTAAATGCCATGTAAGGCTTAGGAGGCTTTTAATATATTGGAGGTCTATTTTCTCGCAAACCATTGTTTGGAGTTTTATTTTACCAAAAGGACATTTTTTATGTCTTGCAATTGTAATTCATAGGTCATGGTCATAATTTATGTAATGATGTACAAAGATCCTTTTTTCACTAGTTAAAGGGTTGGCAACCCCTATTTTACTATGTAAGGTATGTGGTAGGTCAACATGGGTACTTTCATGTTTCAGTGACTGAATTGTTTGGCATACTTACAGAAATTCATCCCTTAATATCTCATGGTTTAAGTGTAATTATATAAAGTTCATAATTGCAACCCTCATCTTCACAAAGGTTTCCTGCCCTTAGGAGTGGTTTCCTGGCATTCATTATCAGATATTTTCTAACTGAAATTTTGCAAGGAACATTCTCTCGCCAATTGTCACAGAGCTGATAACTCCCTCTGTATGAATATAATGTAGCTTACCACGTAAAGCAACCTAAACTCACTTTGTTGCCTTACGGTTTTCCAGTGCACGGCTCTGCTCGTGCCGGTATTACCTAGCAATCATGAACACAATATTATGTTATTATGCTCAACCCAATGCAAAATACATTACATGGGAAATATTACATAAAAAAAAACACTAATTAATATTTTGCCACTTTTTGGCACGTGTCCATAATGTTACGTTATTGTGGTTCAGGATTTGCAATTCATGCAATGGTAATACTTGCTTTGTCCAGTATTTTGCTGTTCTTGGTACATTTCAGTTTGTAAGAATATCTCAATTTGAGGAACACATTTCAGCACATTCAATAAAACCACTTGGAAACATCTTAATATTCCATGTGTACAGTGTCTTACACGTGGCTACACAGTTTATTTACCTTTTACGCATGCTGTGCACGTCCACATACTTCACACAAATAATTACATAACAAACATTGAACAGTATTAAAACCCTTCAAATAAATAATTGCATATAACACTTCCTCGCATGGGCGATATTCAGATTGACACAAAATTATACATGTTCCGTATATGTCACACTGGTGCACACGGTGTGGCGTGTCTGAGACTATGTGGTTACATGATGTAAACAAATAATATTACATTTAAATTTGGCCAAGAAAATTATGCTAAAATTACCTTAACACATATTAGCACTGAAAATGATAATAGAACAAAAACAAAACATAATAGGGCCATAAAAGAACAAAACAAAGAACTAAGTACATATACACAACACACCCTATTCGGCCCATATTATATCGCGCAGACGTCACACTGGTTGGACTAACGTGTCGACGGTGGTGATGTGTTGGTTTGGCGGGTTTCTCCACCAGATGTGAAGAACGGTCTAGGGCCGGAAATGTGGCAAACATCAGTATGTTAATATCTCTCTCACTGGGGCTACACTAATTAAAATACGCTTTTATATCTTGTTTGCAAATTGTGTGTGTAACTCTTGGTGTGCAGGTTTGTACCACATAGTTAATTGTTATAGAGTTCAAATATACAACAAGTAACCAACTTTTTTAGTTATTTTATGTGATACTCTAACATTGTATATAATTTATGGTTTAGTTTGAAAACATTTAATGCTAGCATTTATTTGTATAAAAGCAATAATATGCAAATATCTGAATGGAGCGATTGGCTGCCTGTGGTTTTTATTTAGCTTTCAATTGTATTATTTGTTTTTATAATTTCTTTTAGATGAAGATATTCTAGAAATAAGCATTTGCTGGTGTTAACTTAAATTATAAACTGCAATAATGAATCACATTAAATAACAAAAAAAAATTTGTCACATGGTGGAGATTAAAACTCTGAAACCTAAAATTACATGGTGGGAACGTGCATATCAACCCACTGATCTATACAGACAACTTTAAAAACATGCTGTGTGATGGTGTAGAATGGAGTAAAATGGGTTAGTAAATATTTAATGGGTGGTGATCTTTTCAGGTGAGGAATGGTTATGGAAAATTACCAGGTAGTCACCAGATGTCGCCTTATCGGCATCAATGTTACTGCGGTAAATCTGATGACCCTTGACCCGCGATGCTCTGCAGTTCACTTGCTTGTAGATCTTGTTCAGAAGTAGTTATATAAACGAGAGGCTCTGTGGTGGCCCATTTGTAGTATGGTATTGAAAATTAGTTGATTCTGAATTGGTCATAACTCCCTATGCTGTAGATTGTTCGAGACAACCACACGCACATGAATATTAACACTTTACACATTGCAGCACACATTAGTAAACCATTACCCTTGAAAACTGATATAATAACAGTAACAAGAAAAGGGCGGGATTGAAGGGCCTGTGCCCTGAAATGCCTTGCGACGTCAAATTATAAAGTACACATGAGTTCCTTGTATACTTTTAATTGACAACGAATTTACACATCTCTCCAGGAGATAGCTTGACAGTTGTGCTCGCTACATACGTGCAGCTGTGGCAAAATTTCTACAAAACACTCTCGGCTAGAATTGCATTATGGTGTGCTGATAATTTAAATACTCCCCAGGCAATGCTATTCCTGGGGAGATTGGGGGTGGTATCCTGGGTGGTTAAGTAATGGAAAGAGGTTCCATAATGATTAAACTATTGCAGAGAATTTACCGGTAAAAACTGATGGTGTTGCCCGAGCGTGGGAAACTCACAGAACGCGGTTGTGCGGACCAACCTCTCTCGATGCTCCTTGCTGACAGACTTCCCACCAGGGAACATGGACAGGGGAGATCGGGCCTACATGCCGCGGAGGGATCTACTTGCACACATGCTCTAACACTTTTGCTTAAAAATAACTTACATGGTCATAACACTCCATACAAAAACATGAAAATACAATGATGCTCACCTGCCTTGCAGAAAAAAAAAACATGAAATGACATGGATATAACACTGGCATGGATAAAAACAAAAATACACTAGGATGAAACACTGAAAAATAAATGATTCTTTAGGAACAATGGGTTTGATACAACATCTTTCCTGCACATGTAACCTTGTGTCCATTTACGTGTCGGCATTCCCTTGTGGTGCAAAAATAATAATAAAGACAATGAGCTGTGGGACTGTTTACATATTACTCTACAGGAGGAGTCTTTTAACATTGGGCTTATGAGAGCATTCGAGATGCCACATGGTCTGCCCCAGCTTACCCTTGATACACTCACATTCTTCGTGCTGCACTACTCTCACAACACCACAGCGATCAAACGTACAGTGCGATTGCATGCTGCGCTGTGTAGGAGCGGTCGGCCTGACAAATAGGCCTGGGTAGGGGACAAGCACATGTTAAACGCCCTCCCCTCCCCACTCGAGACAGTTTGTGGGCCGATGCCGCTACCTACAGTACTGGGGTGTCCTCGGGGTCCTCAGAGGGCTCAAGAAGTAGGCACTTCCCTACTGGGCTGTGGTCCCTCCCGGTGCTCCGATGTCCTAGTGGTGGACTGTTCCACCAGTAGCCGATGCACACATACACTGGTAACACTGCTGAGGCAGGTAAATCCACAGTGTTTTCCTGCAAAACTGGAGTGAGGCAACGAACCTACGACCCTCACTCCCGCCGTCTCTGCTGCTGCTTGCACTCCTTCTCCTGCTCCTGCTGTTTTCCACTTGCCTGCTAACAGCCTCCATCATCCTGCTGTGTTGCAGTTCCTATGCGCGACACAAGCGAGTTGCCTCCTCCCGTCGCCCTGCTTGCATTTCTCTTGCTCTGTCCTCTTCTCCTGATTGACCTGTTCTTGCATATGCTATTGTGTCACCTTCGGGGAGTCCCATTTGAGGTGTTGCCACAAGAACGGGTGCCATTTCTTCTGCGACAGCTCTTCTAGGCGCTTCGCCATCAGAGATATGAAGATATCGACTATGTCGCTCCCTGTCTGGTGGGGTAATGCCGGGCAAGGCAGGTCTCCCACCCCTTCTCTGCTACTTCCTGCCGGAGGTCCTGAAGTATTTTCCTGCCCCTCACTTGCTCAGTGAGCTCGTTTTTGAGGAGGCTGTCATGGGGCTCACCCAGTGGTTCTCCCAAGTGCCCTATTTCTGGCTAGTTCGACATTTCCCTTTCATCCTGAAGTGCTACACCTCTTTCCTCTCCTCATGCTTTTGCAGGCTCACCACCGCAACTGTCGTCGTAGGGCTGAGGCACCCTGGGACTAACTTCGTCGTAGACAACAGTTGGTGTGAGCCGGATGTAATCCCAATGTACCCTCACCCTTCTCCAACACATGCAGACAGTGCAGGTAGTGGGCACTAACTGCTGTATGACTCTATGTGGCCCACACCATCTCGCTGCGAAGGCTGCTCAAAATTCTTTGCATGCAGCTGACTGCTGATATACTTTTACATACACCTGTTGGTCGATTTGTAACACTGGTGGCAGTCTTGTGGTGGTGGGTAGCCATCTTGTCACGTATCACACATGTTGTTCTCACACTTGCTGCTATCTCTCTCTGCATTCTCTATGGTGTGCCGCACTCCTGGGGGCTTCGCTACTACTGTCTGGTTTCCGGCAGTAGTCCTTGCCTTGCAGATGCTGATTCCTGCCCAGAAATACTTCTGCAGGCATTTTGCTGGTGGCAGTGTTGATACGTCGACAGAGTGTATACAAAACTGCCACAAGATGATCCATCCACTTTGCAAGTTGGACACCCACAGGGAGGTGCAGTTGAACTTTCAAATTTTGATTACGCTGCTCCATGGGGTTGCCCCTCGGGTGGTACACCCCCATTGTCAAATATCTTACTCTCCACTTCGTGCATATCTCATGCCACATTTCGAGAATTTGTCTGTAACTACAATTATAAATATTTTCTCATTAACTGACCTCGGCACTATCTCATCAAATCGAGGCATACAGTCTCAAAACATTTTCTTTGCAAGGCACTGCTACCGTTGTTATCGGACATCAGTTCTGCAGCTTTCGATCAGATTGAATTTAACATACTTTCGCTTGAAACTGCATGTTTGTTGTATAAGGCTGGGGTAAAAGAAATGATCCACACATTTCGCATGGTCTGGTCCATGCCAGGGTGTCCAGCTACTTTGCCACTGTGTGCCTGGGCGAACACATGATCCCGCACACACCCTCCATTTCCCTGGGTTTTTAGGCAAACCAGTCTTCAGTCCCCATCCACAAAACGTCAATTTTCCAAGGTTCACTGCTCGCAATGCCAGATTTTTACTTGTGAGAATTCACAACCGTGCTTCACCTGCTTTACTTGCTTGTAGAGTACCGATAATGACACATCTGTTTTCGCAGTGTTGACTTTCTGTGTGTAAATTTCCGTGACTGGGTCATGCCCACCTGGTGGAATGACTTCCTTCCATTCCGCTTCATCCTGCAAGAACACTCACTCGTTCGGTGCACGTGATAAGGCGTCAGCTAGTTCGTTCTCTTATCCTGGCACGTGTTCTACACAGAAATCCAATGCCTGGAAATGTATTGCATACCTCGTTAACTTACTGCATGCCTCTCACAGGTAATGCAACTAAAGTAAACAATGGTTGTTTGCGAAAAGTGAATCATTGGTATATTAGATACACACAGTATTTCTTCACGACCCAGATTACTGCAAGACATTCGCAATTGATAACGTCATAACGCTGCTTGGTCTGGCCTAGCTTGGTACTGGCGAAGTAAATTACGTGCCTCTCTCTGCTGTCCTTTACTTGGTACAGTAATGTCCTTACTCCTTCTTTACTTGAATAAGTTTGTACATATAAGTTGACGTGCGCCATCGACCCTAGGCTATTCTCTACATCTCAGCACCCAACACACATCGGCCACAGAGATGTCACCGAGAGAGTACTGCCAGCGTATTGATCCGTGTATGCACACCAGTTGCACCAGTGCAGTGATAGTGCGCATTGTAAATAAGTGTAATTTATTTGTTTGTTTATATTGTGTATGGTCTTTTAGATCATGTGGTTAGTGTTCTGAGAGTATCCAGTGCAACGAGGAATGTGCTATGTCTATTTTGAGGTCTATGTTTACATTGACATACATGTGTACAAAATGTAAACAAAAGGGTTTCGACGAATAAAGTGTCCCAAACAAGGACAAGTGATATTATGTGGACAGTGTTGTATATGTGATCATTGTTTTTAATGATATAATAATTGATTGAAAACATGTAATTTAATTCCAATGTTCCAAATCATATGCACCAATGCGTCACTGTGTATTTTATGCATAGAAACACGGAAAGTCATTGCTAACCACAAAATATTCGGTGCAGTAAGTTTTAAATCAAGTGTGTTGTGTATAGTTGTAAAGAGGTTTGTTTATGTGTTGAGAGTGGTATGTTTTATTTGCACAGATCACATTTGAACCCATGTGTATATAAACAATGTGCTTTTCACTGGTAGCAGTGGAACCACATAAGGAGAATTAACATGTAATTTTGCACATGGGTAATTACATGTGCAAGCTGCTATTAATTTAAATCATATGTATATATATAGTCCAGTGTCAGGCAGTATCATGCGAGTACTATGTCAGTATTTTGAAAGTAGGTCTGTTACAAACTACTAAAGGCAAACATAAACATTGGCCATGTGGTTACTAAACCAAAATTTTACTACAACTCATAAAGGACTGGAATTTCACGAACTTTCATTATGAACACTGGAAAGCCAATACAAAGATTAGCACAATTTATTTTGTCTGTAATCAAGTAATGAACATATGTGTTTTAAATGTCATAAGCACAGTGGTGTTACGGTAAAGTGGCCACATATTGGCATAAGAATACTAATTATTATTTTAGTGAATAGAAATTACTTAGCATACATACTGTATTTTATAAATTGCAATCACCCCAGAGAATCATACATGTTTATATTTAAAGGAAATTACAATTAATATTTTTTTTCATAATTGCATGGGACAAGCTGGCCAGTGAGAAGGCAGCCCACCTAACACTTAGGAGAGTAGCGTGGTCGCTTCGGTGCTGCGTGGACGTACATCATCACATCCTCCATGGACCTACATCAAATTTCTAAATCATGTATAGTAACAATAGGTAATGCTATTTCTGGAACTGTCTATAAATTGCTATCCATGGAGTGTGCCACACAGCAGTTAAGTACACATTGTACACAATTGGGATTTTGATTTAACATGTTATTCTTTGTAGACTTCACAACATTTTTACTGTGCCAGTGTACTCCGATGTGGCGCATCATCAAGAGCATCCCGGTATTCAACCATGCAGAATACCTACTGCTTGTCGCCTCGACACACCAAACCATAGATCGACCAG
Source organism: Dryococelus australis (assembly GCA_029891345.1). Classification (NCBI taxonomy): domain Eukaryota; kingdom Metazoa; phylum Arthropoda; class Insecta; order Phasmatodea; family Phasmatidae; genus Dryococelus; species Dryococelus australis. The sequence goes on from CM057003.1 coordinate 123,832,271, forward strand.
TCCCATGCCAGCATCCTCAGCGACACTAGTACTGGTCACAATCATTGCCTAACTTTGCAGGGGTTGTGGGTGAAGATCAACTTAATTCTTGCAAGACTGTGAAGACCATCTATGCAGATACTGAGTATACCAGGCTGACTGGCCTAGCTGTATCGGCGACCACTTGTCTGGCGATGCGAAGAGCTGGTGGCTTGGAATCAGCCATTACGGCAAGACATGGGAGGAATTTTCTAACAACTTCACTGCATACTTTGGAAAAAATTTCACCTCACTAACAGCACGCAGTAAGAGCATAATAGAGGAACAGAGGGAGGAAAGCCTCTATAACTTTGCCACCCAGATGATAAGCCACATCTGCACATACCACCTAACACTGTCGATGCGGGACATCCTAGAGGTGATCACCAGCACTGCACTGGCTGAGTACAAGGCCGCCCTCGCCCTGGTTATTCATGTCACCGAGCGAGACTTCATTCAGATGGTCATGATTCTGTATATGAGTGGGAAGGCCACACCAACCCACAACCAGGAGAAGCACCAGGCCCGAAAGGATAACACTGAGAAAAGCCAGGATACTTGGCCAGGCAGGACGACATGGGATAACAACCATCACCTGGGCCCGCCTAGTCAAACATGCCCGACGACGACTCGTCCCACTGCTTCTGGGGGCACAACGACTCGCCTGCATCCAGGAGGCAGACCACCCCCTCACGTGCCTGTAGTGTGTGTGGGACCCCACTGGAACGATGATTGTCCCATGTGGGAACACTACAGGCCCGAGGAAGGGCGAGGTCAACCTGGGTCGGAAAATGAGAGAGCGGGGAAGGGCGGTCGGACATCACGCTCCTCAGATACAACAAATCGAGAACAGAATTTGCCCGAGACAAGGAGGAATGGGAGGACATTTTACCCCCTTCCCCACCGGAACACATGAGTAACATGTCAACAATACACTGCAGTAATGTTTCTTTGTCAACCGCAATGGCCAAGCTACCTAATTTACGTGATCTCATCATTCGCGAACAGTCAATGTGCCCTATCGCGCACAACTGAAAAAAAAAACAGTTGCAACAAAAACAGTAGCTAAATGGTGCATGTTAACTGATTGTGTGGAATCACATCCGGGTGTGGAGAGTGATTACTGGCATATTTACGTTCCTGCCACGGTGTGTATAGCTACTCTGAAATACATGCATCACAGTGAGATCGCGGGATATCCCGATGCCACGCAAACGAAGCACAACATTCTAAAACATTTCCATTGGCCAGGAGTTGCTTGCCAAACGAGAGCTTTCATTCGCGTGTGCATTCAGTGCAATTGTTACAATAGCAGGAGACAAGATGGTACACAACAGCAACAGCCACGCTAGCCAGTTGAGCCTTTCGAGTCTGTAGCTATTGATTTGATGGGTCCATATCCACAGGCGCCGAACAGAGTTCTTCATACTGGTTGTCGCAGACTTATTCTCGCAGTGGACAGAAGCCTACCCTCTGTCGAGCATGTGTGCCCGCACGGTCCGCAAAACTTTATAGAATGAGTTTATCTCAAGTTGGGGGTATCCACATGTACTCCTCAGCGATAAAGGCACACAGTTCATGAGAAGGATATTGCGGAATTTTTGCACCAAGTGGTGTGTAAAACACCTCACTATGCCGATCTATCATCCGAGAGACAACCCAACAGAGTGACAGACCCTGGAGCAAAAACACAGCTGTGCCTACGAGTCAGAGACTACCACACATCATGGGCAAAGCACCTCCCGGTTGCATTGTTTACATTCCGAGGAAGGGTGAACAAGGCAACCGGCAAGACACCTGCCCATCTGTTACAACACCGTGACCTTCCCCTCTCCAGGGAGTTCATGAGCAGGGAGAGATAGTGTGCGGGTAGCTGAGGGGAAGGGTGGGTGGTCAGGAGGGGGAGAGAACTGCAGGAAGTATGATAGAGACAGTGGCACTACGCAGAGCAGTGGATGCTCGATTCAACCCATGCCTAACATTCCCTCACTCCCAGCCAGCTTATTTACTTGCATGCACACCCTCAATCTGCAGGCCACAAGACATTTTGCATAGACTTTGCAGCACACTGGAATTGCCCACACATGATTGTCAGAAGAAAAGGAGAAACATGTTATGTCGTGAAGCTGTGCAAAAAGATGCATGGCCGTTTTCCACTGGGATGCCATACGACTTGCACCAGTCAGCGCCGTGACACAAGACAACATCTCTTCCCCTCCCCCCAAATGCCTGGGGGAAGTCCTGAGTTAGCGGGATACCACTTGTTTTCATCGCACAGCTGAGCAACTTCTCCTGTCGGATCACAGCCCTGCGGGCAACAAGCTGCGACGCCGGGCGTCTGTACGCCCGCAGCGGCTTCAGCGAGCAGTCACCTGCATCCACTGGTGTGGTTCGACAGTTAGCGAACAACTTATTTGTCATGATGTTACATCCGACGATCCAATGTGGACACCTGAGAACGGCCAGGATCACCAGGTATGGATACCACCTGAAGGTGTCGTCACGTCACCAGGACATCGGCCATCTCCAGCCAGCTCATCTATGAGCACGAGATCAGGGGTCACAGCCACATGGCATGTCAGGGGCACCTTACGCCTTGACCTATGCCACCTGCACCGAGCTGAGAGCAGTGTGAGCAGCGGAGACAAGACGGGGATACGACGCTCTCCTCTACCCCATGCTGCAGCAAAAGAGTTCGCTGCACATGGCATGCAGCGTGCACGGCATGCGGGCGCATCCCTGTGCCCACCGGAGCCAGCCCTATAGTGCTGCCACCAGAGAGGGATCACAAGATGCCCCACCCACCTGCGACAAGAGGACAGCAGCACTACAGTCTGCGACTATGTGGAGATTTCCGATGGCTAGTAAGATGATGCGACTAAGTAATTAGAGAGCAGTAAGCAGGTGAGTGAACGGACTCTAGAAAAAAGGGGGGGGGTGGCTGTTGTAGACATGAACCACTTCGGTACGCCCATTCACTACGCCCTTTCCTGCAGCACCATCAGGCACCACGTCATAACAGTGAAATGTGTGTGCACCAAGAGTGCAACTTAGTGTATAAGTATGATTCTCAAAGGCCTTTTTATTTTATTAAAGGCCGGTTTCACCAACACATCTTAAAATTTAAGCAGTACGTAAACACTGAATAAGCTGTCCCTAGCGCCTTGATAAATTTCACGAACTCTAAGATCTTCTTAAAATGTTTTAAGCAGCTCTTAGTTTAGAAAGTCGAAATTGGATGCCTAATACTTGAAGCTCTGCTTAAATCATTATAAAAAAAATTAAAATGAAATTGCTGCTACTGAAAAGTTGTATGTAGTTAACCCCAAATGTGCTATAAAGTATTTCGTTTTATAAATTAAATTTTCGTATGAATAAAAATAAGAAATTATTGTGTATCAAGGTTATTAAGTCTGGGTGTAAGTTTTTATTTGCTGAAATAACCTATGACTATTGTCGAAAACAAAACTCGTAGCAGTCATATATTTGTTTATGTACATTTTCCTCGTATTTACAAGAGGTAAACCCAATATATACAATAGGTAATTGTTTGTGAAGGCAGGTAGCTGATTGATAAAACATTATTTTATTGAGTACGCAGAAGCTACGGAAGTACCAAAATGGAACAAAAATGTTTGCCTTCACTGCATTGCATACATGTACTATAAGTAGGCCTAAAAATATATGATTACTTTGATTGAATTTGAGACTGGACATAATATAATGCATTTACACATACGTTTTACTACACTTGACAAATTTGCAGTACAAGTTTCGCACACATTCCACTTCATTTTGTATTAGAAAAGTTAACACGGGCCCAATTAAAAATGTCATACATGTGTGAAGTGCTAATCATATTTATTCAAATTCAGGCTCTGGGCATATCTAAATTGCACATGAATGTCATCAATGCTATTATCAACAAACTATCACAATTTAAGAAAGTTCAATTCCGGTTAGTGATGAAAGCCAACCTGTATTTATAAAACATACCTGTAATGTTGTACATAAACGATAAAACAGTTCTTTTAAGTAGAAGTGCAGGTCGACAAGAACGGCGTTTACACTTTTCTTGCCGCCCTGTAACTTGTGGCCATGGGTCATAATATTTAACATTCATCACAAGATGTAACACTCGTGTTGAATGGCTATGTGGCCTAAACGAGTGTGTCCCACGAAGTCACCACCTTAGACACTACAGACATTGGAGAGAACACTGGTATAAGTGGTGTCGCTTATTCCCACAGCTTTCCGATGTGAGCGATGTCGACAGGCTCCGTGGCCGAATCCGGACTGCGACGGGGATCCAGGTAGTGTGAAAAGATGGGGAATGAAATTACCACAAAAAGTGTACAGTGGCGAGCAGCTCCCTAGACGCATTAATTAATAGGGGCATTTTTGGGTATTTTTTAGCAGTGATTGCACCATAATTAACTATGGAAGCTGCCCGCTCCAGCAAAGAGAGTACATAACATATCATGCAAGATACTAGCTCAATGCCTAGTAAAGAAATCTGTGTGTCATCACATCCATACACATTCCTGTAATTATAACCGTTAAGACACACCGATTTAAATATGTTAATTATAAAAGAGAACATGTAATCATTTATCGAGAATCAGCCACCCGAGGCATCATTTTGTTTAATATCACTCTTCAAGTGCGGTGACATACTCGTGACATCACATTCTTAGCCATATCTGGGCATCTGGCGTTCACGGGTATGTACCCAATGTGTTTTAGTGTAGTAATCATAATTATGTACAATGTCAGTTTCATCAATCTTGTTAGTTATTAAGTTCCGTTTTTTCATGTTTTTATTTTGGCGCTGGATTCGCCGGATGTGTGGTGAAGCCGACACCATGTCATTAGTCAGACTTCAGCACTGCAGACAACTGGCAGGACAGACAGTAAGCTCCGCGTACCCCCCTCGGCAATTCATTATAGGCTGCAAATTCTTTCATTGTAATAGTTAACGTAACTCAGGAACATTTAAGTACTTTTATTTAGCCGAGGGGAGGTCTCCCTGCATCCTGAAGTAGCATACCATGCCTTCACGTGCATGATGCGTTTTTACTTAACTCTATCTTAAGGCCTACGCCTTACTTTCCATGGTAATAACCACTGGCAGGTCCAGAGTGCCGGGTCCACTTAACCAAGGGTAGGAATTTTTAGGAGCGGCAACATTGCATTGTACCTTTGCAGTAATAAAACAATCATACCCTAATTATAAGTGTTTTATTTCATTAACTCTTCTGAGTTCATCGGGTACTGTGCCTTCATAGCAGCATCAACTTTAAAGTGTCTTTCAGTGTATGTTTTATATTTATGGGGCCTCCCTCCCTCAAGTAGAGTAAATTCATTGAAAATATAGGCGTGCGAATTGGCCGACAGCTTCGCCCCAAAGGAAATATTTTACATTCTACATAATTTAACTGACAATTAAATTAGCTCTCCTTCATATTGACCGTGCATCCATAGTCGCCGTATGCCGTCGGCCGTACGACCCCATTCAACATCATTCACTCTACCGAATGTAACGCTGGGCACATCTCCAGTTCATATTCTCAACCTGCTCCCAGACGGGACACGAACACATCACAGCACCTCTGGAGGCACAACGCATCAAGTGGCTTGTCCAAATAGGACTACTTAAATATCAGAGTGCAAGTTCATTCCTACATCAAGTGGTTTTCCCAACTCGAGTGAATCAAACAACAGTAGAATATCAGAGAGCAAGAGATCACTAACAATAGTGATGAGCTAAAGAGTTATATTTCGTTAACGGCTATAAGAGTTATCGTTATTTGTGGATAACAGGTTATTTAATCAGTTATGGCGAAACCATTATACGACATGTAACAATATATCATCTTTTACTGTCCAACTTCTATGTTGTAATAATGGAATCTGCTATAATGCACACGAATACCATATTATACGCTATGAGATGCTTAACATTTAAAACAAAGTAAAGAAATACCAATGACACTATTTTTTTAAAAATCTTAATCATAATTTTTACATTTAATGGAAAGTCGGCAAATTGTTTATAGAAACCTGATGTCAACTTAGACCAATATATATATATACTAAAGATTTTTGTTTATAACTTTAGTACGAGCAAACTTAAACTGATGGTCGACATTTCCTTTGTGTATTGATCTTCCTGTGAATAGAGGATAAAAAAACTGCAGGGTGTTAAACTGAAACATGCTTGCGTAAATTACTTATTGTGTTCTTGTACGAAAATTCTTGCTTTCACATGTTACATGATGCAATTTCATCACTAACCACAGTGAAAAACTTCCATATTTCACTTGTTTTATGCCGTTTAGGTTCATACATTGACGAAATTATTTCACAACACCGCACAAAATTCTACCCGAAAGTGTGAACCGTTTTTGTTACTCCAGTACTGAAACTCTGTAAAAGCTAAAGGGTCATTGAATAACTGAGAACGGTTTACAGAATGGGATCGGCTGTTACGTTAAATAACGCTCATCCCTAACCAACAACGCGTTGGTAGTCTGCTCAACACAACACGTGGACAACAGGAAGTGCTTCACAAAGGACAGGTACAGTCATTGGTGAGTAACCTGAGACCTTCAGATACCTATCTAACAATGCAATTAAGACAGTAAAGGCAACACTACAATCAACATCAATAATACCAAGGCCTTTTATGCATTCATTTGTCACACTATTTGTACAATTATTCATTTGTCAATTTGTCAGATTTTTTTAAACTGTAGAGTGCTAATATGTTACTTCAACAGACGTAAAGTGAATCGAGCGGGAATTAACGTACATCAACTGGCGACTAGTGAAGGCCTGCATCTGTCAGAACAATCCACTAAACTGGGTTGTTTACTTGCAACTTCATCAGACGTTTGAACTTTTGTAAACATACAATGGATGGACTTGACAACACGTAATGCAAAAGACACAACTGTAAGCCAAAGTAGATGCAAGTCGGATATACCCACTCGACACTGTAAGTGTAAATAGAATGTGAAAGTGTATCTGTACTCAACACTGCACAACAGCAAACTAGCAGTATAGCAGATATCCATAAATAAGAACGATAGTGTTTTGCAAACAAACACACCTGGCGTTTATCAACGTATGCATTAATTGGCAACAGGTATCACAATGAGCAAGTAAGATGGTATTTTCAAGCAATACCAGTGAGCAATTTAAGATACAATAGTAATCAAAATTTAAATTCATTATTTTCAGAACTTTTGCGGAAAATTTTGCAGCATTTTTCAGTAATAAAATTTTCAAACGTTTTCGAAATAAACAATTAAATTTTTCAGTGTTTTCCCATGAACAGTAATGAAGATAAAGTGCAATGATCAATTGAATCAATTTTGAAAACTTTTCTAAGCAATTTTCAAAATAATTAAAAATTTTAAGGATTTTTCATGGACTTTTCAAAATCAACAAAATTTTTATAGCCATTTATTAAGAGAATTTTTGCAATGCTTTTCAAAGCTGTTGTGCAGCAATCATAAGTCAAGAGCCCACAACTAATTTTCAAGAAATTTTCATGGTAATTTTATCATTTCTAAAGCAAGCAGTATACTGGGAAAACATATGTGTCACTTGCGCAGTTGGAACACATCTCAGCGGGAAGTAAGACACCGTGAGAAACTGTAAACATCCCCCTCCCCCGTGAAGTGCGACCGAGGGCCAGCCACGTAACAACACATTGTTTGACATTAAAACCCGCGCTCCACAGCACGCAGGGACACGAGATACTGTCCGGAAGCATTTGAATTGGTGTACAAGCACAGGCCAAGTGAAACCGTTATGTTTGACGTGTGTACAAGCCACAACATGTACAAATCCGTTTGAAGATGTAATATGTCCATGTAGGGAAACACAGAATTTGAAAATTCGCAAAGAAAGAATAAGCATGGCAAACAGAACCCGAGTGGGCAAAACATTGAGTCGTACCTCAGGTGGTACACCAGCAATTTTGTGTGCTGACTGTGGAGAAGTACGACCCACGCAAAATGAACAAGGTTTGCGAAGTAAATTTGTTTGTCAGTGTAAACAGCCACACTTAATCGATTTCAACTCCACAGTAAATGTAATTATGCATTGGCAAGATGGCAGGTGTACGAAACAAACTATGTGTGCAGGAAGGGGAAACGGAACCATAATTTGTGAACAGTGTGCATGTAGTTTCCATCAGGAATGTTTGAGCCAGACTGAAGAGGCCACCACAGATCAGCAAGGCCGTATTCTATGCGAAACATGTGAATGCATTCTTTTCCGAACAGCCAAAATTTCCAAAGCAGTCAAAACAGAACATTTTTTCAAATGCATGAACAAAGTCAACAGGACATTTGCAGGCAAGGGTCACAAGAAACCGTGAGGTGTGAGACGTGTGGATTCCAAACACACTGCCAATGTCTGACTGGGCAAGACATGGCAAATCAAGCCACCGGGTGATTCCACTGCGGACAATGGGCATTCCCATCGCTGCAGTCAGAAGTCAAGTCAGTAGTAGGGGCGGAATTGTCTAGCACATATCACTATGTGTGGGAACATTCAGAATGGGCCAGAGTGTACCAATGCCCACTGGCACATTCAACGCCCTTACCCAGAAGAACAGAGGTACCACAGAAAGAGATGTCACAACCCATGCGTGTCAAACACCCGCAACAAAACGATCATGATAATCGAGAATTATTTACAGCAATCACAAGAGCCGTCGAAGCCGATACAACCCCTGCCTGAGTTCAAAGATTACCAACTTTTCAGGCCTACCAAGTGAGTACCCACAGGCATTCCTAAACGACTGCACAAGACGTTTAGAGAGATAGAGAGTGTGCCAGCAAGAGTGGTCAAATTGTAAAGGGACTCAATTGACCGGCGATGCAAGAAATTGGTGGAAAACCATTAGTCATTACAGTATTGAATGGGTAGAATTTCTTAACAGCTTTCAAAGTCGATTTGCCAATATCTACTCCTCATTGCAAGCACATAGCAGGGCTGTGCTAGAAGTGCAAAAAGAGGGTGAATCCCTGACTGTGTTTGCGAGGAAGGTATATCTATGTGAGCCACCATTGCGTGCCTTTATTGCAAAGGAGAAGGCAAAGTGCATTGGCACAATCAGTGCTCAAAACGAACCCAATGGCAGAACATCAACAAACCACTCGTTGGAAATGGACCATTGGGGTAGGCGAGCCGGACGCTCACTACCCCAGGACAAAGGGCCCCCATAGTACATCTCCTCAACAAACAGAGCAGGCAGAAATCAAAAGTCAGCAACAAATCATACACCAAATCAACAAAACACAAAACTGAATAAATAGAATTGCAGTACATTTAAATCAGCAACCATACCATGAATTAATAGACACAGCAGCAAGTCATAATTTAGTGCACGTCGGATTCGTGGACACATGCGAGATTATACCACGTACACAGGTACTACACATCGCAACAAATCAGAACACAGGGGAATCAATGGGAGAGACAGTGATACAATCCGAATTAGAGATGTGGACACCATCATCACAGCCCTCGTATCTGTGGACCTATGGGAGGATGCAATGCTGGGTATCCACTGCCTCAGCGAACAAAAGGCCATTGTTGAGCAAGCCGCCCATAGGATCCATTTCGGCCTGAAGGAAAGGCGAACAGTGTACAACAACGAATCTCGAGCTACTAGTAACAAGCCCAGAATACAACTAGACAAACTCGATCATGTGGTCCCTCCGGAATAAAGGGAGATGGTGCAACACATTCTGGATGAACGATGCAAAGTTTTCGCAGCAGGAGATGCACTCCGTCGAACGACCATTGCTGAGCATTGTATGCCACTGGAACATGACCCAGAAGTTACCGGCCGCAATAATGCACCTTCATTAAAGATTAAATTGAAGAAATGGTAGCTGAGGGTGTGATTGAACCTACTTGCAGCCACCACACAGCATAATCACCTTGGCACTCAAGAAAGATGGGATGTGGCACTTCTGTGTAGATTTAATAGCAATCAACCAAATCACACAAGTGCGAATACACTAGCCGCTACACCATCATGGCCTCCATCATCTTAAGAAGGGAGGAGTTGAAAGAGATTTGGTAGTTTGTAGCAACCAAGGTATTGGGAGCCAATGAGGAAATATGCCAGATATGAAGCAGCATTGAAATGCAAGGGCGAGGAAAACAGGAAAACCTCGAGAAAACATGCCAGCCAACAGCATCAATCAGCACAATTCCTATATGTGAAAATCTATGAGTAGCCTCACAGGGAAACCAACATGGATCACACGGTGGAAGGCAAGCATCTTACCACTATGCCCACCGCAGCCCCCCCTCTAAAAACCTCTTGGGAAGGGAAGAGAGGAACCTAATTTCTTCAGCGATAATGCTTTTTCTTAGAGGAGTGTTCCTTTATTATTCCTAAAAGTGTGTTTATAGAAATAATATCCTATTGTAGTTTTCTCTCCCAATGTGAAATTTTTAACATGTTAGGCTGAATTACAACTGTGGCTACTGACTGACTTAAGCCTACGCTATAATCACCGTAGCGTTCCCGTAACAAAACAACAGTGGCGTTACCATGGAAGTATGGTAATTAACTGGCTACAACCACAGTAAGAAAACTGTTATGCGACTAATGAGAAAAAAGTACAAAAAATACAGATTGTACATGTATCATGGATATATTCAATCAGTGTGTTGGCTAACCTGAAATTTATTTTTGTTTATCTATTTGTGATGAAAAGTTTCGCAGGAATCGTGTTTCGGGATATTTAAAGTGTGGTATACATGTTAATAATTGCATTGACTATTTAAATAAACGGAAATTTGAACTGTACAACAAAATTCATTTAATAACTATGTTTTTGTTATAAGCTTGCACTGCACTGACTCTCATAGTTGGAAATATTGTCTCGTGATTGGCCGGCGTAGAACTCAGTGTAAAAGAATTGAAAATATTCAATCCTCTTAATGCCGCTACCACGAATATGTCGCCATCTTACGCCACTATGTTGTGTTGTAGCTGGTGCCATATACAAGTTTGAATTCAATTTTTTATTGTTAATGTTTACAGTTATTGTATCAGGGGCTTAAGCCCATGGTACTAAATTGCACTTTTGGAGAAAGATACCACACAATTTTGTAGATATAGGGAATAAAATTATCCATAATAAATGTTTCCTGTACCTCCCATTTTTTTCTTCTGAAAATTTTCAAAAATTGATCGTCTAGTGAAGAAAATCCAGTAAAATTATAAATTTCTGTGTTTTAGCTATGTACCAAGGGTAACTTAACCATGTCCAACATTGTAGATGCAAGAAACAAAATTGAACCATACAATAAGGGATAAATAATATAAAACTGTATCAGAACAGAGAACTAATGTAATGTAAAGAGAGGTAACAACTAAAATTGGAATTAAATTTATATACCAGAAACCATTCGCTATATTGACATTATATATGTATAAAGGAGATTAAGTCATATTGGAAACAAATCTTGAGTAATTGTCAGTAATAGGATTTACAGGTGTATGACTGTCTATAGTCGTGTGGAGCATGGGTGTAAGACTGTCTATAATAATGTGGAGCAGGGGGCATGACTATCTATAGTAATGTGGATCATGGGTGTATGACTGACTATTGTAATGTGGAGTATGGTTGTATGACTGTCGATAGTAATGTGGAGCAAGGGTGTATGATTATCTATAATAATGTGGAGCATGGGTGTATGACTTCCTACAGTAGTGTGGATCTTGAGTGTATGATTATATATAATAATATGAGGCATGTGTGTATAACTGTCTATAGTAGTGTAGAGCATGGGTGTATGACAGTCTATATTAGTGTTTAGTATGGGTGTATGACTGTTTATAGTAGTGTGGAGCATGGTTGTATGACTGTCTATAGTAGTATAGAGAAAGGGTGTATGACTGTCAATACTAGCGTAGAGCATGGGTGTATAACTGTCTGTAGCAGTGAGGAGCATGGGTGTATGACTGTCAATAGTAGTGTGAAGCATGGGTATATGATTCTCTATGTTAATGTGGAGCATGGGTGTATGATTCTCTATATTAGTGTGGAGCATTGGTGTATGATTGTCTATAGTAATGTGGAGCATGGGTGTATGACTGTCTATAGTAGTGTGGAGCATGGGTGTATGACTGTCTATAGTAGTGTGGAGCATGGGTGTATGATTCTCTATATTAGTGTGGAGCATAAGTGTATGATTGTCTATAGTAATGTGGAGCATGGGTGTATGACTCTCTATAGTAGTGTCGAGCATGGGAGTATGACTGTCTATAGTAGTGTGGAGCCTGGGAGTATGACTGTCTATAGTAGTGTGTAGCATGAGTGAATGTATATAGTAGTGCAGAGCATGAGTATATAACTGTCTATGGTAGTGTGGAGAATGGTTGTATAACTGTATTTAGTAATTTGGAGCATGGGAGTATGGCTGACTGTAAAAAGTGGAGCATGGGTGTATGACTGTCTATAGTAGTGTGGAGCATGTGCATGTGACTGTATATAGTTGTGTGAAGCATGGTTGTAAGACTGTCAATAGTAGTGTGGAGCATGTGTGTATGGCTGTTTAATGAAGTGTGGAGCTTGGGTGTATTACTATCTGTAGTAGTTTAATGTATTGGCGTATGGCCGTATTTAGTAGTGTGGAGCATATGTGTATGATTGTCTGTAGTAATGTGGAGCATGGTTCTATGTCTCTGTATAGTAATGTGGAGCACGGGTGTATGACTGTCTATAGTAGTGTGGAGCATAACTGTATGATTGTATTTAGTAATGTGGTGCATGGGTGTATGACATTCTTTAATAATATGGAGCATGTGTGAATGATTGTTTAATGTTGTGGAACATGGTTGTATGACTGTGTGTATTAGGGTGCAGCATGGGTATATGACTGTTTATAGTAGAGTGAAGAATGGGCGAAAGACTATATATAGTATTGTGGAGCATTTATATGTGACATTCTGTAGTAATGTGGAGCATGTGTGAATAACTGTCTACAGTAATGTGGATAATGGGTATGACTCTATATAGTAGTGTGGAGCAAAGGTGTATAACTCTCTGTAGTTGTATGAAGCATGGGTGTATGACTCTTAATAGTAGTGTGGAGAACAGGTGTATGACTGTATATATTCACATGGAGCATTGTTGTATGCCTGTCTTTAATAATGTGGAACATGGGTGTATGAATGTCTATAGTAATGTGGAGCATTGGTGTATGCCAGTCTATAGTAGTATGGGAGAATGCGTATATGGCTATCTATAGCTGTGTAGCATGGGTCTATGTCTGTCTATAGAAATGAGGAGCATAGGTGTATGGCTGTCTATAGTAGTGTGGAGTGTGGGTGAATAACTCACAATATGTATGTTGAGAATGGGTGTATGAATGTCTATAGTAGTGTGGATTATTGGTGTATGACTCTGCAGTAGTGTGGAGTATGTGTCTATGACTGTCTATAGTAATGTGGAGCATGGGTGATTAACTGACTATAGTAGTGTGGAGCATGGGTTTATGACTGTCTATAGTAATGTGGAGCATGGGTGTATGACTGCCTATAGTAATGAGGAACATAGGTGTATGACTGTCAATAGTAGTGTGGAGCATGGGTGTAATACTGTCTATAGGTAAGTTGGGCATGGGTGTATGACTGTCTAAATAATGTGTAGCATGGGGGTATGACTGCCTATAGTAATGAGGAGCATAGGTGCATGACTGACTATAGTTGTTTGCAGCATTGGTGTATGACTCTATATAGGAATATTGAGCATGGGTGTATGAATTTCTATAGTAATGTGGTTCATGGGTGAATGACTATATATGGTATTGTGGAGCATTTATGTGGGACTGTCTTTAGTAATGTGGAGCATGTGTGAATGACTTTATACAGTAAAATGGAGCATGGGTATATGACTGATTATAGTAGTGTGGAGAAAGGGTGTATGACTATCAATAGTATAGTGGAGCATGGATGTATGTGTATGACTATCAAAAATAATGTATGGCATGGGCGTACGACTGTCTATTGTAGTGTGGAGCATGGGTGTATGAATGTTTCCAGTTGTATGGAACATCTGTGTATGACTGTCTATAGTAATGTGGAGCATGGGTGTATGGCTGTCTATATTAGTGTGGAGCATTAGTGAATGACTGTCTATAGTAGAGTGGAGTTTGTGTGTATGACTCTCTATAGGAATGTTGATCATGGGTGTATGAATTTAATTAGAAGTGTGTATTATTGGTATATGAGTGTCTATAATAGTGTGGCTGATGAATGTATGACACTCTTTAGTAATGTGGAGCATTTGTGAATGATTGTTTAATGCTGTGGATCATGAGTGTATGACTGTGTATATTAGTGTGTAGCATGGGTATATGACTTTCTATAGAAGAGTAGGGCATGGGTGAATGATTATCTATAGTAGTGTGGAGCAAGGAATTATGACTGCTTTTAGTAATGTGGAGCATGTGTGAATGTCTGTCTAACAGTAACATGGATCATGTGTAATTGACTGTATATAGAGAGTGTAGCAAGGGTGAATCTCTGTGTATAGTATTATGTAGAATGGGTGTATGACTGTCTATAGAATTGTGGAGCATAGGTGTATGAATGTTTATAGTAATGTGGTGCATTGGTGTATGACTGTCTATAGTTATGTGGGTGTAGTTTTATGACTGCCAATATTGGTGTGAAGCATGGGTGTATAACTATCTATAGTAGTGCGAAGCATGTGTGTACGATTGTATATAGTTGTGTGGAGCATGGATGTATAACTGTTTATGGTAGTGTGGAAAATGGGTGTATGACTGTGTATATTAATGTGGAGCATGGGTGTATGACTGTCTATAGTAGTGTGGATCATAGGTGTATGACTGTGTATAGTAGTGTGGTGCGTGGGTTATGACTGTCTATAGTAAAGAGGAGCATATGTGTATGACTGTCTATAGTAGAGTTGAGGATGGGTGGAAAACTGTCTGAAGTATTGTGGAGCATGAGTGTATTACTGTCTATAATAGTGTGGAGCATGGTTGAATGACTGTCTATAGTAGTTTAGAGCATGGGTGTATGACTGTCTAAATTAGTTGTGGAGTATGTGTTTTTGAATGTCTATAGCAGTGTAAAGCATGGTTGTATGACTGTCGATAGTAATTTGGAGAATGGATGTATGACTATCTATAGTAGTGTGGGCATGGATGTATGACTGTCTATATTAATGTGGAGCATTGTTGGTTAACTGTCTATGGGAATGTGGGGAATGGTGTATGACCTGGTATTGTAGTTTGGAGCATGGCTATAATATTGGGGAGCATTTTTATATGTTTGTTTTTTAGTAGTGTGTTTCACAAGTGTATGAAAGTATATTGCAGTGTGGAACATGGGTATATGACTGTCTTTGGTAGTGTGGAGAATGGTTGTATGAATGTATTTTGTAATGTGAATCATGGGTATATTATTGGCTATAAAATGTGGAGCATAGGTGTATGACTTTCTAAAGTATTGCGAAGATAAGGGCGTGAGACTGTCTATAGTTGTGTGATGCCAGGGTGTATGACTCAATAATAATGTGGAGCATGTTAAGCTAACTGTCTATGGGAATGTGGGGGTGGGTGGATCTCTTTTGCTATAGTAGTTTGGAGCATGGGTGTATGACTGTCTATAGGAATGTTGAGCATGCATGTATGTAATTTCTTTAATAGTGTGGTTTATTGGTGTATGATTGTCTATAGTAGTCTGAAGCTTGTGAGTATGTTCTCGATAGTAATGTGGAGAATGGGTGTATAATTGTGTAGTGTTGTAGAGCATGGGTGTTTGACTATCTATAGTTGTGTGGAGCATTGGTGTATGACTGTCTTTTGTAATGTCGAGCATGTGTGAATGACTCTCTAAAGTAACTCGGAGCATGGTTAATTTACTGTACTAGATGTGGGAAGCAAGGTTTAATGGATGTGTATAGAATTGCACAGCATGGGTGAATGACTCTCTATAGCAGTGTGGTGCATAAGTGAATGAATGTATTTAGTAATGGAGGTCATGTGTGCATGACTGTCTATAGTATTGTGGAGCTTGGGTGTAAGAATGTCTATAATAACTTGGAGCATGGGTTTAAGACTGTGTATAGTATTGCGTAGCATAGGTGTATGAATGTATATAGTAATGTGGTGCATGGGTGTATGACTGTCTATAGTAATGTGGAGTATTGTTTTATGACTGTCTATATTGGGTTGCAGCATAGGTGTATGACTATCTATAGTAGTGTGGAGCATTGGTATATGAATGTTTATAGTAGTGTAGAGCAAGGATGTTTTTCTGTCTATAGTGGTGTGGATAATAGGTGTTTATTTATAATAGGTTGGAGCATGGGTTTATGACTTTTTATAGTAGTGTGGAACATGGTTGTATGGCTGTCTAAAGTAGTGTTGAGTATGAGTGTACGACTGTTTATAGTAGTGAGGAGCATATTATTATGTGTGATTACAGTAGAGTAGAGCATGAGTGTATTTATGTCTATAGTAATGAGGAGCATATGTGTATTACTGTCTATAGTATATTGTAGCATGGGTGGAACACAGTCTGAAATAGTGTTGAGCATGAGTGTATTTCTGTCTATAGTAGTGTGGAGCATTGTTGTATGACTGTCTATAGTAGTGTAGAGCTTAGGTGTAAGATTGTCTAAATTATTGTGGAGTATGGGTTTATGAATGTCTATAGCAGTGTGGAGCATGGTTTTATGACTGTCGATAGTAATTCGAAGCAATGTGTGTATGACTATCTACCATAGTGTGGAGTGAACGGGTGTATAATTATCTATAATAATGTGAAGCATGTGTGCATGACAGTCTATAGTAGTGTGGACCATGGTTGTATGAATGTCTATTGTAGTGTAGAGCATAGGTTTATGACTATCTATATTAGTATGAAGTATGGGTGTATGAATTTCTATAGCAGTGTGGAGCATAGGTTTATGACTATCTATATTAGTATGAAGTATGGGTGTATGAATGTCTATAGCAGTGTGGAGCATGGTTGTATGACTGTCTATAGTAGTGTAGAGCATAGGTTTATGACTATCTATATTAGTATGAAGTATGGGTGTATTAATGTCTATAGAAGTGTGGAGGTTGGTTGTATGACTGTCTATAGTAATGAGTGACATTTGTGTGACTATCTATACCAGTGTGGGGGATGGATGTATGACTGTCTATATTAATGTGGAACATGGATGGTTAACTGGCTGTGGGAATGTGGGTAAGGGTTGATGACTGTATAGTAGTTTGTAATTTGGGTATATGACTGTCTAAAGTAGTGGGGAGCATTCTTTTATTACTGTCTATAGTATTGTGGAGCATTGGTGTATGACTGTCTATATTAGTGTGGAGTGTGGTTGTATAAATTTCTATGGTAACATGGAGCATTGGCTGGAGACTGTCGATAGTAGTGTGGAGCATAATTCAATGAATATATTAGTAATGTGGTGCATGGGTGTATGACTTTGTATAGTAATGTGGAGCATTGTGAATATGACTGTCTATAGTAATGTGGAACATGGGTGTATTATTGTCTATAGTGGTGTGGAGCAGGGGAATATAACTCTCTTTAGTAGTGTTGAGAATGGGTGAAAGACTGCCTATAGTTTCGTGAAGCATGTGTGAATGACTGTCTATAGTGATGTGGAGCATGTATATGGCTGTCAAAAGTAGTGTGAAGCAAGCATGGAAAACTGTCTGCAGTAGTGTTGAGCATTGGTGTATGACTTTCTATAGTAGAGTGGAGCATGTGTGTCTGATTGTCTATAGTTGTTTGGAGAATGGTTGTATGACTCTCGATAGTAGTTTGGAGTACGGTTGTATGATTCTCTATTGGAGTGTTGAGCTTGGGTGTATAATTATCAATAATAATGTGGAGCATGTGTGCATCATGGTCTATAGCAGTGTGGAACACGGTAAAAGACTGTCTATTGTAGTATAGAGGAGGGGTGTATGACTGTATTTAATAGTGGGGATTATGGGTGTATGAATGTCTATAGAAGTGTGGAGCATGGTTGTATGAGTGTTTATAGTATGGTGGAACATGGGTGTATGTCTTTCTATAGTATTGTGCAGAATGTGTGTATAACTATATAAAGTAGTATGGTGCATGGGGTATAAATGTCTATAGTAATGTGTAGCATGGGTGTATGACGGTATATAGTAGGGTGGAGATATATATATGGCTAATTATAGCCGGGTGGAGCATTGGTGAATATCTGACTTTGGTTGTGTGGAGCATGGGTGTTTGACTATATATATATGTTGAGCAAGTGTGAATGACTTTCTAAAGTAGTGTGGAACATGGATGTATGAATGTTGATAGTTGTGTGGAGCATGGCTGTATGACTGTCTATAGTTGTGGGGATCATGGGAGTATGTTTGTCTATAGTAGTGTGGAGCATGAGTGAATTATTTTCTATAGACATGTTGAGCACTGGTGTATGTCTGTCTTTAATATAATGGAGCATGATTGTATTACTGTTTATTGTAGTGTGGAGCATAGGTTAATGACTGTCTATAGTATAGAAGGAGCAAAGGTGTATGATTGTCTATAGTAGTTTGGAGCATGTGTGTATGACTGTCTATTGGAATGTAGAGCATGGGTGTATTAATTTCTATATTAGTGTGGATTATTGGTGTATGATTGTCTATAGTAGTCTGGAGCATGTAAATGATTAACTAAAAAAAAAATCGACATTTTTAAGAGTTACAATTTTGGCGACATGCTTTAAAATATTTCGAATTGTGGCTACAAACCCAATAATTTATTACTCATGTTGTCTATGGATGTGCTAGTGATTCCGAAATAGTTATCCCATATCTAGGACTAACAAGAGTGTACTGCGATTAGCATTCTCCCCCACCCTCCTCTTCATTCTACCACCAATCAGATTTCGCCACAAGCTACCAAATCTGTCTATATTTAAGCAGAATCTGGTATGAGACTTCAGTTGGGGATGAGAACTAAACAGAGATATATCTCTCCTCCTGAGTAAGACCAGACTGTATAAGGTAGGATTGAACAGGTAAAGATATTAAATAATTATGTTTTATAAAATATTAATATTTAATTACATATATTTATTTATATGTGAGCAAAAGGGGAGAGGTGAGGGGATGTAATGTGATGCAAATTGATTGGCTGTTAGGAAAAGTAGTAAGGGAGTAATGATTATATAGAACTTTGATCAAACTCATCAACAAGTAGGTCACCATTGTTTATCTTGCAAGAAGTGCAGGACAGCATAATGTGAAATGAACAACCAAAAAATTTTAATTCTGGACAAGTCGGTTAAGTGCCAAGAAAAATTTGCCAGACTGTCTTGAAACTGTCTTTTCAGTTAAAAGAAAGAAACTTTTCAGAGTGTGTGGCAATCTTGTCTGTTTAGTGCCAAGAAAAACAAACTTGCCAGAGTGTGTTGCAATCATGTCTGTTTAGTTCTAAGATAAAACACTTGTCTGAGTGTGTTGCATTGCACCTGCATAGTTCTAAAAAAAAAACTTGTCTGTGTGTGTTGCAGTCACATCTGTTTAGTTGTGAAAAAAGAAACTTGCTAGAGTGTGTTGCAATCATATCTATTTAATTCTAAAAAAAACTTACTAGAGTGTGTTACAATCATATCTTTTAGCTCAGAGAAAAAAACTTGCCAGAGTGTGTTGCAATCGACATTCCCCCTACACTCCTCCTTATAGCCAATCAGAGTATGCCACTTATTTTTCCTTACTTCCCCACCTTTTGCTTGCCTATATAAGAGCAAAATATGGTAAGAGATGACAGCTGTGGATGAGAACTGTACAGAGAAACCACTTCTTTATCCTCTTCTCACTGACCAGAAGGAACAAGTTAAGTCCGAAATGCTAAGGATATCTAATAAATATGACATAAAATATAACATAATATATTTTTTAATGTATATATATTTATTATAAAGTATTATTATTTTATAAGGCATATTTATTAAATATCTTTTACTTTTCAAAACTTACATTGTTCCTTCTAGTCTTGCTCAGGAGGAGAAGAGAGGGGAGATTTTTCTCTGTTGAGTTCTTATCCCCTACTGAAGTATTTTTCCTGGTGTCACTCTTATATAGGGAATATTTTAGTAGTGTGTATGGAAGTGAGATCATGGTGCAATCTGACTAGTTGCTGAATGATTTGGAGGGGGGGAGAGGTACATCGATCATAGAGCACTCTGGTGAAATCTCACAAAACTAAACAAACTTATTCACTGGTCCCTATACAAGTAATTTGTATTCAAAGTCTGTCTTGCCAATTTGAAGTGAGTAGAAATGGAACTTTGGATGAGTTGGGTTACATTCTTTATCACATTTTAAATAAGCGTCTGTTAATAGGCACATGTCTGTATAAAATTAATAGAACTTTAAGAAGTTTTTATAGATGATCGACATTCTCTTCCCTCCACTACTTCATCAACAACAAAGAATGGATTCTGGTAAGAGACTTCTGTGCCACCCCCCTTTTATTTCAGGGAAAATATACATTTCAGCAAAGTATGTGGATCTGGTTGCGTTGACATAGCATGCAGACAAGTTTTAAGCATAATAGTATAACAACCAATGACTTAAATTTTATTTCTTGTATCCATGTAAATACATACGTTACTATTTAAAATTTCATAGTGTCATTAATTGGTAAAACCAAAATAGAAAAAAGAAACAAATAGTAACACAACTAGATTTTATAAGTAAGATTATATGAAATGGTAACACAAAAATATTTCTTAGCATGATTCAACATTTATCCCACTCCAAACAACACAATAATATCTCAAACAACAACAAAATAGCATTTCTCTGCATAACTTAATTAAATAAATCTCAGAATCAACAGAAAGAATTTTTCCTTTTGTTTATTTTCTCTTTTATTAATTTCTTCCATATAGGCCTTTTATTAAATTTTTTACTGAGTTAGCTAATGAAATCTAAATAGGGATCCCCTAAAATTAAAATATTTCATAAGTTTGCAAAATGCTCTAAGGCCGAAGTATCTCTCAAGACGGTAGCATGACAAGGGTACAAAGTCAGCCTCAATACACAAGGATGAACATTTTAATTTTTGTGAACACATTTTTCTTATAAAATTTAGCCAGGGTATAAAAATGCGAATTTCACTACAGGCTCCTGTTTTGGAACACATTCCCCAATAAAATTAAATATTTAAATTTCATAAAGCCAAAGGCAGTTCGCAACATGCTACAAGCAAAGCTGAAATAATAAAAATCATATATGGCCTGATGAAGACTGGAACAAAGCCGAAGTTGGCAGATTCTGATGCAGAATGCAGTAAAGTCAGGTCGAAATAAAACAGTTGGCTACCGAAAAGCCATTCCCATCCCACAATCCGAAGATAGATTGTGCTCAACATGGCCACAGAGTTATGGCCCAGGAAGGCGAAGCACTAAAGTAAACATACCACATAAATGAACATCGATTGGGCCACAAAACGATCAACAAATCACTAAGATTAAATAATTATGCAATAATCATGCACCAAAAGTGTTTATACAGATGTTGCCACATTGAAAAGTTGATACGATGCAGCAGAGGGAAAAATTAAATGCAAATCACGTCATTTGTCAAGGTGAGGTAGGAGGAAAGTGACTCGATCAGAAATTGTCACAAGCCAGTATCGATTCATGAAATCACTGACATGATCAATACATAATATATCATGCTTACTTAAAATAAACATATTTGGATAACATTTTTGTTAGAGTAAAATTCGTAGAAACAATACAATTAATTATTGACAAAACTTAATATACAAAATACCAGTCACAGAAATGATGCTCAAAAATAACATGCAAATTAACTTGTACTTATGAGTCGTAATTATGACATGTACTTAATGATATCATAGAACATATTTACTTCAAACTTGCCATCTGAAATGACAAGAAATGTTAAAGAAACTTATTAATACAAAGATTATTCAATAACACATATGGTATAATATTTAGACAATATAAACTAGTCAAGTATCGATAGTATAAAATATTAAACAAGAATAATTATCCAGTTTAGGTGAGCTGACAGATTCCCTGGCATAAATAAATAAATTTTATTTACTGAAAACCAAGTTTTAGGAAAGCACACACAAAAATTGTACCTCAAATAAATTGTGTAACATCCACAAAATGGTTTAACAAATTTAACGAAATAGTGTATATAAACTGAGATATGCATAGAACAACAGCACAAGAACAAAGACTTCAATTACCATAATATACAAAATATTCATCATCACAAAAGGGTCAAAATCTGGAACCAAAATAGGAGTTATGCCAGAGTTATAGAAAACCAATATTTCCAAAAGGGGATTACTTAATACGAAATAGCCAGCCAGGCGACACTCTAATACGACTTGAAGGTCCTTATTTTCTTTTTTATTCAATGTCCATAGCTCAATTGCAGTAGTACTGTCACATGTACCCAACATCCTCCTGTCTTTGTTTATATTAAATTATTTTAAAAGGTGGCAATGGATGACGTGGATTTGTATTGTTACATTTAATCATTCTGATTGATAGCCTACCTTTATTGTAACATAATTTCCGCATGTATTTATCGACTTAAGCACATTTAGAATATTATAAAAACTTAATTTTCGAATGTCTTTAAAATACATCCTAAGAACTTTCATGTTTTGCATCGACTTTCTAGGTTTCATGTTTTACCTCGTAGCTTGCGAAGCAACATCCAAAGAGCAGATGGAATAAAGATGTGATATACTACAGTATAGTTGAGTTTATTTACTTTTTGAATGTATTCATAACTTCCCAAAGTTGCCATGCCCGTATTATTATTTTCCATTCAAGTATACAGAACAATGTATACACAATGGCAGAAGAGTAAAAAAACTGTGCATGTGCACAGTGCTTGATTGTGTTTCCACTATCCACTGTAGTTAGAATGCAGCACCACTGGGCAGAGACAAATGAGAATCTTTCAGGGCCCATTTTATAACATTGAGTGTCCTCTCTTTCAGTAGTGATAGTGCTCATTGGAAACAGCTAAACAAAGACAAATAGGCCATAGGATGCAGGTGCTCTGCTGAAACACTGACACACATTCATGCTAAACAAAGGTGTAAGTGAGTCTCCATAGAGGGTGCAATAATAATAATAATGACTAAAATTACTCGCAACAGACTCTAAGTTTCCCAAAAGACTAAATGAAAAATAAATTATAAAGTATCGCAGTCAAAATAGCTTTGGAAAACCAAGGGCAAAAGTACACTTAAAATGAAAATGACAAAATTGCTCAAATCTGCAGCAACACAAGGAAAATTACTCTTAGGGTAATGCAAAATGATTCGAAACAGATATTTAAGAGCTCAGAAGAGTTAACAAACTGGGTGGTGACGCATTAGGCGGCAAACTTCTGTCAGGGAAACAAACGGAAAAGAGAACCATTTCCTCTCCTCCTTTCCTCTCCTAGCTGAAGGCAAAAGTTAAGTTAAAAAGGTTTTATATATATCATACAACATTAACATTTTAGGAGGAATTTTTATTAGATAACCATCTCATAAAATGTTAATATTTTATAAGGTATATTTATTAGATATCCTGACTTTTTAAATTTACATTTTCCTCTAGGAGAGGAGAAGAGCAGATATTACTGAGTTCAGTTCTCATTTCCTGTATAATGTCTCTTACCAGATTATGTTCTTACATAGGCGAGCAAAAGGAGGGTAAGTGAGAGGAAAAAAGTGTCACAATCTGATTGGCTGTTAGGAAAAGTAGAGGGGAGAAGGTTGAGCTGCAGCACACACTGGTGAATTCTCGTGAAATTGATCAGACAGATGCAGTTCTTATGAAACTAATCAAACTAATTCAGTTCTCGTGAAACTAAGAAGTCCTTCAAATTCGATCATGAAAATAGAATCAGTTAAACACATCATTATTAGTTCAAGCAAAAACTTCAATTCAGGATAAACAAGATTAGTTGCTCAGGAATTTCAAGAATTCATATAGTGATTCATGATCAGCATCCCCCCTCACTTAACCCAACAAACAATCAGATTACACCATTTTATCTCTCCTCACTTCCCCTCCTTCCATTTTGCCTATTTAAAAGTGAAATCTGGAAATATATATCAGTTGGGAATGAGAAATCGAACAAGGGATCATCTCTCCTCTCCAAAAGAAGATCTAATTCAAGGACAAAGGATATCTAGTAAATATACGTTGTAAAATATTACTATTAATATTTTATAATGTGTATATATTAATAGTAATATTTTATAAGGCATATTTATTGGCTATCCTTACCTATTCGAACTTAACCTGTTCCTTCTGCTCTTGCTCAGCAGAAGAAATGGTTCTTTGTTCAGTTACATCCCCGACTGAAGTAATTTTTCAGATTTAACCCTTATATAGGGCAGACTTTTTAACATGTATGGAAGCGAGATCGTGGTATGATCTGATTGTTTCTTGAATGAAGGAGGGGGAATATCGATCATGGTGTACTCTAGAAAGTTTTCTTGGAACTAAACAGATGTGATTGCATTACACTCTGGTAAGTTTGGAACTAAACATACGTGATTGCAACACTCACTGATAAGTTCGCAGCTAAACATATATGATTGAAACACACTCTGATAAGTTCAGAACTAAACATACATAATTGCAACACACTCTGGTATGTTCAGAACTAAACACACTTGTCCAAAATTAATTTTTTTCTTGTTTATTTCACATTATGAAGTCCTGCAGTGAAGAGAAGATACAACATCAATGAGTGTGAGTGCACAGCCATGGTATTGAGTCTGCAAATATACAGGAACTCCTAGAATAACAGACACTTTGCCTGCCTTACAAGACCTCATCATCTGAGAGCAAGCTACATGCCCTGTTTCAAGTAAGTGGGAAATGATGTGTGTGCAACAAACAGTCGACAAATGATGTGTTTTCAATGACTGTGTGGAGTTGTGAGCAGGTGCGGATAGTGACAAGTGGCGAGTGTATGTGCCCACAAAGGCATGGGACGCAGTTTCAAATCACACACACACATGTGAAATAGCAGGACACCCAGGAGGTTCACAAATCAAACAGAACATTTTGAAGCACTTTCATTGGCAGGGGACTGGCTGTGGAAACTAGGGATTTTGTAGGTATGTGTCTCCAAAGCAACTACTACAAAAGCAGCCGTGGAGATGGTACAACAACAACCCAGAGAGCCAACCAAGCAGTTTGAATTAATTGCTCCCGACCTCATGGGGCCATACCTGTTGACGTCCAACAGTAAGTGGTTTATACTTGTTGCAATGGACTTGTCCTCCAACTGGGTTAAAGCATACCCGCTATGAAGTACACATCAATAAATATTACGAAAAATACTGCAGAATGAGTTATTTTTCTGCTGGGGTTACCCACACATGTGATATTGGCATCCAGTTCACTGGATGAGTGTAGCAGGATTTCTGCACACGCTGGTGCATTAAACATCATTACACAGCAGTGTATTATCCATGTGCAAACCAGACTTAATGTAAAAAAACAGGAGTTAAAGAGATAACAGTGTTTGCACATGAGTGATAACCACACATTGTGGGCTGAAAACCTCCTCACGATGCTGTATATGCTGCGGACATGTGTACACCGGGCAACTGGCAAGACACCTGCACAGCTTCTGCAGGGTCGCGGCCTTCCCCTCTCAGGAGAATTAACCAGCAGGGCAAGGGAACGTGCCGACAGCGAAGGGGGAAGTAGTGAGGATAAGAAAGAGGGGAGGGAAGTGAGAGAACAACAGCAACGTGTCACAAAGCAGTGGCGGCCAGACACTACCCACGCCCCACTTCTCCTCCAGCATGGTCAGTAAGTATACATGCACTCACATCCCCAATCTGCTGAGTAGAAGGCCTTTTGCACCGGATTTCTAGCACAGTGGAGTGGACCACATCCTGTGATAAGGGTGAAGGGTGATATCTGCTACGTCTTCACACTGAGCCGATGCCGCACTGCTGTTTTTCAAAGAGACACTGTAAACATTGTGAAAGACAGCGTCGCGATGCCACACCAATGCCTAGGGTAATTTGCCATTTTCAGTGCTTCTATTTAACAAGTGAAATTTAGGGTTGTGTTTGTTGTATTCGGAAGGGTAATGGGTCATGTGTTTAATTTTCTGAGATTTGTTTCCCCTTTTCCTAACTAACATGAGTATGTGACGACACTCGCCTTGCAGTATTTTGTTTGTTAGGGCATTTTAATTTTGATATTATATATTTATTTAAATCTGGGGTTGTTATGTCCGTGTACTCAATGAGCAGTTATAATTTGCTATAACAATGATGCACTTTTTAATACCTTGCGACACAGTGTGATAAATATTTTTCTTAGGGTGGAATTCACAGTGAGCATTTGAACAATACTTGGAACAAGAAATACTTATTCTAGTGCTTAAGTATGATTTTCAATTCATAGTGTGAGATACAAGTATTGTTTATTTTGATAGCTGTAAGTAATGCTTCATATCATAGATTCACAATAACAATATAAGTTATACTTATTTCTCAAGTATTCATAGGCAAAGAGGCATTGCTTATTTATACATATAAGTAGTAGTTCATCAAGCCTGCTATGTTGTGAACGTAAGCACTGAATATTTATAATTGGTCTAGGTTATTAAGAAAATATTTTTTTATTACAAACAATGTTTCCTTAAAATATTTGATGAAAACAGAAATAGGTATAAGTATTTTTGCTAATTATATGGGACAAATGAGAAAATTAAATTCCTACACTTTGATGTAAAAGACTACCTCTTTACTTAACCTTTGTATGCAATGGGTTTTGTTTACTAGGATGATATTTAACAACTTGTATATGAAGTACCGTACGACGCATAAGTATGAGCATCAAATAATTTTGAATGTTTTTTTATTTGTAATATATTTTAGAGGCTGGTGTATAACAAGAAAATAACCAAATGCTCTTACATAAAAATGTCACAAATTCAGATTTAGCAAAAAGAAACAGCCTTTCGTTTTCAAATAAAGACAACTGCAAATTAATACTAATCACGAAAACCGACATTAAAAATTATTATGGTGAAATATACATTACATAGAAGCGAGCAGATTTTTATACCAAACGAATATTTAGTTAACATTTTAGCTCTGAAGCAAACAAAAGGTTAATAAAAAAAAACAACATACATTTTAGTACACAAACCTCTGCAAAGTATCAATTTTATTACATAAACATAAACAGAATGTGCCCAAAACAGTTAGGTTATGATCGAACGTGTTTGCCGGACAAGTACTGAAAGAGGTTATGTTGGCTGTGCAGTCTGTTTTTGTTGCTGGGGCTTTCTTTTATTTTATATTTTGGGAGGATTTTGCCCATAAAAAAGGGGGGGGGAATCTTTAGTTTCAACGTATTTCATGAGATGGCATTGTTTTGCAGTTCTTCCGAGTGTGTTATTTTGAATTGCACAGTGATCCAGCAATAAACACACTTTTACCGAAGTAAGCCTTACACTCGTTGGTTGTACAACACATGCGTAGTAAAGAAATATTATTTTTACAAGACAAAAGAGTTGATAGCGCTGCCTTTTTAAAGCATGTGCATTTCAATATTATAGTAACTTTTCAAAATACATTATTTACAAAACTCTTTAACTTACTGTTTGTAATTTGCAACCTCTCGAACACGTATTTTTATATGAAAATCCTTGCACGAACACCTCACTACAATAATCTTTGTCAATAACTGATATAAAATAATTTATTTGCATAACCATTTAGTAACATCAACACATTGCCCAGTCCCTGAAACCAAAAACTTAAAACCTTGGAAAAAACGTTAATACTTCGAGTATTTAGCTTTGTGGGGAATGGCACGGCAGTTGGTAAATGGCGGAACGAGCCGTTGTGGTAAAACATATGCCAATAATATTACATTTCACTCAAGAAAATTACGAAAACAGTACCTGTAACCAATCACGCCTAATGGAAGCACATACAAAAATAGTTATCTACCTATAAAATTATTTACACCTACTAGGTAAGGGAATAAACATGATAAAAAATGAGTACAGTTCAGGGGCACTGGAGCACTATTTTCTTCCTTTATTCGAAACGGTATTCGAAAATTGCAATTTTCGCACAGGCATCACGAGCTCTGAAACACAGGGGTCATTCCATGGAAAATCATCCAATCTGAATTGCCTTTGTTTCCAACCCATTTTGAAAAATAAATTGATTTTTTGTCACATGAAAAGTACACATTCCAACAGTGCAAACCCGAAGTTATAGATATTAATCTGTGACCATATTGCTTTTACATACTAATATGGCAGCCACTGCATAGCAAAATATACATTTTCGAGCCTTTACTTTTTGTTTCATATCTTAATAACTATAAAAGCTACAAACTCATGTAATATGTTATTGCAAAGAGGAGACTTAGGGCTATTAAGAATGCCACTAGAAATAAACAGAATGTTATTTTATGTCTTCTCCATCGACATGAAATTTGACCTTGAAAGTTACTTTTTTTTTCTATTTTCAACGCCTCCTACTTTTTTCCCAAATTAAAAAAAAACCACAATGAAATCTTGAGGCAAGTAAGTCTACTTGGAGTACTTTACAATTATATATTGCCAAACAGTTTTACTCAATCCCTTCTGGGTGAAAAAATTACTTAAAGTTGGTGTTTTTGGAAAAAAAAATCCTTTTTTAGAAACTATAAAAAAGGGCCAATGCAAAAATTCTGAAAATTTGGCAAAACATTGCCTTTGTGACCCTTAAAACACCACTCAAATCCCCGTGTTTTTTTAATCTTTTTTTTTCTGTAGCCGACCAAACTTTATTACACTACATAGTAATTTATTTGTCACATGTTTGACATTTGGAGTTAAATCTGCATTAAATTATGTACTGACAAGTGTCTTGTGAAATCAATTTACAAGAATCACAGAATTTTACATAAATGAAAATTAAATTTACATGTTGTTTTCTTCTGTGGTTCAAATAGTTTGTCATTATCAGCCGCTTTCAACACTGGAAAAAGCCTCTGAGAACAGTTGTTCTATATCGCAATAAACAGTCACTCTCGTGAATGTATAAACAAAAGTATACTCAATTCTTCACTTAGTTTTGGATTAATGTCACGACATATTCCAGTTGTGGCCAAACTTAATTCAATGGGGGAAACAACACATAAAGTATGGTTTTCTTTGATCCAGACTTTAACACTGGATGAGAGTTTGAAATATGTGGGATGGAAAAAACAAAGTATTCACTTTGGTCCGCTGAAATGTCTTCCACCTTCCCCAGCCACCATTGTGAATCGAAAACACAAGCTACATAGTCTCTTAATTTCACATCTTATCTTTTGTATTCTTCCTGAATAAAAGAAACTTGATAGTCATCAGACAAGGAAGCTGTAGACACTTTAATTTTAGTTCCACTTACTGGGATGAAGGAATGTAAATCTCTTGTATTAGGAATAACTTTTGCTTTGGGAAGCCGTTGGATTAAGACGACTTTTTTATCCTCAATATTTTCTTCTGATACGTACCAGAAATTTATTCCAGTTATATTTTCTGAACAGAAGTTAAACATATGGAGAGGAGTGGATATTGGTTCCGCATTCACACGCTGCAGACTAACTTTGGAAACAATTCTTTTTAATTTATCACCTATCCCATCACAAGCATTCTTACCATGGGATGTGGTAAAAAAATGCCATTCAGCATCTGTGCCAAAGTCAGTTTTGTGATGACATAGGTTTATAAAATTTATCCTGTTTTATATTGGGCTGGTAGCCATCTGAAAAAATAATTCATCTTCTTGATATGTACATTGAGTTTTAATAGTTCAGTAATGAGACAGTCTTGAAAGCAGTATACAGTCTCAGTTGTGTGGTTTAAAGAATTGTTAATTACACAAAAGCTTTCAGATTTCTTCTTCTTTTTCCATTAGGGTCTTCTAGGGACCACGAGCCAATTTCAATGCTTCGTCATTTGTTCCTTCTACTTCCTCCAGCACTCCTTCATCTTCTCACTATGTATTTTTTCCCTATCCTTGGACCATTTTGAGCCTGTTTTCTTTTAATTCCTGCCTGAATCCAAGTTATTGTTGATTTCTTGTTCCAAAGATTTTGAAGATCCGTTTTGTTAACCTGTTGCCATCCATTACATATAAATGTCCACAAAATAGCAATAGTCTCTTCCGTATTGTTTCTGTTATGTTTTCTATGTTGCGATATATTTCATTATTACTTCTTAATTTCCAGAATTCTGTAGTTTTTAGCGTACCAAGTATTTGAGGTATAATTCTTCTTTCTAGTAATTCTAATTTATGTAACTTGTAATTCAGTACTAGACATTCACTTGCGTAAATACATTTTGGTTTGACTACTATGACATAGTGCTGTTTTTTATGATTTTTAGATAAACATTTTTTGTTTTAGATATTCCTGGTTATGCCATAAGCTCTTTCCAACTTGTGTATCCTTTCATCTACCGTGAATTTTTCAAACCATTTTCCGGAATTATTTCCCCTTAATATTTGAACTTGTTTACTGTCTTCAATTGACCAATATCTGTTGCTAGAATTTCTGGAGCATTTTTTATATTTGCATAAATTTTGTCTTTTATACCGAAATTCTTAAACCTGTTTTGTTTGCTATCTCTTCTAAGAGATTGACTTGTATTGCTGCGTTTGTCAAGTTTTCAGAAAGTACGGCAAAATTTTCTGCAAATGCTAGACAGCTTATTTCAACACCCTTGTTCTTTCTCCCCAGTGTTATTGGTGATAGCTTGTGTTCTTTTAGTTTTTCATTCCAAATTCTTACTATTTTCTCCAAGATGCAGTTGAAGAGTAGTGGAGACAAACCATCACCTTGCCTTACACCTGTATTTATTTTGAACGGTTTAGATATTTAGCCCTGAAATTTTACTTTTGATATGGTGTCTGTGCGGGTTTCACAGATTAGATTTGATAACTTAGATTTAACTCCAAATTTTCGAATTACTTTATCTAGAGTTTCTCTATCAACGGAATCAAAATCCTCATTAAAATCTATAAATATTATATTTTTGGTGTTCGTGGGTCTGTGACGGACTATGGACTTCAGGTTGAAAATCTGTTCTGAGACAGATCTGCCCTTTCTAAATCCAGTCTGATATTCACCCAAATGACTGTGAAGTGTTGTTTCTACGCTGTTTAGTAATATTTATGAGAATAACTTATAATCCACTGGCAAATGGGATATACCTCTATAGTTATTGACATCTTACTTGTTACCTTTCTTAGGGAAAGGATATATAGGTGCCACTTACCATTCTTCCGGGATCGTTTCCGTTTTCCAGATTTCTTCAAAGATGATTTGAAGTTTATCTACGATTTTTGGTTGGGACCATTTTATAAGTACATCTGTAATGGAGTCATCTACACAGGCTTTGTTATTTTTTAGGGTTTTAATTGCTCTTTCAATTTATTCAACAGTAGATGGTGGATCTGTATCTAAGTTTTAGTGGATCTCTGGAAATTCTAACTTGTAGTTCGGTTCTTCACAGTTCATAAGTTGACCAAAGTATTTCCTTAGGATTGTACAATTCTTACTATTGGTTAAACCCATTTTACCATTTTAATCTCTGAAGCAAATACTTGGCACTTGATAGTATTTTAGGTTATTTTTAAACAACTTTTAGAAATTCCGGGAGTTATTTTTAACAAAGTTATCTTGTATGTCAAGAAGTCGTGACTTTTGAAAGTTTCGTATAATACTCTTTATTATTCTTGCTGTTTCTTCTCTTTGTTGCTTAAATCGATCAAGTGTTCATTCTTTCCAGAGCATTTCCATTTTCCCCCCCCATAGTTTTGATCATTCCACCAAACTTTCATTTTCATTTTCGCAGACCCGAATAACTTATTTGCTGCAATGTTGATTTCTTTGGATAATTCCTGCCATTTATCTGATTTAGCTATTTGAATTTCTTCCTGAAAATGTCTTATTGTTTATTGTGTGATTTTGAGTCTATGTTATATTTAATTAATTTTTTTAAATTTTTTATTATTTTTTTAAGGGAGAAGTTTGAGTTTAATTTTAGATAGGTTGTGATCAGAGTCAAATTCTCTATTTCTTATTACTTTTGCACTCATAATTTCTTTAATAATCCTTTGAGAAACAGCCACATGATCCAACTGGAATTCCCCTAACATTTGATTAGGAGATATCCATGTTTTAGCTCTTGTTGGTAATTTCCTGAAGAAAGTTGACATTAATTTCAAATGATTAAATTTCATTAATTGATTAAATTTCATTAATTTCATTGTATGTTCATTATCCATGTCAGACTTTAAATATCTGACAAAGGACAAAGGGATGTATGGTAGCTTGGCTATTTACCCAGTGATACCCCGGGACTTCATCTTGGATCAGAAATGAAATATTTTCAGAAAAATCCCCTTGTACCAAAAATTCATTTAATTTTAAATTCTCGCTCCTAAACTTCAGATATTCAGCCTGTTCTTTTTTTTT
The DNA here is from genome assembly GCA_029891345.1 of Dryococelus australis. Taxonomy (NCBI): domain Eukaryota; kingdom Metazoa; phylum Arthropoda; class Insecta; order Phasmatodea; family Phasmatidae; genus Dryococelus; species Dryococelus australis. The sequence goes on from CM057003.1 coordinate 123,864,859, forward strand.
TAGCAATTAAATGGCGTTTCTTCATTCAAAGTTTTCAGATGATCAATTAACTTATATACAAATTCATTGTATGGCTTGCATGCTGTTCTGAGTTCACACCTGTCTACTGTTACCCACTGATGATATTAGATTTCAGTTTCACAGTCATCAGCAATATTATCATCATCATCATCTACCTCCTCTCCATTTACTAACAAAATTTGTTTGTCTTCTTTTCCAGCTGGGCAGAACTCACACTTATTGAACATACATTTTTCATTGTTAAGATTATATCTGAGTAATTGTAGGAGTTCTTTGTAATTGATAGAACCACTTCTTAGAGCACTGACCATTAGTTTGACATTTTAATACCTCATGCACACTCACACATTTTGAGTTCCTTTAGGACCTGCTAAGATACACCATTTTGGTCGCTGTTGCGCAAATTTCGAAAATCCTACACATAAAGAAAGGTGCACTGATTTGAATTTACTGCACAATTATTTCAAATTACACAGAATCAGTTGCTTTTGCTTGTGGATCTTAGTGCCATCTTCCATCCTAATGGTTATAAAATCTTTCTTACCTGGACATAAATGGCTGTTCTCATTATTCTCATAGAATTAAATGACTTTTTGTGAAATAGTTTGAGAAAAAGGTTCTTGTTTTCGATTAATTGTTTCAAGTAAAATTCCATATTTATTTATAATTTTCTTGTTCTCTTGACCAAGTATTCACTCACACCAACCTCAGTCATTATTGTTTTTTAACTCCAGCTTGAAGGTAATAAATATTTTGATTTTATCCTTTACTGCTATAGATGATTTAATTTTTTACTTAAGCTTGTTTAATAAAATACTGTACTTGTCAGAATTATCAAGCTGCACAACTAAACCTTCTTCAAAATATGGCACATAAAAAGATGTTGACAATTTTTTTTCCTAGCCTCTTTGATACTGTCTTGACTTTTCTTGAAATGACAGGCATTCTTCTATCTGAACTCAGCTTGGCTACTTTTAATGGAGACTCACCTAACAACTGACAAGCTGTATTTACATTTTCAATGGTTTATGAAGATGGTTCATAAGCTAACTCATTACTGTCAGTTGCACAGATAAGATCAGATATTCTTGTCCAACAGTTTGTACATAGAAACTTTCCTGGAATAATTTTAATGTTTTTCACTTTAGCTTCATTATATTCTTCAACAGTTATTTCTATTACATATTTTCTAATACCTTTTTGATGTATTAGCAATGGATCTGAGCAACAATTTCCAAATAAATGATTACACTTTTGCAGCATCTTTGTACTATGATAATCACCAACACATTCAATGTTTGTGGTATTAAGTCTTAGTTGAATAAGTAACTTGTTATCCTCTTCAAATTCATTTATCTGCCTGATTCTTTTAGACTCACCATAAGCAGTCTTATGACAAGGCTCATTCAATGAGATTCCTACAGAGCACTCCATTATAAATAATGTCCTTAAAATTAAGTAAAATTTAAAGTCATACCTAATTTACATAAGTCATTCCGCGAATAAAATCAATTAATGACTACGTACCACTATAAAACAACAAACACTGAACACTGAGTGCCTAAGCCTACATCTGCACTGGTGTACTTCCAGACTGACACTGGCTTACTAGTAGTAGTTCCTGCCCTAACATGCTCAGATGAGCGTACAGGCATGCTCATAATATGAGTACACAAAGCTTACTAGGAACTTCTTTAAATTATATAGCAATGTGTAGGCAATTAGAGGCACATTTGTGCCAAATACGTGACAAATAAATTACTAGGTAGCATAATAATGATCAATTAATTTAACTTGATTAACGAAAATTAATTTTCTTGCATCTTTGGTCAGCTACAGAAAATAAACCGATTAAAAAAAACACAGGGATTTTAGTGGTGTGTTAAGGGTCACACCAAATTTAAGTAATTTTTTCACCCAAAAGAGATTGAGTAAAATCGTTTGACAATATATCATTGCAAAGTACTCCATGTAGACTTACTTGCCTCAAGGTTTCATTGCGTCTTTTATTTTAATTTGGGAATAAAGTGGGAGACAAAAATAGAACAAATTCAGTTTCAAGGTCAGCTTTCATGTCGATGTAGAAGACATATGAAACAACATTATGTTTATTTTCAGTGACATTCTTAATAGCACTAAGTCTCCTCTTTGCATAACATCTCACATGGCTTTGTAGCTTTTATAGTTAATAAGATATTTAATAAAAAGTAAAGGCTCGAAAATGTCTATTTGCTATGTGGTGGTGGCCATATTAGTCTGTAAAAGCAATATGGTGGCAGATAAAAATCTGTAAATTCGAATTTGTACTGTTGGAATATGTACTTTTCATGTGACAAAATTTCAAATTTTTTCAAAATGGGTCAGCAACGAACCTTGGGTAAATTCCCATGGAATGATCCACAGGTTATGTCGACTGAACGGTAGCATGAGATGTAAGCAAGCACGGTTACGATCGATAATGACGTTCGAGGAATGGCGATTATTGGCTCTCGACGAAAATGTCCAGAATTATATATTTACAAGGTATCGTAGGTTTTAAATTAACTGAGATTGCATTGTCGAGTATGAACATCAACTAAGGTTTTTTTCTTAGCCCGGCTAACAAACTTCTGAAAATATTATTACATAACACATTAAACAAACACGTTTTATTGCGCATACGATTATTTTAATTTCAAATATGCTATAAAATCAATTAAAATTATGCAAAACTGCAGTGAAAAATAAAATAACGACAAACTAACTTACAAAATCATTTTGTTTGGGTGACTGCTGTAAAAAAAGTGACAAATTTATCTATGTTATGTTGGTATTGATACTATAGATACTTATTTCCGTACTTCACTAAGCACAACTTGGCCCGAATAAGTACCCGAATAAGTAGTGCTTATACAATAATTACTTCGTCAAGTAACGATTTATGAATTCATTCGTCAGATAAGTAGTGCTTGAAGAAGAAGCACTACTTCATTAAATATAGCTTCTTTGCCAAACAAGCCTCCGACTATGAATTCCGGCCTAAGAATTTATTAGTCCCTATTTGTCTTGCACGCACACGCTTTTAGTTTTTAAGAAATAACAACAGTACATCCAGTATCAAATACTAGACTTTGCCAGTATTTTCAGTGAAGCGCACACTAACCAACCAATGTGCACAGCAAAATGCCAAACATGGCAGATAACCTCAAAATAATAGTAATTTAAAGTAAACAGTGTTTCTGTGTGTGTATTGTATTTTTTAATTAAATTGCCAGTGTTTTTTATGTATGTCAATATAATAGGTTCTATACGGAAAGGATCCCACAGAGCTAGAGCTCGATTTAAAGGCCTAAAAAGTTGAGGTTAGGTTGCCACGGCAACAGTGTAAGTTTCAAGTGCTTTTTTTACTTTTATATTTATAGAAATCTAAGTTGTAGGATGATAGGAAAAAAGGTTTCGTGTTTTCACTCTCCATATGCACCCCAGCGAACCATTTCATTTCATATGCAAATATTACTACATTAAATATCACAGTCACATTATTTTAGGCGGGAGACTTAGCCACCCGGCGAGCTCCGCGCCAACACCAGGAGTGTAGCGTTTTTGTCGTCTTGCAGAGTGGGCGTGTGCGTGCCGTCCTACCCGATTCGCAACTGTAGAACCAATAATGTACTCTATCAATAGTATAACGTAGTTTACCGGAACCATGTGTGTTGTTTTCATCCTGGGAGTGAGCCACTCCGCACTCGGCTCATCTTTTAAATGACTGGCACTTAATTTTTCACTTAAACAATGTAGACCTAGCATCATATTTATGTTTAAGTGCTCGCTCACTAAAACGGCAAATTTTTTTTTCAGTGCCTTTTCGCGAGGGTTTACAGTACTTAAAATGTGCCGTAATGGAACTCGCTCTTTTATTTACTTTGGCCACGTATCAGCTGCATTATTATCAAGTGTATAACTACGTAACACTGAAGGTGTCAGGTGGCTTAAACAATCTACCGGGAGCGAGCGAGAATCAGAGTTTTGGGGAAGCTCTAATAGCCCTCAGTATACTAGGCCTTGTCTGAATAGTAAGTATATACAACGATTACAGAGACGCGGGGACATCGAGGACGCCACTTTAGGACCATCGACCAGACGACTCATCATCACCTCGTACTCTCCACTGAGAGAGATGGCGCCCACCGGAGAATCTACGCAACTTTTTGAATCCTTTCTACATAACCCCTCTTCCTCGATGGCCCAACATGATATCATATCAACACTTACTGCACCATTCATCCACACATGTTGGTGGTATGATGCACGATGGTACATGCCACAGCCAGTTCCCTTTCCCCCTCCTGAACTGTGTAATTTCCTGCTCCGTCTGCCCGAGCGGCCCGTTATACGCAGCCTGTCACTGCTACGATTCACTAGGTACTGTAGACGTGAACATGGACGAGTATACAAATTCGGAAATGAGTGACATGATCTTGGTATATGGTGAAGTGAGAGGCAACAGCAAGGCAGCTGCTCGTATGTACATCCGATGATACTCTGCATGACGTCAGCCAAACCACCAGACACTCGCACACCGTATACAGTGGCTACGTGAAACAGGTATGTTTCAGCATTGGTGTGGACCTGGTGGACCGAAAACTGTCCGCACTCCGCAGTTTGAAAAGGCGGTCTTAGAGAATGTCGCGGGCAACGCTTCGACGAGCTTCTGCGCAGTCGCCTGGAGAATGAATGCATCGCATGGCACAGTTTGGTGTGTCCGCCATGAACAACTGCTGCGACTATACCATGTGCTTAGGGTACAAGCAATGGGCCCAGCAGATTACGGCCCTCAGCTAGACTTTTGCCGGTGTTACATGCGGCAGTGTGCAATTGATAATGATTTCCCAGCTCTTGTAATGTTTACTGAGAATGCCACGTTCACACAGAAAGGCTCCTGCAACAGTCGAAATGTCCACATGTGGGAGGACACCAACCCACATGCATTTGCCACTAACAGTTGGGTCTGCATAGTCGGGGACAGTGTCAATGGCCCATTCTTGCTGCTAAACCATGTGACAGGGTTTCAATATAATGATTTCCTGCAGTTCCGTTTGCCACAGTTACTGGAGGATGTTCTACTCGCATTCAGAGAAAGTATGTGGCTGCAACACGACAGTGCACTGCCCCATTTCACCAGGATTTTGCGTTACCACCCGAACACAGTGTATCCCTCTCGCTGGCTAGGTCAGGGTGGGCCTCGTTCTGGGCCACCATGCTTCCTGGATATGTGCTACACCATTAGACTTCTGGCTGTAGGAATTTCTTGCGGCGTGTGTGTACGAGACACCTATGGCATCTGAAGAGGATCTCATAGCGAGTGTCATGGCTGCCTTGATCACGAGCGAGACACACCAAGAGTATTTCAACACGTCCGCCAGTCTATAAAACGCCGGATCAACTACTGCATTGTCATGGGCGGGGCACATTTTGAACATTTGTTGTGAACTTCGTTGTGATATGCTACCTGCATAAACCAGAATGATTGCTGTGTATGTTATGTTGTGCTGACGGTGCCTTCCATACCGATGACGTTTTGCTACGTCACGGAATTTACATGTTTTTACACATATTGGTACAGAGTCACGCTACTGGGCCCATTACTTCTCTATCACTGCTTGCAACACCGACTGCACTGTACATCACACATCATCACTGAATGCACCACATGTGTGTTTCTCACGACTACAGTAGTAGTTAGCCATTGCAACCATTATGCTGTTGTCTTCATTTCGATCTTGTGCTGCACAATCTGCCACCTACACTTGTTGCTATGTTACACTTTGGTGTAGCACATATCCTAATACAATTCTGTTCTTTGTGTGTTGGTTCCTGGCCATACTCATTCGGTTAGCGGTTAGCCTGCTCACCTCCCACCAAGGCGAACCGGGTTCAATTCCTGGCCGGGTCATCCGTGGATGTTAGCATGCCGGTATCGTGCAGGACGATGCTGATGGTTGGGGGGAATTCTCAGGGTTCTCCCGTTTGCCCGCCCTTTCATTCTGGCGCAGCTCCATATTCACCTGAATCATTCTCATCAGCTCTCAAGACCTCGCTGTTGCCTATCGTCACACTCTTTTCACGCATTAGGTGGGGAATCCCCGCTGAATACTTCCGGATGCGGCAAGGGTTGCCTACTCACTATGCCATGCTGTTGCTACCACTGTACCCTTCGTTTGCGGTTTAACCGGAAAAGGTTTCCTCTTTTCCGGTTACAAATTCGCGTGCCCGAATTCGTACACATGTTTAATATACATGCTTTATAGGACTTAAACCATTGACCCAAACATTTTACAGTTGCAAAGTTTTCAGCAAAGATTAATAAAAGCTCCTATTGTAATTCTATGGCTGTCTGGACAGTTTGTTTTAAAATACAGTATTTAAAAATTAGCTTTAGCAATATTGTAGGGCTTCGAAACAATTTTCGTAGTATGCATAATATCCGGAAATGCTCATTTTGTTGTCATCAGGGGTAAACTTTCTTAGGTAAACATATTGGGGAACCCTAAATAGATTCATCTAAGAAAATTTATTCAAACATGCTACTTTGCAGTTCAAATGGTAGATAGGTGACTGCTGTAAATAAGAAACTATATAATATATAAGTATGTAGTCTCATATTGACGAATACCATGTTTTAGAGTAATTAATTTTGTCAGACATCAGGAGCTATGTTGGGGGTACATATAATTGTCATGTAAACTACATAGTGTGGGATAAGGCAATCATCGAGTTGCTTGATGCTGTCGACAGGAAAATCAGCCAGATTTTCACTGTAAGTTAATCTGTTCTTGACGAACATATGTATTTACTTTGGCCAGTGTCAGGACAATTAATGCCATTAGCACAGTTCATTGTCAATCCAGAATTACCGATAAAACATCATACCTTAATGAAGAAGTTAGTACTTGGTAATTCGTGTTTATTACTCTCATGTTAATTTATTAGCCCCATAATAAATTCACAGGCAACACTTATTGTTCAGATGTTCTGGAAATCGGAAGATGGAATGGTCGGGAAGGAAGTATAGGGGGGTGGGGCTTATTCAAGTGCGACAATATTTGTGTGATAGGCAGATATGAACATTAGGGGAAGAAGGCTTTAAAAAGGCACAGAAAAGATGTTAAAAACATACATATATGTATTTATTTATAAACATGTTTATACACAAATATGAGCCTCAAAGATTCATCATTATTGTCAGTAGGCTATGTAACAACATTTACCCATTTATTTACACGAGTTTAACGTATAGTTATAATATAAAATACACATAAGTTATTTCCAAATATTCATAAAAATAATACATATTATAATGGTACAAAATAGTTCTAAACATTGAGCTAAACACAATTGTTAAACAAGGCATGTAGGCTTTACATCGGTGTACTTAATTACCGCCTACTGCAAACAAAATATAAAAAAAATAATCACACTATAAACACATTTCATTGGTAACGAGATGAAGGTGTATTTCGTATGTTCCTCCTCAGGGACTGGGTTCTGCCGATTGCTGATACTGATCAAGTCATCACCGAGTCACTGTGAACAAATGAAGTAGAAATCTCAATGTACTGAATAATTTCTGTTTGTGTGTAATAATACAATCATTCCTTCTATACAGTTTGTTTTCCTACAAAATTGTTTGTTTCATAATCATAAAGATTTTCCGTGTCTTTCTTTAAAGTATTTTTTAAAATTCTTTCTGGTAAACTCGTATGCTAATAGCACAGCACCTTTGTTCTGTAGGGGACCACGGTGAGGCACAGTGCTCCTACTACTCACGTCTTTACCACAGCGAATCGGGTTTGATTCCCGGAGGGGTTGCTCCTGGATTTTATAACGCGGGAATAGTATCTGACAATGCTGCTGGTCGGTGGGTTTTCTTGCGGATCTCCAGTTTTCCCTGCTCTTGCATTCTGGCACTGCTCCATACTCGAATTTGTTCACCCTGATTGGCTCTCAAAACCTTAATGTTAAGAGCAGCATAAATTTATCTCTCATTGGTTTTGTATCAATGTTCAAGGCAGGAGCTGAGAAAAGAAAAAAAAATTCTCGCTAAATTTGCCTCTGATTATGTACTGACATAATAGAACAACTTCACTTTCCAAAACTTTGTTAACTTGGACAATAGGAATGCTTCAAGCAAGGAATGTTTACGACCGTCAGATATGCATTGTCATGGTATTTTCTGATATTTGCATCACAACGAGTATTTTAACAAGCAAGTGCTTTGTGGAGTCCATGTTTAAGAAACAAAATATAACATAACTTGTGTCTGAATTTTTGCAACCACCTGATTCGATTTATAAAAAGTATCTTAAAAGTCCATCTATGAATAGGATTACGAATTATGATATTTTCTTCTCCATTGTTTTTTCAGAGTTCATGTAGGGTAGTTGGTAAAATACTGTTCATACTATTTAATGTGAAAACTTGCAATAATATGCACAATATCAAGGGCCCTATATGTCTACAGCATTGAGTACCAGAACAACTGAATTAGAATAGAACCCCGATTTTATAAACTAGGATTTTGCAAAGTGGTTCCCAGAAACTGTCAAATAAACTAAAAAAATATACAAAAAAATTGAAAACTCCCAAAAAATAAAAAATAAATAAAATCACAAGGAAATTTGTTTAAAAATATGCCCAGTATTTCACATTGACTAAATACAGGGGTTGTAATGTCACTGTCATTAAAACATATGTAAAAATAATTATCTTGATTGTCTTTTACCCTTCTTGCTGCTGAGTGCTAATTTTTTAGCTTTTGATTCTTCTTATCAATGAAAGATATTTGGTGTTGCATCTGTGTGGCTAACCGAGCTTATCTATGAAAGATGTTTTGTGTCGCTTTTGTATGGGTATTCAAGTTTAGAATATCTGTTTCCTAGTAGGTGCCACACTGTCGAAAAAAAAGTACAGCGTGATGTTAGTATAAATATTTCAATTTATAGTACTTTTCACTTTAAAGCACAACTTTCAAATCCCCAGCAGATATATTATCATTAAATTCATGACCAGTGTAAATTGGTTTTCAGTATTTCATAGACAATTTAAAACCTGCTTGTATTATTCGTATCAAGATTGTGACATGCACGGGTCAGTACATATAGGTGATGTTGATGGAGGAGGCGGACAATTGTGTGCTAGTGGGATTGTGTCTGTTTTTAAAACATCCCCAGCTTCCGAGTCGTGCAGTAGTAGGAAGAGAAAGCCAAGGGCTTGTGTCCAAAATAAATGCAATGAACTTATATTTCCACATATTTACTTGAAATTTTTGATTATTTAACCAAATTTTTCGCGGTCTTCCAAAAAAGGGTTTTTATTTTGAGAGGGTCGTTAGTCCCAGAGCCGTAGTGTGGACAGCTGAGTAAATTTTTCTACTAGTCCAGTTCTAATAAGTTTTAATCACACCTCATACACGTCAAAAATATGTGAATTTCGAGCAAGATTATTTTATTTAAGAGGCTGATTTGAGCTGCGTGGAACACAGTAGAGTTGTACCTGTGATGGTCTGCAGGGGCTCAAGGCACACAGCTGCACCTCTATCCTCTTGCCACACGACAGTCCTGAGCCACTCGGCTGGCTAAGAATACTCCTAGTGCGTTGCCTGTAGGCGTTGGTGCCACATGTCATAGAGCAAGTAGACCACGCTGTCCACTGAGACAGCTCGCAGTCTATCTCCCCTGCAACACACGCAACCCTCAATTACAACAACAGCATTGCTAAGCTGTGTGTAGGCACTGAGGACGCACTACCAGTAACATGCAATATTGCCAGTGGTGGCCGGCGGTTAAAATACGCCCCACGCTATTATTGTAGCCAGTTTCAACCCCCCTCCTCCAATCCACGAACAATTTTTTTCCAGCTTGTGGGTAAGTAAAGATCACTCCCCACCCTCAACCTCTCCGAAAATATGATATTAAGTGGGATACAATGTAGTCATCGACGATTATTTTGTGAAAAATTTTTGCACAACCATCTATCTTCTTAGCAAAACTACGCTTATAATACCCAAATGATCTCATAAACTTTACGGTAAGTCCAATGGTTTTATCTTTACAGAGACAATATTTTTCTATCGAATATCTTATCATATAACGGGTTTCATTTTGTAAATTAACTACTATTCCCGAGTTGTTATTATAAAAAACTACCTTGCGGCACATTTTTTCGCCGATAACACGTTACACTATTATCCTTAATTTCGTTGGGATCAGACAAACTGGCAGTGTAGTCATATAGATAAAGATCGGAGTCGTTCAAAAAACTGACTGATTTATGAGAAACTCGAAAACTTACAGTATTTGGAAAAGAATGTATATGACAGATGTCATCAATGATAAGAGCAATTTACATACTCTGCCACCAAATGCAATACTCGTTTACACATCGAAGATGTAGTAGAACTGAAAATTATCAAAACTCACGACACACTGTTTTTCTTCCAAAGATATAAGAGTATGCAAAATAATATAAGTTTATTAACTGATGGGCAATGGAATCCGGAATACATATTTTATCTTGCTGGTAGAGGTACAGTTTATTTTAGACACTGTCGGCAAACAGTCAGCCGCCAGTCGATATTTCCATCGGGCCGCTTCCGACATAAGACAGCCGGTCGGGATCGGCTGGCCGGAGTTTGTCGGCTAACTTTTACCAGCCCGGTTCTGGCCAGTTTTTTCCGTATTTGCTGGGAAATACATGAATTTTAAATGTTAACCAGAATTTGAGCATCATTTAAATTTAACATTACTAAGAGATATAGGAAAAAATGTATTTTTTTGTAACCTTGGCAATACTCTGTCTTTATTGGTTATGTCGTGAGAAAAGAAGCTTGCATTAAGTGGATGACAACACACTGAAAGATGGTATTTTGTAAAGCATGTAGCCTAAAGAAAATTTATGCCTACATCCTAACTCAGCCTAAAGTGACACACACGCTAGTCCTACCTGATGTTTACTACTTAACAACCATCAAATAGCTCATACAAGGAAGGAGGTATTTACAGAATCCAGGTCCTCACGAACATGAAGTAGAGGGACAGTATATCCTTTATTAGAAAAGGAGATATGTTTTTATTTTGGGCATTTTCTTGTGGTGGAAAATTTTCCATAACAGCAGAAGTTTTTTTGGTCTTCATGAATCAACCACGTGATGCCGACCACGACCCTCTAGCCCGTTTCCCCTCTGTCCAGCATGTTCAGCGCAGCAGACACTGGACTGTACCGGGCGCTCACGTGCACCAGAGCAGTCCGCGCAGCGACTTCGAACAGCATTGGAACACAATGCATCAGTGCGTGTAGTGCAACCGAAGTGATGCGTATGCTAAGCAAGGGAAAGTGGCGTGAGAGAAATGACTGAGTGGCCACAGATTCGCGCGCACGAATACAAGGAAATAGCACCCGAGTGCTAAGTGTGCAACAGATATGTAAAACTGCAAGGTAATGCCCCGCAAGGTCACGCAGGCATATAAAAAACTGTAAAGAAACTGCCTTACAGCCCGAAGGGCCTTTGCAAGAGTGTTCTATTGTTTTATGTAATTTTCATCCCTGTATGTTTCATTCGCACGTCATTCATCAGAGCTCTGTTTTGTGTATTAAAGATGCTGTGTTATATAGTTTCATTCCTGAATGTGTCCAAATTGCAATGTGAGTGCAAGTGTTATTTTTTGAATGACTGGTGTAAGAAAGTAGCGCCTCGTGGCTCGCCTGCAGCCAACGCGGGCCAACGTGCTACGCAGTACCGCTGCTCAGCGAATCTCTTTCTGAGAGTGTGGACGCTTGTTGCCGTATCCGCAGTTTTCTTGGGCCCGGGTGGCCAACAACTTTTGCAAGAGGCATTTAAATTGCAATAAATATTTAATTTTACCGGAACCGTTTCGTTTTGCCTCCCACGACTCTCCGCCTCTCAACTTCCCCAGAGCTTGCACGCCTGAGGAAGCGTAATTATACAATCTAACCTTCGTCTGACATTGCGCCATTTCTAAAGTGTAACCTGCGTCGGTAGGTAAAAGCTGACATCATTGTAAATTGTCTTCATCAGAGAGACGTTCAATAAAACCCAATGTGATATTGCGAACAGTGTCGCATATTTTATTCGGGTCATCTTCGGGCATTTCAGAGTGCAGGCCCTCACCTTTCCAGCCAAAGTATTTTGTATCATCAAGTGTTTAATTGTTTATGTATTTGTCTTGCATCAAGTGTTTAATTTTAACCATTCGCAAAGTAATTAAGGCAGTGTGATCCGCCCTAAGAGTCCACCGCACAATACGCGATTGAACTTGGAACATAACTGAGGAGCACCACGCCGGAAGGATTGTCTCCTTTGGTCATCGGTGCATGACCCCTGAGGTAACAGACTCAGCTCTCCGCAACATCGTTGGTATTGCCACTGTACAATACCTGGTGCCCGGGTAGAGTATGATTCCATTTCACCTTTGGCTGGTAAATAAATTTTACTGCTCCTCAAAACCTAAGTTAGCCCAATCTCCTACCACAGCATACCATCAAATGTCGCCCATCTTTGTGGCACTATCTTTTCTCTAATTGATCCTAACTTCTTATGACCATAAAAAATTTCCCGCAATTTTTTTTCAAATTGTCTGCAGTGTCATAGTCGTCTTTCGTGGAAGGTCGTGGCTTTAGAAGTGGCAACGCTGTAAACCACCCTTCCACAAGCGTCAGGTAACTAGTGCTCGAGGTTCGCATTGCCTTCCGCCTATGGGCTTCTTTTACCCATTCTGGCAAGATGTAGCACAGTATATTGTTCTGCTTACAATGCCAGTGTTATTTTTGTTTTTAGAAATCGAGAGTTTGCCCTGGAAGAAATACGTTTACAGATCGACGATTAAAAAAAAAAAAATTGAGTATAAGTGTATCACCATTATCTCCGCACATACGTTTTTATAAAGGCAATACATCGTTTTCAAAAATTTACAAATGCCGAAATATATTGAAATTTTAAAAACGTTTTGAATATGTCGAGTCAGTAAACTTAAGTTCAAAGGTTAATTTGATAACACTATCAATACATCTCTTTGAAAGGTATAGTAAATTTCAATTTTAAAAGTACAAATATTTATATATATATATATATACTAACAATATTTTCTTTAACTAGGCCTATACATATTATAAACCTAACTACAATTTTTTAAGTACTTAAAGTTGACACTTTATAAATCTTATTCACGATGCACATTACTTACATTTTTACAGGCTTGCAAAATTGAACAATCGATACATTATATTAATTATGTATTGCAGTTTGAAAGTTATAATTGTACGGTTACATAACCAAAGCTATGAGAGTATAGTCAATTTCCTTTTATTATTCGTACAAACCAGTGAATCTGTTCTCTTCTTGTTATAATTATTAAAAGAATTTTTGTCATCACGGTAATTATTTAATCTACTATTCGTTCTCTGTTTTGGCCACACTCACAAACATATTGGAATTCATTAAATAATCTCCAGTCCAAGTGAACAGCTAATCTGCTTAAACTGTGAATAACACAACATTGATGAGAGTCAGACAGAAATCATGATTCAAAAGAACCGGAAAAAGTGTCTGTACTATTCCAACAACGTGTTTTCCAACACTTAACACAACGCCTGACGGAACAGTGAGAACACCTCTATTGATCATTTGAAAATACTCATCTAAATAGCTTTCATTATTAACAAGGATAGATTAACCGTATTTGCATTGTTCTTTAACAGACAACTTAAATGATATGTAACCACAAATATACAGAAATCCAGACTTGTCCAACTTACATCTTGTAAATAATTTTGTTCAAGAAAGAGATTATATAGATCATTTATGACAATATTGTTATTGGCTGTGTACTCGTTTGTTTCTAATATTTCATGAGATATAGGCACTTCTCCGTACCTCGCTGACTTTAAACCTAGAACACTGTTTACTCGAATTTTTTCCTCAGTTTCTAGTACTTGCGTAGCTGATACTGGCCAAACCTTGACTCTAAATTATCTGTTTGAAAATTTCCTGCAATAACTTACGAAACTTTAATTTTCTGTAGAATATATCTAATGATTTCTGTAGGAACTTATGTAGAGTGATATAAAGCATTGTGGGTATCAGCAGATAAACACGTTGTCATAGGTCTTCCATTGCTTAGCGTCTACCATTTATCAAGCCATGACAAAAAATTTTCCAAAAAATTAACCCCTCTTCCAACAAACTTTCGAAAGGTTTCACAAGAACGTTTCTTTTTAGTATTTGTGCTAGCGGGCGTTGAATGTTAACTACAGACCACTATATCCAAACTAATTCAACAAAAAACCGGTTCCCATGTGACCATATTTTTCTAAAGAAGAAACAGTCGTTCAATTAAAAATATTTACAACTAGGCTAAATTTTTGCCTTTCAAAATCATTCGGAAACAGAGTTTTGTAGTTCAATATTGGAGCTGACTTCACAAGCATATCATATTCACACTAAATCCCCTTTTACTGTATGAAAACTTAGCCTGCGTCACCTTGTTAAAATCTGCTTTTTTCAATGTATATGTGGGTATTATAACAACTTTTGAGATCATTCCAAAGTGGAATTACAAATGTTTTCTCGCTGTCTTTCAACTCTAACCAGTCACTTCTTATATTATTGAAAACATGCACGATACCCAGCAAACACATCCTGTCATCAAAGTGTCGGCTAATTGTCGGCCCGATACTTGTAGTTACTGTCGGCAACTGTAGTTTCTATGCAAGAAGATAGCCACGTGACATCGGCGTGATGTCTTTTTTGAGACAGAATGTTTGCCGTTAGAAAATAGACAATGGCCCGCTGTATTTTTTAGGATAACAAATGAATATCACCGAACATATGTCGGAATGATATCGCAGAGCAAACATGCTGCAAGCAAAGTAAACATGTTTCTGGGCCGATTCCCATACAGCATCTCTGTCATTTTGGTAAGCTGGCTGCCATCTCATTTATTCCGGCCCTTTAACGTTTTAGAGACAAGGCTCTTTATCACAATAAACATTTAAACATTATGTCTTTTTGCCGAGAAACTTTTGGAAAGGGTTTTGAATAGGCAAGATGTTAGCTATAGGCTATTCACGGTAATGTGAGCACATTTGAAAGCCTTCGCATTTGGAATGATAGTCAATTAATATATTTTATTTTAGCCTCAGACCTTAATTTCCAAATGTGGTGGAATCTACAAACTCTGCTTATTACTTATATGGCAATATTTATTCTAAAATGTTGTTAAAGGATAAATAATGACTGAAATGACAAGGAAAGTAACCAGGGCCTCAAAAGTGCTCACTTTACCGTGAACAGCTTATAGCTGTCCAGCAGTCGCGTGGTTGACATGTGTCATCCATTTCCTCTACGTTTCTAAGAACTAGATAATGGGAGGGTTTTGAACTCCGAGCCTCTCAGTACCTCTCTATGTGCCTTGCTGGTAATGGCCACTGCAGTTAGTCTCCTGGTTTTCTCTGATACGGACGTGCAGTTTCCTTTGTAAGTGGTGTGGTTCAGGTAAGTCCCCCATGCGACCATCCATATAACTCTTCTAAGGTGAAATATTTGTTTAAAACCTCTGTTTTAAACCATGTATTGTCAGTAATAATGTATATAAATAATTCATATGATTTAACATATGGAAGGATCTTTTTCTGCGCAATATTTTTACTTGTTAGATTACCATTTTTTTTTTTTTGGAAATTTTTCAATGCAATCTAATCAATGTATTATTAATATAGCGCCTTCTCTTACTATCAATTATTGTTATTAAAACTAATGTTTTTCAGGCTGGTATGGCGGAACCAATAAGAAGAAGGACGGAAGTTTCCTCTGATTCTAACGTGTGGATGAAGTGACTGAATGAAGTTGATGAAGATGACGAGATCGTCGGTGAATCGGATTCGGATGAATGTGATCATGTGTGTGAGAGTGATCACAATTCTGATACCGAACAGTCTGGTGATGAAGACAGCGATGCTTATAGCACAGAACCACATTATGACACTTTTGTAGGAAAATATGGAAAAACAAAATGGGTCAGTAATTTACCTACAAAAATTGTCAGAACTCGTCGAGAAAATATGACAACCTTACAGCTTGTTTCTCCAGACAAAAAATATTAGATCTTTTTATGGACGAGCACGTTTACAGAATTATAGTTGAATGTACAAATATTTACTGATTTTGTAAAATGTAAATATGAAAGGGAACGCGATGCAAGAAACACAAATAAAGTGGAAATTAAGGCCTTATTTGGACTTCTTCTTTTGATAGGTACTTATAAATGCTCAAGGACAAATATCGCTAAATTATGGGATAACTCTAAAAGGCAATGGCTTAGAATCTTGCTACCTGACAATGAGTAAACGGAGGTTTTTCTTTCTTCTCAGGTGCCTTCATTTCGATGACATTCGAGATAGGACGACTCGAAGAGAATTTGACAAGTTTGCTCCCATAAGAAATATATTTGAAGTTGTAAACAACAATTTTTCAAAATATTTCATCCCTAATGAATATCTCACTATCGATTAACAACTGCTTGCATTTCGTTGCAAATACCCATTCCGACAGTATTTACCAAAGAAACCGGCAAAATATGAAATACAGATATTTGCTCTAGTTGATGCGAAAATGGCATACACAGTGAATTTAGAATGTTACTTAGGCATTCAATCCGAAGGGCCTTTCAGAGAAGTAACTCGCAAACAGATGATGTTATGAGGCTGAGCAAACATATGAGCGGTTCACATCGTATTGCAACCACCGATTATTGGTTTAGCATTTGCTAAAAACCTTTTATCAAAAGGACTTACACTTGCCGGAACTCTCCAAAAAAAAAAGGACTTACACTTGCCGGAACTCTCCAAAAACACAAGGCTGATGTCCCGAAAGAATTTTTACCAAATAAACAGCGTGAACATAATTCTTAAATTTTGAGTTCCAAAAAGATGTTTCATTGGTGTCATATTGCTCTAAGAAAAATCAAGCAGTTTTGGTTTTATCAACTTTGCACCATGACAACAAAATTGATGAGGAAACCGAAGACCTCCGAAAACCGGAAATAATTACATTCTACAACAAGACGAAAATCGGAGTTGATTTACTTTATGAACTTATTGAAAAATATGATGCGGCAAGAACTACACATAAGTGGCCAATGGTCGTTTTTTTCGACCTATGATCATCTCGGCTGTCAATGCATTGGTAATTCTGAGGTTTAATTTGGTTAATCAAATAACCCGAAGTGAGTTCCTAGAATATTTGGTTGGGGAATTGATAAAGCCGTAGATCCAGTATCGCTCAACATTGCCGCAAATTCCTGTTGAATTGAGGCGGCGGGCGTATATTCTACTCGAAAAAACAGTAGCTGATCCAAATAGCTCAAGGGGACGTGAAGGTGCCAGGGGGCGTTGTATTCTTTGTGGACGCCACAAGGACAAGGCCACACGAAAATTGTGTGCAGAATGTGAAAAATGGACGTGCAACGAACATTTAAAAAATGTATGTGCAGGATGTTTGTAAAATGCATAAAGAGAATGTTAAGATGTTAGACAGCATTGTTTTGCAAGTGGAAAGGACAAATTGAAAAATGTGTGAAAAATACAGAAAATGTATGTGCAATGAACATTTACATATGCAAATTCTAAATATGTGTAAAATGTGTAAACATGTAACTGAGACCATGAAGGATCTAGACGGCGTTGTTTTTGTTGTGGTTGCCATACGGACAAGACGTCACTAATGTATGTGCAGAATATGTGTACAATGTGTAAATATGTAACAAGATGTGAAGTTTCTAGATAGTGTTGTTTTGCTTATGGACACCATAGGGACAGAAAAACTTGAAAATGGCATGAAATTTGCAGAACATATATGTGCGACAGATATTAAAAAAATGTATGTACAGAATGTTTGCAAATTTGGTACTTCAAATTTGATTACTTTTATTAAATATACTTTAAACAAAACATTTAATCTGTGGTTCGTTCACTTTAAATACACCCTAATATTTACAGAAATAATTACTTTACTGATGACATGGTTATATTTGGGCATTAGATTAAAATAAAAATGGGTGACACCTGTCCCCCATGCGACTTTTCGTGTGAGAGTATGACGCGACTGCTGGAGAGTTTTAACCACATGATGTCATTTTTGAGACAGAATGTTTGCCGTTAGAAAAGAGACAATAGCCCACGGTATTTTTCAGGATAACAGATGGCTATCATCGAAAATATGTTGGCATGATATCGCAGAGTAAACAGGTTTGCAAGCATCTTAAAAATGTTTCTGGGCCGATTCCCATACAGCATCTTTGTCTTTTCGGTAAGTTCGCCATTATCTTATTCATTCCGGCTCAGTAAAGTTTTCGATTAAAGGCTCTTTATCACAAC
Source organism: Dryococelus australis (assembly GCA_029891345.1). NCBI lineage: Eukaryota > Metazoa > Arthropoda > Insecta > Phasmatodea > Phasmatidae > Dryococelus > Dryococelus australis. Next base: position 123,883,306 of record CM057003.1, read on the forward strand.
AAAGATATAAATATGGTGTCTTTTTGCCAACAAAATTTTGTAAAGTCTTTTGAATAGGCAAGTTGTTATCTAGCTGTTGACAGAAAGATGTCTCTTTGGAGACAGAATGTTTGCAGTTAGAAAAAAATAGACACTGGCCCGCTGTATATTTTAGGATAACAGATGGATATCACTGAAAATATTTCGGCATGTTATCACTGAGCAAATATGTTGCAAGCGTATTAAAAATGTTTCCGGACCGATTCTCATACAGTATCTTTGTCCTTTCGGAAGCTGGCAATTATCATATTTATTCCGGCCCGGTAATGTTTTCGATATAAGGCTCTTTATCACAATAAAGATATAAATATTATGTATTTTTGCCTACAAACTTTTGGAAAATGTTCTGAATAGGCAAGATGTAAGCTTACTGTTAATGGCACGATGTCTTTTCTTGAGACTCCCTGTTAACGATTAGCATGTTTTATTCGTGATTATATGTGTCATGTGGTAGCCCGCGGCATTTGTTTACTTTGACATTTTTTCATAAGTACAACAATCGACAGATATATTAAAAACTAACAAAACTACTTTGTTTGGAAGGGTCTGAAGAAATAGTTTTTAAATAAACTTTTCTTAAAAATTATTTGTTTTATTGTCATGGAATTTATAGTCTTTTTTTGTAATAATATGTCATAATATATATTGAATTACTGGAGGTGAACAGAAGCTTAGTCCGTGGTGTATAGGTTAGCATGATTGACTGTAGTCTTAATGGTTTTAGGTTCGAATCGCGCACTCGGCAAGCGAAAGATTCTTATTTCATTCAACGTGTCGGAAATTAATCAAAAACAACATTTTTAAAGAGGAAATAACAAGTACTAAAATTTTTAATCACAAAGTTAAGGAATTTTTCATGGTTATATTGGTTATTTCTGGTCATCATGCCACTGCAGGCCCGGCATCATAACAACATCCAGCCGTCGCAGGCCCGGCATCGTAACAACATCCAGCCATCGCAGGCCCGGCATCGTAACAACATCCAGACATCGCAGGCCCGGCATCGTATCGACATCCAGCCATCGCAGGCCCGGCATCGTAACAACATCCAGCCATCGCAGGCCCGGCATCGTAACAACATCCAGCCATCGCAGGCCCGGCATCGTATCGACATCCAGCTGTCACAGGACCAACACTGTCGGCATACAGTTAGCCGCCAGTCCATGTTTCCATTGGGCTGGTATCGGCATAAGACATCGGGCCGGTATCGGCGGCCGGAGTATGCCGGTTAGCTTATACCGGCCAGATTGTGGCCCGTACTTTCCGTGTTTGCTGGCTATTGCACTGAACAAATATTTTTTTTATGGACTTTCTTCAAAATTGTAAAAATTGATTGACGTCGAGTGTTTCGTCAAATCACTAAATATGACACAATTTATTCTATTGTTATCACTAACAACACAAAGCAATTTCAAACCACAGCTTATAACCTGCTTAGTTACATTTCAGTTGTAGTAATGCGGCGTATTAAAATTTTTTGTCACTTTTCATTTTATCAACGTTATCACATAATTCAATTACATCCTTCAGCTGAGACCATTTGCTAATTAATGAATTCTGGAAGACTAGTTTCCAGCTTTTATTCAACCACCCCCCCCCCCTTCCCATTTACATGAACTTCTGTCTTTAAATTATAGTTAACACTTATGCTACAACAGATATTCGGTGCAGAGTCAAAATCTATTTTATATAACATGCAACAGGTCTTGTTGTGGAAAATACTCCAATGTGAAAGGTTCACATGAAAATCGAGTCTTTCTGACAATGAAGCGAAGTCTTTAATTTTATTCTCTTCGTCCGCTCCTTTTTCATTTTCTGTTTCCTCTTACTTCCGATTTTCTGCAATTTCTTCCCATCTTTCTTCTGGCGATTTACGTTTGGCAGGGCAACTTTGACTTAAATATGCTAGCAAGTTTGGAAATATATGCAGAACTGCGTCATTATTTAAAATTGGCTTTTCCCTTCTATATTCACACCAATTTCCACTTTGGTCTTTGTATTTTTCCACAAAATCTGAATCACTATGGTGAAAATGTTTGATACATACCACTGAGCTGCTGTCAGGGGTCTAGTCTTTCCACTGGATGGCACGAATCCATTATGTGCGCCGGTATGGTTCGTTTGGTATTATAAAACACTGCACTTAACATTCCAGTTTGATGCTTGTTTTATAGTTACTTTTTCACCCAGGCACAACAAAAGAATTGTGTGTTTAAGGAATGCCTCACATTCCCCTACACACTTTGAATAACTATGTAAATGAACTAACAACAGCTGCGCATCTGTTTGTCACAATTTAGCACCACATTGTGAAAGCCCGGCTCTGACCCTCGCGTGCGGTGTTGCCAGTTCTCTCTCGCCACGGCCTTCCACTAAAGACGGCTAAGGCAGTGTTCAATTCCTGTAAAAATATTTCTCGCTCATTTCCAACACAACCTGCAATGAGGGAACACCGAGGCATACATCTGAACAACAACGACCTTGGGATGCCTGTAAGATGTCGGGAAAGGTGCCATGTGGTCAGTGGAAAAACTGCGGGGAAATCAGAGAGTGGCCGCCATTGCAGTACCAAGAGGGTTAAATGTGCAGCGAAGCAGCCATCTTGGTATGGCGTGTGACGTCAGCCGCACTACCAGCCCAGCGATACAGACAAAAAGGCAGAGGGAGAGTGCGTGCCAGCGTTACCCCTATCACCCACAACACCAACTGAGTGATAGCAGGCGGCACCCTGCCTCCCCGCTCCCACCTGCCGGGTATTGACCCGTCATGCTGAGGGGACAGCCGCGCGAGGGGAAGGCGCTTCCTCCCCTCCAACATCACAGCGACAGGCTCCTGCGACCCGCATCATCCGCGCTGTGCACGTGGGTTTGTTGCCAAACAAACCATGGCTAGCCGGACTCGTGACTGCACACCGGCGCTTATGTGTTCTCACTGTTTGCTTCCTCTGCCACAAGACCTGATAGCTAAATACGGACTGGGCTCGGATTACTGCTGTCGCAACAGCATGACCAGCCTTACATCCAACTGTGCTGCGAACAACCATGCTACGAGGAACGGCAAGTGAGACACCGACAACTTCGACAGCTTTAAACGCAAACCATTACCAAGTTTACAGGACTCACAACAGCCAAACTGGTGCAAGAATTTATTGTGTGCATGCCAGGGCACACTGCTCCTGAGCTGCGTCATGTGCAGTACAAAACATCACCACGAGTGTATGAATCCGAACGAGGTCGAAACCGTACAAGCACTGAGCTTCGAGTGCAGGCAATGCACAATACACGTACAACCACAAAACAACAAACCATACAACTTGGATGGATTCTTTTACGAGCTGCAGAATGTCACTAAATATGATCACACGGGACGTGAAGGGTAAATACACGACGCAAAAAAACAGTGCAGCGTATGTGGACTAACCAGTGGTGCCAATCAGCGAAGGGAAAGTTAACTGCGAAGCGAGCGTAATTCATCTGTCGGAACTGCATGGTCAAGAAGAATGTAAACAATGGCACGCCACACACCCACAACTTGAACGCGACACCAGTTGGGACATCAACACTAGGTAGGCAGGCAGCAGCAATGCTAACCCTACCTTTGATGCCTCTCCCAGTATTACCGCAAAACACTGTACCTGCCTGCCATGGCAACTTGCTATCTACCACCTATGTTCATCCCACACTTTCCGGCATTATTACCTAATGTCTCAACCCCCTTCCCATTTGCAACATAAATGACAGAAACGCAACCAACCCATGTCAACCTGCAGGAAGCCACATCAAATGCAAGCAGTCGACAACAGGGAACTGTACACTGGCCGACATCCATCAGATTCCAAACGCTACCAACTTTTTCCGGGATGATGAATGGCGATCCGGCGGCCTTCGTGCACAATTGCTCTACCCGACTACAACAATACGGTGTGTTTGAGGATGAGTGATCCGGCTGCACGGGAAACTTGTTAGGAGACGCGAAACAGCGGTGGCGTTCGATAATCACTACGGAATCACATGGGTAGAATTCCTACATACTTTCCAGTGCCATTTTGGAGGGACCTTTGCATCGATCCAAGCACAACGCAAGCTCACACTGCAGGAGCAGCAACCTGGTGAGAAACTTACTGCTTTCATTAACAGGAAAGTGAACCTGGTTCGCTGTTTCTGCCCCGAATTTACAGAACGAGAGGTGCTAGGTTTGGGTTTTCTCAGAGTGCTTCCAACCCCGAAGATGAATTGAGAATACGAAGGCCACTTACTAAAGTCCTATGTAAATGGTTGAGTCCTACATCATAGGTAAAATTTACAAGTCCTGACATGGGGTAGAATGGATATGACTAAGTTAAAAAATATTCAGAGTCTTACACAATAGCAAAGTGTAAATGCAGTTTACCATGGAAGCGATGAAATATACTGAGGAGGGACATGGATATATACTTTTAAAAGCAACATTATTAAATAAAATGCTACCTTTCAGCTTTGGATGTAGGATTTCATAGTAATATTTGTTAATAGGGAGAAATAATTTTAACTTGCGACCTATGTGCACTGCACTTAATACTGCATTTAGCCCTGCACGCAACACACTTAGCACCACATGCACTTCACTTATGCAGTGGCAAGTGTGGGTGCATGCAACACACTTGCCACTGCATACACCACACTTTGCACCGAAACAAGAGTCATTTTCAGTTATTTTGGGACTTGAATGTATAGTTGCTTGGGTAGATGCGATGGTGTATGACTTTATATTTGGCTGTATTGGAGGTTTTTGGCCTTTAGTAGGTTAAGTGATGTTAGTGTTATGGTTTTATCTGGACCATACATTTGCTTGGTACTCTTGGGTTAACATGGATGGTATGGTTGGTATGTTGGGTGATATATTATCCAGTATATCTGTCTTGAGATTTTTGGTGTATGTCGAATGGTGTGGACAATATGTGTACGTCGGTGAGCCTTCTAATGCTAAGGCGTGCTTGAGTTACAGTGGCTGGTATGGTACCTGCGTGCGGGTATATAAGCAGTCAAGTTCATGTTAGGAAGCTTAGTTTGACAGTGGCAGTCGTGTTAGCCACTTCGTCTCAGCTCGTGTAAGCAACTGGATTATAGAACGGAGCCAAAGGTTGCTGGTTCATCAATGCCTAAGGTTGGCACAGTGCTATCGACTTCTTCAGATTGGGCACCTGCGGCAGCAGAAGTGCCATCGATATCTTCAGGCATGACACTGTCAGTGCCATCGACTTATTCAAGAATGACACCAACAGCATCGTCAACTTCTTCTTCGGATAGTACACCTACAGCACTGCTGCCATCGGTGACGTCGCCCGGGTTTCATTGCTATTATTGTAACAAGATATTTACCTACAGTCTCTGTGGTTGGAGGTATGAAATAACTATTTGTGTAAAGAGGCTTTACTGTGCTATGCAGCGATGCATTAAGTGCAAACATCTGTTCAAACGCGGCGATACGCTGAAGAGACGTAGCAAGAGTTGTAAAGCTCGAGTTTCAGCAGCTAAGAAACGACCTGTACTAGTTGTTGGCGAAACCACATTGAACGGATTATACCTGAAACAATCAGCAATCAAGAGTACTTTAAAATATTATGTTATTGGAAATAAGTTTGTAGGTATGGAAGACATATGTACATATCTGGACCACATTAAGCAAATGAAAAACCGTCAATTAAGGGAAGAAGTTGAAGAAGGTCCCATAAAACTTAATGTTTGGATGGAGCGTACCAACGAAAAGCCTCAGCCTTTGGATGAAGCCATCAGTCGCAGAGAATTCAAGACTGGGAATCAAGCACTGTACAATGTTGATAGTATCCCAGGGGCTGTAGAAGCCTTGAAAGAAAAACTTTGTCGTGAAGAAGAATATATAGGAAAGTTTTCTGGTTGGACGCTTGCTGTTGCAAGAACCCTAACACCAACACGAAACATTGGTGTTAGGAGGTGACATCCAGAAATTTACGTTTTTTAAAATAAATTTTGTATAATTGTTTGGATCTTTTTTTAGATTTTCTTTGGGATTTTTCGGATTTCAAGGTCAAGGGTGACCTGGGTAATGTTCATCTAGATCCGAGAAGGCAGTTGGGGGACTAAAATGATAGAGCAGGATAAAATAATAATTATAGATGAGATGGTGGTCAGATCCCCATCGTGAATCTTGTGCCTGAAAAAAATGTGATTTCGATGTATTTTGGGGCAATAACATGCGAACTTGAGGGAAAAAGGAAGCCACACAAATCTTAAAATTGCTGGATATTTGCTCCAAAATTGGATTTTTGTGGCTTTCTATTGCATGTTCTAGGGCATGGGTTTTTTAAATGTTAAAACATGTGATTTTTTAGGGAAGAAATTTCGATGGTTTTCGGGCTAAAGCATACGATTTTGAGGAAAGAAAGGGAAAAAATTTGGGGGAAAAAATAGGAAATACCAAGATAGTGGCCAGTTCCCAAGATCTGCAATTCTGGAATTCTGGCAATGAAAATTCTATGCCCTACTTCTCAGAATATTATGAGCTGGCTAGTTGCAGTAACATATACAAATATGTATGCCTGTCGAACGTATCAATTATCGAGCCGAGTGGAGTATGCTTATATATAAGTGCATTCCTAGGTTCAAACACAGCCTAAATGACACTTGAGTCGACAAATTTAACACACTATTTATATGTATGAACAGTCACCATATTTATGAAAGAGCAATTATTATTTTTGTGTAGGGGTGGTTGGTGGGCTAGGGGTGCAGTTGTGAAAAGGGAAGTGTGTCTAATGTTATATGTACCAGATTTGTAAGAATTATTTTCAATTTGCTATGATTGATGGGCTGGGGAGGGGGAGGTGGGGCTGTTGTCAAGGTTAAGGTTGCCAACATTTTACATGGGCGTCGGAGTAAAATTCTTCATAATTTTTCGAGTTAAGAATCATTGGGGTCAATGTCAAGGTGACCAGCAACAAGCATGGGTGTCTGAGTCAGTGGTGTAATATTTTCCTACAATGTTATTACAATATTTCGTTTTTTTTTTCTCGTATTTCCCTGGATTCCAGTAAACGTCTATGATGTCAAGGTCAAGGAAACTGGCCTCCAACATGGGTGTCTGAGTCAGTGATATAACACTTTTATTAGTGCCTTTCGATTTTTGCAATATTTTTCTCGATTTTTAATGACTGGGGATTGTGAGGATTTTAAATAAGGGTCGGTGACGTGGTTAAGAGGGGGTGAGGTGAAGGGAATGGGGCGAGTGTGAGGTTAACATTTTATGCTTCTCAATTGTTAGAATTTTTGAGAATTTTTCTCGATTTTTTATGATTGGGTAAGAGGTGGTAGATTGTTGGGAGTGGTGTTGGAGGTGGAAAAGGGGGGGGGGGGGGCTTTTGGTTAGGGTTGGTGAGATGAGCGAGGGGTAGGGAAGTGTAACAGTTTTTGTTCCTAGATTTTTGTTTTATATTTTTTTGCTTTTTAAAAAAATTGATTTAAGGTCATTCAATGTTACGAGCACACAGTCAAGGTCAAGATCAACAAGATTTAATATGGGAATTTGGTACCATCACAATGTGACCAACCTAGGCCACCAAGACACCCGATATTGCTGGTGGCTCCGAGCTCCGAATTTTGAACCCTGAACTCGAATCGTTAATTTATATCTACTAATGTGCAATACTAAACAAATTGTACAAACATTTACTTAGAAATACAAAATAACAATTTGCAGGTCAAATATAAAAAAAAAAAATTACCTATTGCATTATAGGAATATTGTTTTATCGAGCAATTATACTGGCTTCATGACAGTAGCATATCTATGGTCACAAAAGGTAGGTTCCGCCTTGTAGTGAGCATGTGCCAAAACAGTAATTCCTCCGAGTTAGTTTTGAAATACTATTTTATTTACTGATTTTTAGCAGGTTTCATATGGGAGACTTGGGAGGACAAAGTATGCGAAGATTATTGCTGCCACTCTGTGTGGGTTGAGATATCATGAATTAATTTTATTCAGCTTTTGGCCTTTGTACATTGGTTTCTCTATGCACAAAATGGGAGCTCTCTTTTCTGCCAGTTTTGAGAGTGTCAGATTTTTCATGGCAGTTTGTAGTTCATGTTGGTGATTCTTCAGTGGCTTTGGGGCAGTGCTAGGTCAGTGGAAGGCTCGTAGAATTGCTCCAGTATCTTTTGCTAGCCAAACATTGGCAGATACAGAATATAATTTGTGTGTACAAGAAGGAAATTTTGACATGCTTGTTCCTCCTTGAAAAGTTTTCCTTGTATATTGAACACTATGAGTGTGACCTTTATTCTGACAGCCAGACTCTGAGATGGGTGCTCAACCACCCTCAACAACTGGGAAATTTGGGAAGTTTGCACTACTTCTAATGCAATTACACTTTAGAGTGCATCATGTTCGTGGCTCTGACAATCACTGATTGATGTGTGTTGTCCTTCATGTTTGATCCTGTGGATTTAGGAATATTAATAATAATGCTATTGGGTGACTGGCAAATTCATCCCCCCGACCCTTAAAATCCTTTCGGGCCCTTTCTGAACTTCTCAGCACCTATTACTGTCACTACGTCTTCCTGCAATACATTTAGCTGCCTCACCGACCTCACAAGCACGGGTTGCCTATCGTGCTCCATTATCCTCCATACCATCTGTATCTCGGCATTATTGTTATTGTTACCTCCCCTTCTGTACACCAACCCAGAAAACCAGCAACTCAACTTCACCATCTCCCCTCACCATTAACCTTCCTGTATAAATTAATCAGCCTCTCCACTCTTCCCCTGTCTTTCAATGAATTCTAGTCCATCTCCTTCATCATCACTGATGGCCGAAAGTTCCTTCATCCTTACATTCCTGCCACTGCCTTCTCCACTTATCCTTCACCAACCTAACTGCCCTTTGCATATTCTTTAGCCCCTCACCTCCACCACCACATACAAATCTTATTCCACTGCTTCATATTACAATAAAGATCATAACATTATGCCATTAGCCCTTTCCTTAACATCACTACTCAATCAATTTTGTAAAATCCTCAGCATTCACAAAGCTCTCCGACATATCATAATCACTCGTTATACCTGCTTTTTCCACCGAAAATTTCCCTTCAGTACTATTTCCAGGTATTTATATTCTGGTACTTCCTATATTTCCTGTCCCTTCTTTTGTGCCCCTGCTCTTTGCCCTCTTTGTCGTAAACCTCACTTTATTATTCCTTCGGTGATTGATCTTCATCATATTCCTCTCAATCCGTGACCATATCCAAGCAATGTCATCCCACATGTTGTTCTCACAACACACCTCTGCATACAACACACAATCCACAAACAATCTCATTATTTTCCCACCCACTCCCATTCACATGTAATTTGCCATTATGGTAAACAAGGGGCCAAGAACACATTCGCGTGGAAACCCTGATGTCACCCAGCCATATCAGAGAGTGTTTCCCCTACTTTTACTCTTTGCCTCCTTCCCTTAAGAAATCCACCAATCTATTCTACTACATACTTGTCCACAAGGAGCTCATCCACCTTCCTCATCAAAATACCATGGGGAACCTTGTCAAAAGCCTTTTAGCAGTAAATGAAGCCTGCAGAACCTGCCTCCCTTCATCAACTGCCTGCACCAGATTTTCCAGCAGCCCTGTGATTTGCATCTCACACCAATATACCTTCCTAAATCCATATTGGTACTCCTGAAGCCAATTCCTCTCATTCATGACATATTGAAGAGACTGCACAATCACTCTCTGTATTAACTTCCCTGTATTTGATGTAAGGCTCACATGCATTTAGCTGCCTGGCCTCACTTTATCCTCTCCCAGCTTGTGTACTGGTGCCACGAATGCCTCATTCTATCGCAATGGTAACCTACACTCCTCTAGTGACCTGCTAAACAACAACACCTCCAGACATCTAACTACCTCTCTTCTACCAAACTGAAGGGTTCCAATTCATATTCCATCTGGCTCCACTGCCTTGTCGCACTTCAACACGCCGATTATCATAGTTATCTCTCATAGTCTCATCTAAAGCCCCTGTCCCCAATCTCATCCCTATTCCGATCATTCTGTACCTCAAACACTTACAAGTACTGAGCTTGTAGCATCTTCATGTTTTATTTCTCATCTGTCACAGTAAAGCCATCCATACCTTTCAGAAGCAGTATACCTTCCTCTCCTGACCTTACTTTCTTAATAAACCCAAAAAAATTCCGCCATTTCTTACCTTTTTCTTCCTCAACTATGTTCCCCAAGTATTAATTTCTTGTGTATGTGACATTTATCTACCCATCTGCTTCATCCATTCCTTAACACTCCATCCCCTTGTTATGCTATGTATTCGCCAACTCATTCTTTTCGGTCTTGTAATCTACTATCCATAATATGGTGGATCCCCCCACCCAGTCCTTAGCATTTCCTTTGGTACAAAATTCTTCAGAATTGTCTCTATTGTATAGGTAAATTAGCTCCACAGTACTTCTACACTTTGCTCTTGAGCGCACTTCAGAAACCCATCTGCCAGGAAGTGTTTTGCCCCCTTCTTATTGACTCGCCCATACTGCAACGCCAACCTATTCTTAGCTTGTTCTACCTTCATATCCCCTAGCCTTATTTCCACCGCAGAGATGACATGGTCACTAATGATATAGTAGTTTCCAGAATTCTTAATTCAGTAATGCAGGGGTTGTCATGTATTCGCAATTAAAGTAGGATCTTGCAGCAGGAGTTGTTTGTTCCTATGTTGAAAAGGACAGCTTGTTATATTTCATTGGAAAGGTTGACTGACCGAGGGAGTTCATATTTCTGGAGTCTTTGCCTCCTGTATTTTTAAGTACTTTCATGATTCAGTTTTTGTGGTCATTTGGGAGTATGTAAAATATTTCAAAAGTGTTGAGTTGTCAATATGTAATCTGTAGACACAATCATTTGGGGTATATATATTTGCTGTGTTGGCACATCTGATGCGTATTGTCGTTGTGGTTACCGCTGTTTCTGTGTATGTATCATCTAACCATTATGTGTAGTATTAAATAAAGTTTTGACATGATATAGTGTTTAATTACAATAGGATATGGGTCCAGGATGCAACCACGTACACATAATTCTTCAAGCACGGTGAATAGGCGAGGTTTGCATACACATTGGCAACTGGATGTAATTGAGGACGTCTGGATCCTTTTTCGCCACGAGATCTCGCGAAGCGGCGATTAACTTCGCTACCATGGCGAACTCCGGATCGCTACCTCAAATTGATAAGTTGGAAGGTACTAATAATTACAATAACTGGAAATTTTTGATGGAGATCTTCCTAGTGCACCAATATTTTGTGGCATTGTGTCTTCCTCGATGAAGGTGCAAAAGCGGCCGCCGACCCAAAGAAAGACCAAAAGGCAAGAGCAAAGATTTGTTAAATGATATAGCCTCACTGCCTCATATATGTTCGCTTGTCAAAAACATTTAGGGAAGCAAAGGATTACCTCTAAAGTGTTTACGAAAACAAGGGACTTACAAGGAGATTAAGTCTTTTGAGGAAGTTGTTCGGAGTGAAACTGGAGAATCACAAGACCATGGAAAAATATGTATCGGAGGTCATGTCACTTGCACAGCAACTAGCAGACATCAGTGCACCGATTGACAACTAGTTTGTGGGAGTCATTGTGAATACTAGCTTACCATCCGAATATGGTCCTATGGTGATGGCACTGGAAAGTTCAGGGGCCACGATAAAAATTGACTTTGTAAGGGAGAAGCTCATTCGGAAGGACATTAAACATACACTTGTGGATCAGAGACATTAAGGTGATGCAGCCTGTGGAGCCAACAAAAGGTATGAGTCGTCCTCAAAATAATTGACCAGTATGAACTTTGATAAAAATTGGAGCCATGGAGTATTCAGATATTTTAGTTGCAATGAGTCAGGCCACAAGGTATGTGACTGTCCCAAGAAGCAAGGAAGGAGTAAATCGCGAGATGGCGACTGGTCGCTACTGACAGAGTTGTCTGCAAATGGAAATGGAAGTCATTCGTACGTAGACTCAGGCACCAACAACTATATGACGAACTGCAAAAGTTGGTTAGAGGAATACCATGTTTCAGAACAGCAAGAATTTACGTGTGCTGATAGCGAGAATATGTGCGATTGGTAAAAGGGAGGTAAAAGTTCAGGTAGAAGGCAAGGGGAATGTGAAAACAACCCAAGGCATTATTTACATGTTCAGTCTATCGATGAATTAAATTATTTATGGCCAGTAGGTGCAAATCATCAAAAAAGACATGGCGATGGTGTCCACTACTGAAGGCTGTCAGATTTATAAAGACACTGATTGCAGCATTGAAGGTGAAGTGGTGGAAATTGGGTCTGAAGAAGGATGGGGGGGGGGGGGGATCTGTTAACTAAGTGTGATACCAATCAAAGCTAATCTTGCACAGTGGATGGTAACAAAAAGATATTGTGGCACAGGATATTAGGGCAAGGGAATTAAGCTGGAATAACATGAAGTTACTTCGAGATGGCATGGCATTAGGTATAGACATTGTGAGTGAAGATGAGAAGCCCTGCATCCCTTGTCTCGAACGAATCACTCAAGAAACCTTTCAACACAAATGGATCCAAGAAAGCAGAATACAAACTAGTACTTATTCACACAGATTTGCGCAGGCCAATGGAAATAGAGTCCATAAATGGCGCTCGGTATTTGCTGATATTTATCGACGAAGCCTCCCAGAAGACATTCGACTACTTCATGCCAAAGCATGATGTGTCAAGCAAGTTCTGCGAATTCAAGGCCAGGGTATAAAATGTAACCAGAAAGAAAGTCAAAATACTTCGGCACAACAACGGAAAGGAATATGTTAACCAAATGATTCATAGGATACTTGGAGTGGCTGGGATAAAGCATCAGTCAACAGTCGAGTACACCCCAGAAAAAAATGGGGTTGTGGAGAAAGCGAATAGGACCATTGTTTAGAAAGCTCGTACAATATTGCAACATGCCGGACTAGATAAAAAATATTTGACTGAGGTAGTTAACAGAGCCATTTGTCTAAAGAATAGATCACCAACAAAGGCCTTAAAGAAGAGACATGATCGGGACAAAAGGTGGATTTGAGCAAGTTGAGAGTGTTTGGATGTACCGCCTTTATGCATGTACCCAAACAGCAGCAGAAGAAATGGGATGCCGAGAGAAGAAGTATGATATCAACCTTTGTCCAGGTATAATGAGCCTAACATCGAATATACCATATCAGTGAAACAGCTGGCAGAACAGAGTTGTAATAATCAACAAGAAATCTGGACATGTCCACTGCAAAATGAAGAACGAAGGTTCCCAAGAAAGGAAAGATTTCTAAAGAAGTTCCTGATGTGGTGATGCATGTTGGTGTTCAAGATGAAGAGGGGGAATATGGCAAGTGTAACTATATACAAAGCCCGGCTGTTCGCGAAGGGTTTCGCCCAGGAAGGTGGGATTAATTATGGAGAGACCTTCTTCATTGTGGTGAGTAACTCGACAGTAAATATACTACTGGCACTCGCAACTAGGCGGGAATGGGACATAGCCTATCTAGACATTGCAACAGCCTACTTAAACGATGAACTGGAGGAGGAAGTGATAATAAAACAACCTGAGGGCTTCGCATTTGCAGGCTAGGAAATAAAGTTATGCCTTCTTAAGAAAGCATTGTGTGGCCTTAAACATTCATCCAGTGTATGGAAAGAGAGACTGCATGCTGCATTGCTTGAGATGGGATGTAAATTACCTGAGCATGAACTCTGTTGTGTACAGCAAGGTTTGTGTAGAAAACATTTGTTGCTGTGTATGTTAATGATCTTGTAATTTAAAAAAAATGTGGATGAAAAAGGGAAGCTAAAGGATGAAATAATGAAACATTTCAAAAGCAGGTATCTCTGTGATGCAAGCAGTTGCCTTGGACTGAGAAGTCAGCATAACAGAGAGAAGGGAGAGATCTACTTCGATAAATGCAAATACCTATCCAAAATTCTAGATAGATTTGCAATGAGTGACTGCAAACCAGTAAACACTCCATTGTATGTAAATTGCGACATGAGTAAAGTAGATCCCATTTACATTGTGGACTTGTGTTTGCTGTACCAATACTGCTGTGTGGATGAGACCTGAAATTGTGAATACTGGGAGTGTGCTTGGTTAATTTAACAAAGTATATAATGAAGAGCACTGGAAGGCTGCAACGAAATTATTAAGGTACTGAAAAACTCTTCCAGCTACTGCCTCTTGTACACGAAAACAGGAAACGACGTCTTCGGCTACGTGGATGTTGATTGGGCCAATGACAAGCAAGACACAAGATCTTACATAGGTTTTGTATTTCAATTAGGAGGAGCAACTGTCGCCTGGGAATCTGGAAAGCAGCGAATAGTAGTCTTATACAGCACAGAGGCTGAGTAGATGGCCTTGCGAGGCAACCAAGGAGGCAATTCATATCAGAAGTCTGCTGCATGAACTGCCTGGGAAGAAAACCAACATTGTGTTATTCAATAACAACCAGGGGGCTCAGAAGTTGGCAAATAATCCTGTGTTCCACAACAGGACAAAGCACATCGACATTCGCCATCACTTTGTCAGGGATGCTGTCAGGATGAAGCTGGTCGACATATCCTACGCACCTACCTAGAGGGTGATTGCTGACATTTTGAACAAAGGACTACCTAGTGCTAAACACAGTATATTTATAAAGGGTGTAGTCATTTAGTCTCCAGATTAAGACAGAGTGTTGAAGTTGGCAATATGTAATCTGTAGACACAAACATGAGTTATATATATTTTTGTGTTGGTACACCTGATGCGTATTGTTGTCGCATTTTCTGTGCATGTATTATCTAACTAATATGTAGAGTAGTAAATATAATTTTAACATGATATTGTGTTTAATAATTGCACCAAAAATGTTTGTGTTCATATTGCCTGTTCATTTACAATTATAGTTAAAAAATTTAACGAAGCTAAATAAATTCAAATACCTACCAGAATATCCTTGATCAGTTATGCACCTTGAGATTTTGAGTGCATTGAAGTATTACAAAAACCAGAACAGTTGTGTTTAATCTTGTAGAACACCTTTATGAAGTTTGTAATTTTCTTGCCTTTGCAAAACATAAGAGGATCCAGCATTGTAAAGGTGCTTTCAGAACAGGTTTGGAAAGAATTTGGTGGATCAGCAGAGTTGGTTACTGACGATGCGCAATATTTTCAATCGTTTTTGTTTAAGGATATGTGCTTCTGCTGGGAAGTAAAATATCTTACTTATTGTCCGTATTTTTCAAAGGGGAACCAAGTAGTTAGTCAATACCAACTTCAAGCCTTTTTTAATACAATTTTATATCAGAGACCAGACACTGTGGGATAGGGATCTTGATTTTACCAATCTGGGGTTTAATAGTGCCTTGCATAAGTCCATACTCCCTCTCTCTGTCTCGTCTGCCACCTGAGCAATTTTATTTTGAACATCTCGAATGTCCTGTCCTTGTCTGTGACATCCAGTGATTCTGAGAAGGACTGTCTGATGATTGAGCCTGCCCTTGTTTCGGTGCCACGAAACTGGGAGTGGCTGTTTATCTTGACCATTCGAGAGTTCTGGTACCTCTTTGTGTCTGTGATGTGGTTTTTTTCGAAATTTCACTTTGGCCAATTGTAGCAAGGACTAGGGCTATAAACGTATCACCATATTCTCTGGGCTTTTGTTATATCCCAATTTTTAGGCCCAAACACTGTCATAATGACTAAAACTAACTTGGTGTGTAAATTTTGAGAAGCCCACGTGTCACAATTAAAGGAGTACCATGACTATAGTCATCCGACCTCGTTCCTCGGCCAGCAAATGCCCATCGTGGGCCATGCGCGCACGAGGTACAGAGTTTTGTGATGTGTGTGTTTGGTGCATCGGAACGTCATGTAAAGTGCAGTGAAGTAATACCCGGATTGCCGAGAGAATACTGTCAAGTGTTTATGTTAGTATATAAGGATGCTTATGCATTTGTTTTTCCTGTGCGCTTTCTTTGTAAACTAGTGTTAATTTTGTGTTCCTTTCATTCCAGTCAAACTCCATTGTTCGGATATGTGCTTGCTATAGGGCCACCATTTCCAGCGCGGACTCATGTCCCAACTTCCGACGGCCATTCTGTAAGCTTAAGCCAGATGGCGGGTGCCATATAGTATATGGGGGCTTAAAATTTTGCTCTACCTGATCTTGTAGTTCTGTTATTCTTCTGAAACCTTTTTTGTTTATAACCACAGCAGCCAGGCCTTTCCATTATATGGACAATCGGCTTTTCACATGTGTAACGAGTGTTTAACCTCGAACTGGTTCGGATGAGGTTTCAAGTAATTTGGTTTGTGGTCTGTGCTTTTGTACTGTGTTCCCACTGCAATGGGTTTATTTAGTGCCCTATGCTTTGTACAGAGTTTTGTTGTGTTTTAAATGCTGGATGTCTTTGGATTTCACATCCTTATGTTCGCCCTAAATTCTTATGTTGCAGTGACTTGGCCACCACTGTACTTGCAATTGGCAGGTTCTTTGGCCAACAAAGCGAAGATTATGTGTGAGTTATTGACATTATTTAATTAGCCACCTGGCGACACCACAACTCTGGTAAGTGTTTTTGCACACCGTGTGGACATGCATGAAATCACGGCCTGGTTCCCTGGGATTACAACTGCAACTCCACCTTAGTTAACTCCTCACCACTTGATGCCGATGAAACAGTATATTATTTTTTGTTGATGTCAAGGTTGTGAGCCGATGCATCATTTTCTATGAGCTTATTACTTTGCACCGATTACCTTCAGAATGTAGCTCTCGATCGAAGCATGTCTGAAAATACATTGATTGCAGAGGCACCCAATGGGTAGAACTTCGCATGTACAGTTCCCAGAGTTTGAATATAATCTGAATTTATTGATTATGAATTTTGTGATTCCAGATGCAATAGTCTATTCAATAATGCCAAGATTTGGTTTCATATTTGGGATCTGTTAGTTCTCTCACTCTTACTTCAATATTAATCTCATCTATGTACTGCCTGTATTTTGTGTGTCTTTGCTTTCGTTTCTACTGTGGAGAACTTGCGATGTTTAGATGTAAGTTATGATGAATAACTTTGGACTGTGGCTATGAGGGATGTTCTATGGGGTGAAGGATACACCATCATCGTGCCATTGCACTTTACAATTCACCTCAATGCTATTACTGCAGGCTCAGGCTCTTGGTGGGCATTACTAATTGTTTTCGTCAGAGGCTTCAGCAAGGCTACATCCAAACGTTCATGCCAGATAGATCTGAAGTAATGGCATTTGACTGATGATAAAATGTTCGTATACGATGTGTACCACTGCTGCTGATGGACTGACACCTCGGCATTCACAGCCACTGGTTGGCAGACTTCGGTACTAGGTGGAGTGGCAGTATTGCAATGATGAAATATGAACTGTTTATTTATAACTCCTTAATATCACCTAAAAGTTGGACTAGCACTGAAAAGGAGTCCCACAAATTATGTCAGCTGCTAATATATGCACATACCGGGTGTTCAGGAATTGTGTGGCCAAACTTGAAAGTGTTGTAGGGAACACTAAGATAATACATTTTTTTCAAGGAACACATGCCTGTAAAAGCCCCCCTGCGATTTTACAGGCTCGAAAATAAGCATGCAGGTTTAAATTTTGTGCATGTGTCAGCACAATTGATTGGTTGGGTAGGCTGTTCGCAAGAACATCACTCAGGGGAGATGGAGCGGGTAGAGAAGTGATAGCATGGCACTGTTGAGTACAGACTGGTTTCAGCATGAGTGTAAATGTATAAAAAGGCGCCAAACAACAACAAATGCTTAGTAACCAGCACAATGCATTGAGTTTAACGTGTATGTTGCAATACACATGGCTTAACATTATAACATGTTCGAAATGACGTCTAGCGACCTCAATACAGGCTTTACACGGACACACCATGATTTTTTCTGGATCGTGTATAACATTTTCGGTGTGTTTGACACCTGTTCATATGCTGCCTTTATTCTTGCACGCAATACTTCGGCTGTCACCATGGGTGATGTATAAAAAAATGCTTTATATGAAGCCGCGCAGAAAACAGTCCATAAGCCAGACCACAATGTCCTACTGATCGCCCTGGGCCCGGGGAAGTTGTCAAGATGTTTGTACACAGCACGTGTGAAGTGAGCTAGGACACCATCATGCAAAAACCACATCCTGTTACAGACAGCAAGTGGAACTTCTTCCAGCAAGAAGGGCAAGATGTTCTTCAAGCAGTCGAAATAAGCGCTGCCATTTAGGTGCGGGGGCAGAAAGTGGGGTCCAATCAGATAGTCCTGAACAATTCCTGGAAACACATTAACCACGAACTTTTACTGATGTGCCATGGCGAGTGTAGTGTGTGGATTAACGTCGCTCCAAAGTGACTGTTTTTGGTGTTCAATAAACTGTCTCTAGGAAACATCAACACTTATGAACCAAAGCGTGCAATTTGCACTTGCTGGGAGTGAAACCACTGACAAAATTCCCCATGTATGGAGAAATCCGCCGGACCAATTGCCGCACATTCCGAGGTTGTTATGGATGTATCAGCTGTTCGTGAAACACCTGCCAGACAGTCGAATTACTTACGGCATGTTGCACACAATGTCATAGGTACTAGTTGATGGCTGATCGGCGACCTGGTTTAGGACGTCGTCTTCAAACTGTGGTGTTCGTACTGACCTTCTGGCACAGACATCAGGATTATTCACCTTCAGACCTACCATGTCACATAACCGCTGGGCAACAGCGGTAAATGTGTTCCTGTGTAGCACACGCCTGTGTGGGAATCGTTCTTGATAGATACGGACTACAGCACGAACATTGCTCCGAGCCTCACCGTACACCAATTGCAAGTCCACTTGTTCTGCATAATAATTACATCTCCCCACAACATAGGTACAGTATAATAAATCACCGTTTTTTGCCTGTCACAATGCACTGGACTCGTGTTATTCGTAACATCAACACCAAACACAATTGAACTACTACTAGACTTTTCATCTGCGATATCTCCTTCGCCCTCCATCCTCCCGCCATGCTCGCAATGCCCAGGCTGTAGTGATTGTATATTCAAGCCATGGGGTTCTGCAAGCTCGCATTTGGGTGTTTTTTTTCATGCACGTAATCTCATAGGGCCACGTTTTCAGGCACATGTTCCTTGAATTCTACACCTTATCTTAGTGTCCCCTACAACCCATTCAAGTTTGGCCAAACATTTCCCGAACATCCTGTAAAATTCGTATCTTGGCTTGTTATTTAACCCAAAACCTTTTGTACTGAAGGCCAGAATTGTACTAGTGCTTAAAAAGTAGGCTGGTTTTCAGCTCAAAGATCAAACTCGCAGCTGTCGAAACATCGTAGTAAACTGGGGGTTGACACCTGATAACTTGTGCTCTACGAATGAAGTTGGTTCATGGTTGACTACCTAAAAGCATTTTGAAATCAATCTTGGAAGAAAAAATTCCTGCCTGTAAGTGCACATAATAATATTAGTGAAACACTGCTGTGTATAAACCAGTGAGGTAGCAGCAAATTAAGAATAGTTCTTCAATTTTTTATTATGTAAAGCATAATGTTTAAATTGGCAACAATGGAAATTAATTAAATTTCTTTCACAAATCCAGATGAGAACAAGTGCAACAGCATATGTAGGTTTTTTACTTTCGCAGATTTATGCGAGATACATGCTTCCTACAAGTCATGATGAAATGTTAATGTTTTCATGTCATTGTCAATGAATACACAGGGTTCAGATTGGAAATAATTTGCGAGGCTTTCAAAAGTTTTTGATATATCATAAACCAATTTAAGTGTGCATGTACTACAATCAATGCTGATACTTTGGAAACTTACCTGATTTAGGAATACTGATGAATGGAGGCTTGTGGAAAGCTTGGGCTTGTATCTCTTCAGCTCTAGATTCTGAACTCTTGGGTACCTCGTTTGAAGAACTAAAGGGCAAGATTTCGTTTGCAACTCCTTCTTCTTCATCTTCTTCTGAGAGTGCACTTTTTTCCAAAGAATTTCCGTACACATCCACGTAGTTGACTTCCTCGGATTGTCTTCTGTGTATAGGCCGGTTTAAATACTCCTGGTCTGAATAGAAGAAATAACAACATTATTTCATGTCACCTACATGGATACAGTACCAGCATAATTTTAATTTAGTCAGTCTTGCTATGAGGTTTGTTCCTGGAAACTAAAACTTTACAGGAAATAGCTTTGCACATGTAACATTTTTTTCATGATAACATTAATTGTTTTCTTTTTGCTGTTGCATTGGTACTTTGAAAAATTGAAGATTTAGCACTTGCAGGTGCAGTGTTTGCAAATGAATCTGTTTATAATTGTTTGAAGTTTTGTGCTATCATATTCATAAGCAGGGTAACAAATTCTGCTTAAGAGGAATTCGTAGAACCATTTTATTTTTAAAATAATTTCTGCATATTTTAAACATGGTTAACTATTGAGTTACATAAATGTAAAACTGGAAAATGGAGGAAACTAGTAATATTTTAAGAGATAATGTCATGATATATTATCACTAAATTGAGAAGATTATTTTGAAACCATTTGGTGGTAAGCATTACTAATTATGTTCAGGGAATGATCTACCGAAATGATTTCTTAAAAGCTGGTTATCTCTATTTTGCAGATGACTATGGTAATGGGGAATACACGTTGTAACTTATCACACAAGTTCTCAACCCTTACCCTACACATGAATAAATTCAATAGTCTCCTCGAATAATATTGTACAGCACACACCACCACATACATCATACAATTTTGTATAGCACACATCACATATGTTATACAACATTATTCGAGGGAACTTTTTAATTATTAAATTTTTTTTTTTACATAACCAATGATCCAGAATTCCCGGAGATCCGAAATGCCCAATGTCCCGACTGATTCGGATTAACGAGAGCATACTGTAATATGAAAACAGCAACTTCTTACTATAAAAACAAAATCATTTTTTTATTGACACATTTAGTTGTTAATTTCTGTCACAGTGATATTTGACAAGTGTTTCGAAATGGACAATCGAAGTTTTTCTTCATCTAAAAGTAACTTCGATATATGTGGTCATCATAAAAATAAAGTAAAAAGTGAATCTTTATTTTCCAGCTCAGCAAGGGTAGTAGTGAAGTAAGTATTTAGAAACATGTTCTTGGTTTTCATTTCTGGCCTGATAATGCTATAGCAAAGAGACAATTTTGACGTACTCATTTTTCTTCACAAAATTTCATGCTTGCATGTGAATGCAAAATTTCTTTCAAACTTAGTGAGCAGACTGCTACCAGTTGATCCTTCAAAATACGCCAAATGTATAATTCAGTGATTAGGTTCACAGTCATTACAAAAAAAAAAAATTCATATTTAAAAATCTATCAACTGCTATATGTAAAATTTTAGGTTGATTTTATTCCATATAAAGATATAAACTATAACTCATTAACACAAGTCCTGCATTGCCACATTTCTTCCAACTATGTGGTGTGCTGTGTATCAAAAGTGGTAACAGTGTACCAAAAGTGGTATCTCTATCTGTTTTAAAACAATACAATTATTTTCTTAGCAAGACACTTGTAATGTTGCTATGAAACATTTCCAAATGCGTTGTTTTAAGTATCAAAACGATATATAGCTGCTGCAATTGGAAGTTAACAGTGAATACATGCTAAGCTTGATTATCCCTGGATATATATAAGTTGGGAACCAACTTGTTGACCCACAAAGCCTACTGAATGTAGTAACTGTACTTTGTTGTTTTTGGTTGCCAACTTGGTTCATCACTTGGATAATTTTTAGAAACATAAATATCCAGTATTTAAGTAAAAAACCATGGTTTTCTCAGGGGTTAGTAACTAACCTCCCTGTTTTAAATTCGTGGTTCCTGGTGGATGGATTCTCTTGCAGGGTGTGGTGGCGTTCATGGTGTGAAGATATTCTCAAAGTGCTTCCATTCCCTCTGCCTTCTTCATGACAACTCCTGCTGCACCCCCCCTTACCCATTCTTTATGCTGGTTAGGACAACATGTGTGTGTTCTGGGAATGGCAGTCAGAGGCAACTGTCCTACTTAGAAACATAATTCATAGACTGAATTATTCAAATTTATTGTTACCGAGTAAAGAGAACTATAACCAGTTTATTTTTTAAGAAGCATTTCATAGATTCAAGATATCCAAGTAAAAATCTTTTCGCCATCTATTACTTTATATACAACTAGCGACCCGCCCCGGCTTCGCACGGGTGCAATTAAAATAAAAAACTGCTTAACCCGGCGTTAATTAGGTTGGGTAAACTCTCGTAAAGCATTAAAAAATTCACATTATAATTTAACAATTAATTAAATAATTTTTAAGTTAAAGTTTTTTTGCTGTTTTTATTTGATATTTTTTAACTTTTTTATAATTTTTCATATTAATATACATTACATTACAATGAAATTTATCTGAGATAGAAGTATTAAATATGTTATTGGCTAAGACATTCTCTGTAGACAATGTTTGACGTCCTGTTATTGTTTGGAAGCAAAATGTACTGTTTCTCGGGACTTCCAACTCGTGATAAACCAACATATAGTTGGCCATGGGACAAACACTCTTTTCGTAGGTCGATTCCAACCAAAGAGAAAGTTTGAACCTGGGACTTATTAATAGTAATCGCGAACGATGTTTTTACGGGAAATTGCAACCGTTTGAAAGATATTGGCTAATCCGTGGGAATCATGGGAATCCTCGGGATGTTTGCCAGCTGGGCGGCTGCTGGACCGGTGAGGATGGTCGCGACAATCAAATTTTCTTTCATGTCTTTAATGAACAATCTTGTGCCATTACACATATTAGGAGGGCTTATATTCCTTAAAAGCACGATAGGAGTACCGACTTTTAATGATAGTTCGTGAGGTGGCAAGCCAGAAGGATTAAGCGAATTTAGAAAATCTTGAGGAAAGTGGACGACATCGTCAACATTGGTGACTGTGTCAATCGACTTATAGGTTTTGACTTGGCCGGGAACTCTTTGTATAATGAGATTGTTGATTTCATTGACAGTGTCGTTCCTAGGCGATACTATTGCCCTGGAACACAACCAGTGAAAGTCTCTTTCTAGTAAATTTTCGAGGCCCGGATATACTGCTTCTATAAGATGCTGCAGACTGTGGACTATCTGACCTAATGTCTCATTTAAAATGATTTCAGCAGAATTAGTGCCCCACTTTAGAGAAGGAAAAACTCCTTCTCCAAGTCTGAGCAATTGTTGTGGGAAATATTTATGCGTGTCTCCACCAAGATAGGCTCTCGTATACGTTCGCAAATTTAGGTGTTGAGTAGAACTCCATAAGGGAGATGATTTAAGACATGCTTTGATGATATCTGCACGCGTCCCTTTTGTAACTACAGGGAGTGTCTGCCGAAAATCCCCAGCAAACACAAAAGTAACTCCTCCCATAATGGCTGTAGAGCTTCTAAGGTTGGCGCCGTACGCAGCACACAGCACGTTTTATTTTCCGAATCTGTCCGTCCTGCAAAGCCGTAGTACATTATTTTGTTCTATCATCAATAGTTTTCGCAGCGCACGCAATGTAATGAATTTTATAGGTCATTTATTTACACTTTGGGTTACATTATTGGAGTTTTAGTAGGGATCCCTATTGATTTTTAAATAAAATATAGGCTATGACACTCAGTGATAATGTAGCATTCTACTGGTGAAAGAATTTTTAAAATCGGATGAGTAGTTTCGAAGATTACCTCCTACATCCAAACACACAAACACACAAAGTTACAAACACTACCTATTTATAATATTAGTATAGACAATACCAGCATTAGTTTACCAGACAATTTATAGGTAGTAAAAGAAACAAGATGGCATTTTCACTCACCAGATATGTTCAGTAATGCTATGCACCTTTCTGCAGCTACTCTACAAGCATGTTTATTAATAAAACACCAATGAAAGAATTCGGGGCAGTTTCTACAGCAAATGTATACTTTTCACTTCTAGCTACGCACATAATTTCATTTTATGTACTCTAGTAAAATCCGATAATTCAAGGACTTTCAGCGACTTTAAGAACCCGGCATTCACATCAACCATATCTTAAAGGAGGAAAAAGTGCATATTTACGTTTTTTATTTGTACTTACTTGCAGGCATTCCTGCTCTTGAATACAGTTCAGACTTTGAAACTTTAGCCAAATAGAAAAACATCAAAATATTGCACATTGTCACTTTCTACTTGAGAAAACGGCAAACCATGTCAGAACTTCTGTGTGTTTATCAACACTTTAGTGCCGTACAGTTTCAGGGCCATGTCTAGAAAATGGGGTTAATGGGGTGTCTAAGAGGGCTGCAGCTTCCCTGTTTCCAAAATTCAGTGTTAAGATAATGCAATTTGTCTTCAGTAATGCTGCGTTACAACCCCTTCCCCGCCTGTCTTTTTTAGCCTGTAAACTAAGAAGTCTGTCTAAAATCGTAGTCCATACCATGCTTTGTGTTACCACATGAATGCTCGATATGGGAGGGAGTTCTGTGTTCTGACTGGGGGTCAAGGGGCAAGGCTCATTGAGAGTACTTGATGAAGAATGGAAATGTCACCTCTATGCAATACATACTTACCACAGGGAACTGCACGACACTTCTTTCTCCTCAACAGCCTCTGAGGACACGCTTTACCGCCATTTACTGGAGAAACCTATGGCACAGTGTTAAACAGTGAATATTATCTTCACTGCTGTGTGCTACATCAAGTTAAATTACATTAAAATCATTTACATTCATGTATATTTAGTCTCCTTTCCAATCTGGTAAAATCATATGTTCTTGAGATGGGAATGTACAGCACTGTACGCACTTAAGATGTAGTCAGAGACCAATTAATTTGTTGAATAATTTTTGTTAACAGTATTCTTTAGGTTATATACGTTTGTTGAAACTGCAATAAAATTTTTCGTTAGTAAAATTTTATAACTAATTTTATGCGAAATTTGTGGCATGTGACAACGGCAATAAATTGAAATAGGGTTAATTCCTTATCAAAAATTATAGAAACTGAGTAATATTGCCTCTCCCACATCATCAGATGCACAGTAGGCCGTGTAATGTTAAAAAATATATATTTTGTCATTCCTGTTTAATATTGCACAATAATTTCATTAAAATGGAGCACAAGAAGTGAACATACTTATTCGAAAATTATGCATGCGTGCCGTATAACAGGATGTTCGGCTGTAAATCAGTTAATTATGAATGGCTGAGTATGTTTTACTAAATCACATATGGCTTAAAATTTCCTTTTATGTTTGTGAACACAGGTAAGTTGCTAACACAAATATGCTTACTATTTTGGAATCCAGACAATTTACGTTTATCTTGAAGATGACACAGTGCCTTTTAAGGGTATGATATAAGATTCAAATTAACCGAAGTGTCACTGGATAAAGAGGTACCTGATTATATGTGTGCACTTAATATAGGCGGTACAGATACAGGTGTTCTGGGAGAATAACGTTGTAGGCTCAGGAGGTACCTTGATGGTGCGTGTGCGCTGTTTGTACCCCAGGCCGCACGAGGCACTGCAGGGAGACCAGTGGCTCCACGGGGATACCACACAGTCAATCACACGCCCATTGAGTGATGTGATGCTGGCATGACTGCGTGCGGTTTTTACATAGGGGTAGGTGGGTGCAGTCAGTCCCAAGTTGTGCAAGTTGGTGATCTGGTTACCTGCCACCAGCCCACCAAAAGGCCCTCCCTCCGTTGTTGCCTCCTCAGCTGCAACACCACAACACCATTCGCTGCCACTTACTCCATTTCCTACATCAAATTGCAAAAATGTAACAAAAAGTATGGGGGAGCTAGACTAAGAACACACAGCCCTCAGAACTGATCTCAACAGATTTCAGGGATGTTCCTCATAATTTGAACTTATAAATAATAATTAGTTGTTTAAGCAGGAATGTACTCGGAAATTACATATAATGCATAGTCCCATTGCTCTAAGTTTCTAGAAATCATTTGGAAACTTCCAGTAGTTGTTTCAGGAGTGACTGGTTGTTTAGTGGTTAGTCACTGGTCCCTGATTTGATCCCAAAGCTTGATGGATGACAATTTTCCACCTGGGGATTTTCATGTGGCAATACTGCCATGAGGAGTTGGTTTTCTTGGGATCTGCCATCTACGTTCCTCATTCTGCCACTGCTTAACCCCTATAATCTCACTTCATCTCTTTTCCTGGTTAGCAGGGAATGACAGTTGTGTCCCTGGGTAGCGCATTCGGCTCCAGCTGTCACAAGCCTGGTTTCGTGACAGACGTGTTGACCCTGTCTGGTAAGGAATATTATACCTGTGACTCCGGTGCACATCTGCTCACAGGCTTCCTGAGTGTTGAACTTGTTCCTGTTGCCCCTGCAGCCGCCGTACTCAAATTGCTGGCAGGACAGCATCTCCTTGTCAAAGTACCAACGGATCTCGGTGTTGTAACATGGGCCCTTGTCCTTCTCCATCAGGCATATCTCTGAAAACAGGTAGAGCAGTGTGTTGGTACCAATGTGGTTTCTAGACCACTGTAACTAGGAGGTCCTGTCTATCCATAACTGTGGGACATTTAACCCTAACTTACTTTGACCTTCATATTATGACTAGGTTAATGAAGCCGCTTTCCTGGAGGTATTTTCAAGTGTGAGGCTCAGAACAAGGATGCGATAACGGCGACACTGGCTTGTGTGTCAAGTGCGACATTGCCTCTATATCCATGACTGTGAACTGGCGTGTACTGTTATTGTCGTAGCTACCTGCTGTGTTTTATTCAGTAAACCAGCAATTTTACCGATGAAAAGTCTGTAGCAAAGTTCAATACAGTTTCCTATCATAGTTTCTCTCTCAAGTCCAAGTGGTATGTTTTGAGATTCAGTTGTCTGAAAAAGCTAACAATGCTGGAGGGCCCCAAAGTAATATTTATCGTATGTGTACAATTCGTCATGTTGAAAGCTAGTTGTCAGTTATAGAAAAGGGCCTTGCTCCTGATTGGATAAGCCGCACTGTGAGATTGTCTCTGTATGCTAGGTCCAGCATCTGGCAGGTACATCACTGAGCATTGATTGTTGAGTGACAATTCTACATATTTCTGGTGCGTGTGGGTGGAGTTCAGGACTCGTATAACTGCCTGTGGCTGTGCATCAATACTGTCTCATTACTGCAGTGACATGCAAGTTATTTATATTTGTGTGTTTGACTTGCGTGGCTGGTACAAAGAAATGAGATTTGGTATGGATACTTTAATTAAAAATAACAGTTTATTTTACACCTTGCCTAACATAAGCTGCTGTATTGTGGTCATACGAATGTAATATCAAAGTGTATCATTTACTAGATGGTTTATGCACTAATGTGCTAGACCTCTGCCTAGAGCAGTAAAATGATCTATGAAAATTAAGTGGGCTAATGTCATATCTAAATGCAGACTTTTACTGACAGTCATTTGGAACTGATGATCACATCCTTCCTTCATATGGAACACACCCTAAATGTACATTTCTTCCAGAAACTTAGGCAGTTTATATTGCTTGGTTCTTCAGCCAGTAAGTACTGCTATAAAATCATGTTCCTCAAAATTAAGCTATACAGAAAATCACTTTGTTGAAGTTCTATTTTCCATAAAAACATTGGCAAATCCATTGTTTTGGTTTCAAGAAGCCTTAATATATTAAGAATTGTTATATTAATTGAATCATGCATTTTTATAGAGAAAATTTGAGACCTACATAATTAGGAATGAAGAAATAAAATATTTATTATTCCTTACTTATCTATAATTAATAACTTTATATTTTTTAACAAATAACCATTTAGGCAAATTATTTTGCAAGTGCTGTTTGCTATTGCTGCATGCATTGTAAAATAATTTGTTATGCTAGGACATGAATGTGATTAAAATTTTTTTATAAACAGAAAAATTCAAGTCATAAAAATGTGGGGCAGCTATAGTGGGTATCTGGGGAATTTATTCTCTCCCACAAATACACTACATTAATTCTTAAAAATTAATTTTACAGTTAGTGTAACTTTATTCATTTATTTATTTAAACTGACTTAAGTGATATTTTTTTTGGCGCACACAATATTTTGAGATGATAATATGTTAAAAATTACAAGACAAATGAAGTTGGTTCTCAAATTTTAAAAATGTGGTTATTTCTTTTTCACACCATTGAGTTATTACATTTATTCACAGGGAGTATTTTTAACCACCTTTTCAGCAACATACATTAAGCTGTTGTAAACAAATATAGCCCTAATATCTATATCATCCACATTTTCTAAATGCCAAACTCATTGCCATAAATCTGAACATTATGCAATGTAATTGTACGTCAAAACTTGGAACAGTTTTTCTCTGCCGACTTACCTGGGAGTAGTGAGTACTGAAACACATGTTCAGATAGTTGCCAGTGATTCTTTTCATGGTTGGATTTCAAAAGTGTTCAGTTTACCATGAACAAACTAATTAGTGTTCACATGCCATTATATGTATCGGACTTATCTTTTGGGATGCCAGTTTTAAAAGTGTTCAGTAGACTATTGGCGAGGTGTGGTGTAAAATGAGTGCAGCAACATGGATAGGGCTGCAGTGGCCAGTGCACTGTCCTCACGCCATGGAAATCTGGGCTCGACTCGTCGTAAGGTCACAATTAGATTTATAAACGTGGGAAAGGTGAAAGAAGGTTCTATTGATCGGCATGTTGTCTTTGGGTGCTTTCATTATGGCACCCTTGCAATTATACCACTACCTTTGGGAACTTGTTTTACATACTGTTATCATGACAGGAATGACAATACTGGCAGTAAATGGCAAAGAGGTTGGTGGAGTACCTCGCTGCTGCTCAGTGGGCGGGTCGCAGGACTGCAGTGGTCCCTCGCACTCCTCCTCTTGGATTGTCTCCGTGTCACAGTCGTCGCCGTCCTCTGTGGTGGTGTCATCTTGCCCTGGGTCCTCCTCTCCTTGCATCACACGGGCGATCATCTCCGTGTTGAAGTCCGTGGTATCGTGATAGCGGTTCCTCATGCGGGTCCCATGGCCGCAGCTCACTGAGCAGGTCGACCACGCCGTCCACTCGGTCATGCGTGGACACTTGGAACCTCCCTCCTACACAACACAGATACTGCTATGGTTCCATTACAGGAACATGTTCTTGTTCCTGCGGTCCACATGCCAAACACTTAGCGTTCTATGTGGCTAACGCTCTATACAGTATGTATCGAGAGTTGTTGCACAGGAGCTAAACTTTCTTAAATACAAATAGGAAATAATTTAAAATCCATTACTAGGTGTTATTAATTATATTAAGGTCTGACCACACATAGAAGGGCTGGCTCAGAGTAGGGCCCATTCTAGGTAACAGATGACATCCAGCTTTGATAGGCAAGTGCCACTATTTTCAGGGCAATAACTAGGCCAGGTACAAATTTGCAAGGCAGTTTGCGTGAGGTATGGTTGCATTAAGTGGTACTCATATTTTCTCATTAAATATAATAACATGTTTTCAAATGCTATCAATAGTGACTTAGGAATTGTGACACTAGCACTAGAAGACGAGGGTGTACATGAGTTAAGGGTTTAAAGGAACCACTGAGTTTACAGAATTTGGAAAAATAGGCCAGTGGGAAGGGAGTTTGTTACTTTGTTCCTTCATTTGATGAATTACATGACAAACATTTTATGGGTATTTTAGAATAACGCAGCATTTATTACAAAATGCAATTTTTATTACTGGAGATTATTAGTAAAAAAATGGATATCCTTTAGGTAGTCTGTCATTTCACCAAAACTGTGCCTAGTGTTCTGCAACTCTGAAATTTCCCGAAGTACTGATTAGATTCAGTACTGGGTCTGGGAGCAAGCAAACAAAACTACTTTCCCGAAGCTTTGACCCAGACCAGATACTACCCTCGTAGGTGACAGAATGTGTGAACCTGCTAATTTATTTGTATTGCGAGAGTTAGTTCAGAGCACCTTCAGTCCCCTGTATGGCACCTGGCTCTGGTCCATATCTGGTATTTGTGGCGAGACCTTTAAACTTGTCAGTATCTGTGTAACATATGCTCCTGTGTTTAGATGGTTCACCTTATGGCCATCTTTAATTATATGCCAATTAATGCCTTTCCTTGTATACCGAAAAACTAATAGAAGGATGGCATACAATCTATAAACTAATTCAAACTTTTATGCCAATTGTAATGAGGTGGTGCTGAGGCCTGAAGGAACCAGACGAGGTTAAGTGTCTGGGAGATGGTAATTAAATAAGGCGCTGGCAGAAGAAAGGAGGCCAGTAGGTGTGTATATAAGAGAGGACGTCACAAGGTTGCCCCCCAGTAAGTCACCAAGTCACCGCGTCATCGAGCTGTGGGTCAACGACGTCGAGTGGTCTCGGCTAACAAATTCAGTGGTGAGTGGAAAACCTAAGTTGACCGTGAGAAGGGGCTCGGAGTCTTGATGAAGTTAGAGGGCACGGTAATTGAATGTAAAGTTAAATTTTAATGCATAATTCATATAAATGAATGGATTATGTTGTAAAAATCAATGTATTTATGTATGGTAACTTGATTTGAGAGTGAATACAATGTAAATTAATGTAAGATGCAACTTTTATATTGTTAGATATAGTAAAGATCTTACGTTTTTTGATGGAGGGTTCAATTATCGAGTTACATTTCCCCTTCTGTCAATAAACAACTTTGGTAACTACATATTGTACCCCTCTGGGTTTTGAACATGGGAGAGGAGGTAACGTTTGTTTAGGTTAGTGTCTTTCCTAACTTTTCGCGATAGTGAAGAATGTAAGTTACACTATTCAACATTAAATAGATTGCATTAAATGCTAATTTAAATACCATTTAGGTAATGAAAAGTCTAACGAGGTTAGTATATAAGAAAGTGTCGATGCAACACAGCGTGCGATAAATAACAAAACATGTGTTACACAAGTAAACTATGATACACAAATTCAGTTTGCCGCAACACAGTAAATGAAATAGGATACACGTAACAACACTAATATTAATGAGTAACAGAAATAAGTCAGCTCCATCCACAGCTAAGAAAATACTGAAGGCAGTAACCATACACTTCTCAGATGTTTGCTGCACAATAGAACATAATTAAATAGAAGTGCAGTCAAAGGCATTTGATGCAATACAAAATGATGCGGTATGCACGTGAGTGGACAACTCAAGTTGTTACCTCATGCGATGAACATTGGTAAATTTGCAAAAAAAAGTGAGTTTTGACAGACAGACTCCCCACATATGAGACTGAACTAACAGTAAATAACAACCAAAATGTAGAGGTAGAAAATAAATGCACAACAGACGCAATGAACACAGCACAGCCCATAGAAATAATTGTAAATCAAGAAGAGAACATTTCCACATTTTCAGGGTAAAATCAGCCAAAATGTAGAAGAATCCTTAGACCATTACAAAGCAGCTAGTAAAATAAATGTCTGGAACGGCTCAGAGAAATGTAGGAGAATAAAATTTTTTTCTCGAGGGCACAGCTAAGAGGGCTTACGAAAACACTGTTCAAAATAGAATAGGAGATTTAACACGGGACAAAATCTAAAAAAAAAATTACGAAACACATTCACACCTACAGATTACACAGGCAGATACAGAGATATGCTGTATACCAAAAAAATATGAAATAGGAGAAAGCTTCCAGGCACATGTAGAAGATTTAATGTTTTATAAATATAAATATAATCTCCACTTGCGAGAATCCGAACAAGTGGCTATAATTTGTAAGTCAATGTTGCCAACAGTAGCCGATAAGATTATAGCATTAGAAAATGGCACACTAGAAGAGTTATCAGGCAACTTAAAAAGGGTTGAGATAGGAATAATGCGATATAAAAGGCTATTGAAACAGAGTCAAAAAGCACAGACAAAGAAAAAGTCCATGAGGAGATATTGCAATTTAAGGAACAACTTGCCAAATTAATGCTAGAGCTAGAAGCAGAAAAAAAAAAAACTACAAAAACCTATATATAAAATTAAAATTGAAAGGGAATTTTAAAATCAAGTAAATAACCAAGTAACAAAAATAAAAAATACATCGCAGAATAGGTCAGGCTACCACAACTGAAATATGAACATTCAAAATGTTACCCCAAATTGAAATAGTATTGCACCACAATATGACTGCAAACAGGGGAAACAATAAAACGATGTTAATCACAGGAATAGGGACACACAACAAAATCAATTTAGAATGAATTACAGATGATAGAGCTCAGTAACTCAGTACAGTTATGAGTACACGCCACAGGGAAACAGCAGAGGTAACAAGAGGGGAATTACACATTATCCCAGTTGACAATGCAAGTAAAAATGCATGTAGAAATGTATTCAGTAAAATAATATCAGGTAGAAACTATGCAGATATTGTGAGGAAAAACATAAAACTAAATTATGGGTGTAGGTCATTAATACAAGATGCACAACTAGACTGGCAAAATAAAAATTTTCACATAAAAATTAAAGGAAATCACAAATACATTTTAACCAAGTAAGGTCAGGAAAAAATGTAAGCATGAGGACCCAAGCCAGAGTTCAAATACATAAAAGTAAACAGGTCATCACACGGAACAGGAAGCTCAACAAGTGGCCGCAAGAGACATTAACAAA
The DNA here is from genome assembly GCA_029891345.1 of Dryococelus australis. Taxonomy (NCBI): domain Eukaryota; kingdom Metazoa; phylum Arthropoda; class Insecta; order Phasmatodea; family Phasmatidae; genus Dryococelus; species Dryococelus australis. The sequence continues at coordinate 123,916,113 of CM057003.1, forward strand.
AACACGTGCGTGCTGAGAGCAATGTGCAAGGCAGCAGAATTCTGCACAACATAGCAAATATGAAATTTATTGGGCCATGGAGCAAAACACGGCCAACCTGCTCCTTATTTTTCTACTCTGGGCACCATGTCAAGCATTGCAATATATTTTTAAACCAGGAGTTTATAAACACATACATACAAATATACACTCGCAATTAGGCTACGGCCCAGTTGTGAGCTCTCTGGCCTCTCCTTCACCCAACCAACTCCTTTTCCACTCCCTTCCTGAACTTACCAACCTCTCTCAATGATACAAATTCCTCCCTCAACACATTCCACTCCTTCACAGACCTCAGAAGCATCAGAGGGTGTGGAGGAGAATGGAGCGGGGTACGCTCCATTCTCCTCCACACCCTCTGAAGCTTCTCACTGTTGTTTCCTCTTCCTCTAAACACCCCCTTACTTAGTTTGTAGTGTAGCCCTCCCCATCCTCCCTCTTCATTCACCGCCCTGTACATCCTGATTAGCCGTTCAACTTTGCTCCTGCCCTTCAATGAGCTGCACCCATTTCTTTCATCCTCAATGATGGCCTATAGTTCGCTTCTTCCTCATCATCCTGCCCCTGCCTTCTCCTACTACTCGTTACCCATCTTGTTGCTCTTCTCTGCACCTTTTCCAGTTCTCGTATCTCCACCTCCATATAAGGGTCCCATACTGCTGCAGCATATTCTAACATTAGCCGTAACATTGTGATATATGCCTTCTCCTTCACATTGCAGCTGACTCCATTCAGCACCCTTCCCAGCATACCCAAAGCCCTTCTTCCCTTTGCAACCACCCTCTCTAGCTGTTTTTCCCATCTGAGGTCACCTTGTAATACAATCCATAGATACTTATATTCTGCTGCTTCTTCTATCTCTTGCCCCTTCCATCTGTACATGTCCCTGCTTATCACGTTCTTCCTTGTAAATCTCACTACCTTAGTTTCACTTCCTGACAAACATTGCGGCAATGTTCAGGTAGTTTGAAAAAAATTGGAATGCAGCCAATTAAACTGCACATAAATAAAGAAGACAACACCAACTGCCGGGAGCACAACCAAACCAAAAACACAGAATCGAGAGGCGATAATGAGGAAAGGCTTACAAGCCTTCTGGGCCAACAAAAGGTCCAAATAGCACAACACAAAACAACATATACCTATCATAGCAAGACTGCAAGCAAGTAGTTGTAAAAACATCATCATCACACATGCTACTAAAAATCAAAGGAAAACAGCATTACATTTTTTGGACATGGGGTTTTGCCACAGTTGCATAGCAAGCACTTTAATTAAAATCAGCAACTGAAACTGGTAACAGAAAATTTTCTTTAGCAGGGGTGACACAGGAAATGGAACCACTAAGGTTTGAAACAAATATAAAGTTGCGCATAGCAGGAACACATTTTTGCAGGACTTTTCAGTCATTGAATATTAAAAATGGATGTTATATTAGGAGTGGACGTTATTAAAGAACACAATGTAATACAATATCTTAAACACAACGTGATGTTTATCAACAGTAACAATTGTCACAAAGTTTTGCAAGTCTCACTATACACATCTGTAGCAGAAAATGAGCAAACAGAAACAATTAAATATTGTATAAATCTGTTCCTAAGTAAGGAATTGCTGATAATAGATTGGTAATTACTGTAGCACCTCAGAATGATATTTGACCTCAAGGTAGAACATATACTAAATACAATTGAAACTATAGAAGGATATATAAAAAAAAATGTGGTAAGCAAAATTAATACAATTTAGATTCATATCAAAAAAGTGAATTCATAAATGTCATTAGGAAATTTCAGTATATATTTTCTGACAGCAGAATTACAGAGGCTAAAACTACCCAATTAAACTAGAAATGATAACACACACACACATATATATATATACATATATATACAAGACCATATAGGATTAGCCCTAAAGTACAGGAAAAATTATTAAAACAAATTATTGACATGGAAAATGTAGGGATAATCAAACTCTCAGATCACTATATGTTGCATCATGTTGAGTGATCAGAAAAAAGAGGACAGTTGAAATTTTTAACTGACTATTGTCGCCTTAACCAGTTCATAAAGAGGACAATTTAAACACATTACAGAACAATAAGTATATCATATCATTATATTTATTTTCAGGGTTCTATGCCATCCCAATTAGAAAATAAGGTAGACAAAACTCTCATTTATGATAGACAGGGTAGTCTTATATCAATATAAATGAATGCCAATGGGCTTAAGTGCTTCATTATGATACTTCCAACAATGTATTGATATCTTGGTAGGACTACTAAGAGGGAACACTGCCATAGTTATAAAAATGACATATTTATAATAGGTAACTCATCTAGAGAATATTTAGGGAACTTATGGAATGTATTAAATATATTAGAGGAATTTAACATTAAAATCAAAGCAAAAAAATGTTCATTTGTACAACAAGAGATAAAATTGCAGGCTGTTATATCACACCACAAGGAATTGTTACTGACCCAGAAAAAAAATCAAAAGTATTCAACAAATGGCACCACCAGGAAATGTAAAGGAACTAAGGGCATTTCTAGACATGACATCCTACTTGCATAGGTACAAATCTAATAACTCCACATAAGCAGAGCCATTAGTGGAACTCGTGAAAAGCAGTACACAATACAAACCGGGAGAAACATAAGAAAGGACTTATCTAGAGGTAAAGAACAACGTATAAAAAGCTCCTATATTACCACATTTCGATGAAAATTATTCCACTATACTTACATGCAATGCATCACAGACCACATTAGGGGCAGTACTGATGCAACAACAAGAAAACAGTAAACAGGGAAAAATAGCTTTGGTATATAAAAATGTTATCAATTAACAAAAGACACAGTGGTCAACTACGGAATGGGAATTAGGCAAAATAAAATATTTTCGTAATTATTTAAGACAGTATTTGTATGAAAGAACATTTAGTATAGAGACTGATCACGCAAGTCTGAGTTATTTGAAAATGATGGCTCAACACAATATCAGAATACAAAAGATGGCCTTTGCATTAGTCAAGTACGACTTTCAAGTAAAAATGTAAAAGGAAAGCTAATCACATTAGAAGATGCGATGAGCAGAATACCTACAGTAGATAAACCACAATTACGTACTGTACTGTCAAAGTTAACAATATTAAATGTAGCATTAAAATGGAAATACCTGAATGTAATAGTTTATATAGGCTGCTAACGAAAAGTTTGTACCAAAATCTCCAGAAATAAACAGAAATAAAACACGCTATCACCAAATACATAACCAATAACTTGCAAGATATTATATATCTTACTACTGAGAGAGGTGAGCATATTTTAGCAAAGCAAAAATTAGTACAGCCATTATTAACTCAGAAATAATTTCTCTTCCAGTAATTGCGAAAATTATTGGCCAAAATTTTCAAGTAATGATAGTATTTATAGAAGAAAATAATCCAAACAAAATTAAATTTACTAGTGTAAATCGAATATAAAATGCGAAATTATCATTGTATCATTAAAAGGCACAAGGCATTATATACATGTGTATTAATACAAACAGAAATGTATTAAAATAGAAAATGACAACAAACTATTTGTGTGTCCGATACAAAATAACACCCGAAACTCACAATTTTTAAGGCAAGTATCACCGCGACCCAGATATAAAAAAAGTCATGATCGCCTTAACAGGTTCCAGTAATGAAGACCCAAAATAAAAAAAAACTTGCTATATGCTATTGTATAGCTGCAAATGGGGAAATATATTTAAAAATACATACACCAGAAAGGGAAAATAACCTTATACTCATACCGCAATATTACGTTAAACAGATGATAGCAGCCCACCACAAGTCCCTATTAGGAGGAAGCCATTTTGGGGTGTTTAAGACACTTTAAAAAAAATATAAATAATGAAGAAATATATCAAAACTTACATAAAGAATTGCTTAAGTGTAGTAACTCGAAACCCATGGGGTTTCGAGTTCAACTAATGGAACTACCACCCTTATTAAAGTCTTGAGCTTTAGATGCCAAAGGGCTATTGTTTAAGTCAAGGGAAGGGAACCGATTTATATGGCATTTAGAGTCCTCTTTGTAAATTAAAAATATTAGGTAGGTGGTCTAACAAATTGTCTCCCTGGTTAAATATTTGACGTGTACTGCAGTATTCGAAATTACGTTCCAATACTTTTGCAGTTGCCTCACTGCTGCCAACCCTCTTTCCACAGGAAGGGTTGGATTGGGTTAGGGTACCACAGTTGGCTGGGGAGACCTGGCAGGCTGTTCCATGTTGCGGCAGGCGTGTGGCTATGTAGGACAACCAAAAGTTGAAAAAGTTATGGGGCAGTGGGCGGAGGAGGTTAACCTCTCCTTACACACTCTCTAAGATGACTTACAATTGGGCGGAAAAAGGCCCCCCCCCCTAGGGGTTAGCACCATCCACCAACCCCGTGCTGAGGAGCATAGCTCCAGTGATGATGAGCCGCTGTAGCGGAATGTAGTTGTGGTGCAGGCAGTGCATGATGTCGCGTCACTTGATAGGCTAGGGCTTTTCCTTCAATGTCTCTGTTTAGTTGTACTTTTAGTGATTAGGGAGCTCTTGCTTTGTGTACCGAGTGCTAAATAAGTGAATAATATTGTTTAGTGGTGATTAAATGCCGGATGGTTATAGATTGCCGACTTGTGTCCACATACCTTCTATGCCGCCATCACATAAGTGTAAGGCATCCTCTTTGCCGATAGCAGAGGAAAGTGGGTGATCTCGACACCTGAGCGATGTCACGTCTTGAGGAAGAGCTCTACTGACTACTTGGTCATGCGCGCATTCACGGCCTGGGCCCCACCGAGTAATTTATATTGTTTGATCTTCCACCCACCCAACTCCGCATTTTTCCGGACTACAATCTTAGTACAATAAGTTACTGGCATAGCTTCTGAGATACAAATGTATTGGCAGTACCTAAGCTCTACTTACATCTGGCTTTTGCAGGCTATCAGTGGTTTGATGGTTTAGGTTCTTGCCCAGATGATTGTCCCACGAATCCTGTGTAACAACATTGTGTGCATATATTAATAAGCCAATATTTGTCAATCAAACTATGAAAAATTATCATTCGCACACCAGCCGTGGAAATAGATTTGGAATAACATTGTAAAAGAGATGCTGGGATATTTCTAAGAAGATAAATAACATAAAAACCCCATTAAAGTAATTAACTATAAGGCATAATAGCAAGCTTAGACATAATTGAAAACAACCAAATTTGTGAATTGATTAGCAATACATTTACAGTCTCAAATATACTTATTTAAACAGTCTTTATATATATTTGTATTTTCATTAAAAAAGATAGCTTAAGGATGTTGCAACAAACACTGCCAAGGAAACCTACATAGGCCCACGTATGTATTAGGGGAAATAATCTGTTTTGATGGGAATAAATATAGGACGGCATACATTACTTATGTACGGTAAATATAATTGCTTATCTGTACAGTATATGTCGTTGGAAATAAAAGTGTAGATTAAGCTCACACATAATTACGCGTTAATTTTTAAATTATTTTGAACAGATTGGTTTTGCAATGCAGTTTTTGTTACCATGAAAAACAGCACATTAGGAATTTACACACAATTTACCAGGTTTCCAAGCCAAACATTTTGATAACAAGGTTACAAAATTTAGCGGTGTTATTTATGGCGGAAGGATGAACCAGTTTTACTTTGTTAGGAGTGCCTGAGTTAGCCAATAATGGCAAAGAATAGTTTGGTGGAAAAAGTAAATGCGAAAACTCGCAAGATTCTTTGTCTTACATTACCAAAATTGTCCTTTTAGTTTTATTGGTGTTTTGTGACCAGATATATATTACAACTGTTAACGAACATAAACAATGTAAATATTTTTACTAGCTGAACATACAAAGAGCTACAATACTAATGTAGTTTTAAACAAATTGAATAAAACTACATATGTAATTTCACATTACCTCTAGAACATCTTCATTCTCTCTTCCATATTCGTCCTTCCTGTATATGTCCCCTTCTCCATATCCCCTTTCTTCACCATACCCTCTGTCTTCTCCATATCCCCTGTCTCCTTCATATCTTCTGTCTTCTTCTCCATGACCTCTGTCATCTTCTTCATATCTCCTGTCTTCTTCTCCATGACCTCTGTCATCTTCTTCATATCTTCTGTCTTCTTCTCCATGCCCCCTGTCATTTTCTTCATATCTCCTGTCTTCTTCTCCATGCCCTCTGTAATCTTCTCCATATCCTCTGTCCTCTTCTTCATAGCCCTTGCTCTCTTCCTTGTAGCCTCCATTCTTTTCATTGTATCTTTCTGCATCCTCTTCAGGATTGTATACTCTATTCTCTTCAACATTATTCTCTTCATCTTGTTCTTGTTCTCTGCCTTCTTCTCCAGCCTCGTCTACATCTCTGCCCTCTTCTTCACCCCCTTCATCATCATCCTCGTCCTCTCCTCCAGCCTCCTCCTCTTCCTCACCAGTGCAGGACTCCTTGGCATCGCAGTTCTCAGTCTCCTCGAGGCGCAACCCACCAGGCTGGCAGTAGCCTGCACGTGACTGCAGGTAGTGGCGGGTGCGAGTATGATAGCCCCTACTGCACGTTGTAGAGCAGCTAGACCAGTCACTCCACTCGGACAGCTGACACCTCAAGCTGCTGCTGTCCAGCCGCTGCCTGTCCCTGTCACAGTGTCACCCTCACTACTCTCTCTCTCTCACACTCTGCTGTAACTGAGCACTTGTCACAAGAGTCACATAGTTCTCCGACACTTTTACCAACTAACACTACCATGCATCAGGTCACACATATACACATATCTCCTAAGTGAAACTGTTACAATCATGACTATCTTACTATATTGTAGTTTTTTTTTCTGTAGCATCTTTAAAATAAAAATCAATTATGTTTCCTACTTAGATCAATTACACTTTTAATAAAATATCAAAATTCAGAGCAATTTTTATCATGTTAATAATTTGTTTCCAATATTACTTTTGATATGAGGGTCTTGTAGTTAGAGACAGAAATATATTCCAGATACTGAATTCAGAAGTGCTCAGTTAATTGCAAAACATGTATGGTACACTGGCTATACCAGTCCTGGCAGGGCCCATCGCGGCTTGGCGGTAGTAGGCTGCACCTAATTTCATCTACAGTTGCATTTAAACACCTTTGGAATGAAATATTTAAAACTGACTCTTAATGTCTAACAGAGATGAGATGAAAGGTTGCGGTCAACGCTCAGCAGCAGTGTCTTGAGTTCATATGAGGGCGAAATGTGATAATGATGGAGCAGTGGGAGAATACAAGAGCAGGAAAAAGCAGAGTGCGCAAAGGAAACCCACTGGCCGCCAATGGCGACACCAACCTTACTTCCTACAACAGAAGTACGAGTGCCCCACTGGGAATTGAACCCAGTTCCTCCACATAGGAGGCAAGTATTCTCACACATTAACAATACAGATTGGGGAAAAAAAAACACAATTTTAATTATTCATAATACATCTGGCAAATGATTACCTTAAATGTAGGACCATAATTGTGATTTTCCGATTATATCGAGGGAAGAATTTGCTTAATGAAACTGTTAAAGAAGTCCTGAAAACAAAATTTCTGTTACCAATTTTGATGTAGAAGTTTCACAAAAATATTTCTTAATTAGATATTGTGTTTTCCACAATACATGACGATTTTCAAACTAAGACGATTACCATATTTTTACTTCGGTCTACTGGAAGAAATTAATTAGCCCCACAAAATTATTCGAATGTGTATTTTAGCAGAATTTTTATTTGGTATTTATGAGCTAAATATTTAACATTTCTGTCGATTGATGGCAAAGACAAACCTTAAGTAAAAATAAATACATTTTCAATGTTGCCAACACTTCAATTTAATATATAGGATACATAACATCAAAAGGGATCGAGTCATAGGAACTGTCTTTTATTCTTAGTTCATGTAATAAAAAAAAAACAAGTTTTAACATGGACTGAAGAGCAGAGACGAGTAGTTGGAGAAAAAATGATGAAGTTCTGGAAAGGAAGAAAGAAGAAGAACCAGAAGTCTGGAGTTCATTGTGGTCCATAGACGGCCAAATTTATGTATAAAAAAAGAGTGTTTATTGTAACTGAAACAAAATATCCAATCAAAATATATTATCCATCATTAATACTCATTGAAATTTTTAACACTGAAATTTCTTAATTGCCAAAAAATAAAATTACTCTAAATGTTAAGGGAATAACTTAAAGTTATCCAAATTTTAGATGAAATAGAGCAGAAAAGACTTGAAATATGGTGCAGTGGTCAGGATACCTGACCACTGAACTCTCACACACATTTCCTGTTTGTGTCGGTGATTTTTCAAATATATAGACTTCTCTTCATGGGTTGTACTATCTTTCCTCTTCTTTCCCCTACTGCAAAAGGCAATACTAAATAATTACAGGAACTCCCTGACTAGGTTCCATTCAGAGTAGCCTACTTATGAAAAATCAATAGAAATTTTTAAACCAACGAACATTGAATATCATGCATTATTTTTTCCTTTAAAACGAAGTTAATAACATTTTCCATCTCATATTAAATTTTTTTTCAATAAGTTTAACATTCCTGCCAGGTAAAATAATTTTGAATTTGTAATGTAAGCCATGAGAAAATTTTCACTATATATATATACATAATTTATAATTTGAAAATTATACGTACTGTATTTTCAATTTACATTTAATATTGTAGTTCGGAAATCCAATTTATTTAGTTAATTTATTTAGCTTTGGATATACTTTATATATTATAATGTTTTAAAAATACTATTTAAATAAATGTAAAACATTAAAAAGTAATATATATAAAGTATAATACTATATAAATTAATTAATAAATATTCTAATTAATTACAATATGAAGTTTAAAGATTAATATATTTTTATTAATTACAAAAATTTTAGATATATAATAAATTAATATATAGATAAAAAGAAATAAATGTATAATAGCTATCCTAGTATATATTTTAAGTATTTAAAAAAACATTAAATATTTAACATATAAATAGAAATATATTCATAAATTAAAATTGATATAAAGAAATAATAATTATTATATTTTATTAATACAGAGATTCATAAAAATATATTAAAAAGAGAAATATTGGAAAGCACTACAAAATCAATAAAAAGATCTTTTAGTTAACAAAAAGATTTAATAAAGAAAAAAAATTTAGCTGAGTCAAAAGAGTAGATGTAAAAATATTATATTTCAAATTCACAAGCTTTAAAAGATTAGTCAAAATTTTTAATAAATTATCAATAAGTGAAATAAAAATATTTTTGGGACAAAAATCTGTCAAGAATTTTCAAACTATAATACAAAATAAAGATTGATTAAATTTTATACTTGGTCATATACAAGATAAATTATTTTGAATAAATGTAAATCAATTTTTTATTACTTAATATTATTTCGAACTAATTAAAATCTTTAGCAAAACACGTAATCTAAATGTACATATAGTTTTCTATAAAAATTTATGTATATGAAAATTAAAAATATAAATCAAACCATTTTAGTTTTTTATAAGATAATGTTAAGAAAGAAGTGGCAGTGATAAAAATTAAAATGAACAATTTTCATGGAAAATGCTTTCTTGTGTTTTTAAAATTTATCACATTACTTGATATAGGTATTGATTTTTTGGGCAGCCCCCACGCATGTTTTAACATAGCAAGAAAAGCATTACAATTTATATTTTCCCCTGAGAACATTAGTGCTTTACAAATTAAGCCTTCCTGATGTCGAAATATACCGTTATTGCAACATTCGGAGACTTAGTAAAGGCACAAGAGCAGATAATAACAGAACATAGTGATGAGTTTGCATCAAGAGTTGGGCATTGTAAAGAGGTTCGCGTGGTTTTTAAATAAAAAGATAGTGAGCCTGTAGCGTGCATGCCATACCTTGTTTCTGTGCCAAAATGCAAATATTTAAGCAGTAAATCAATGATTTAAAGGAACAGAGAATTGTGGAGGAATCCACTAGTCTGTATGCAAACCTGTTTTTTTGCAATCGAAAAAAACACCAGGTCAATATCGGTTAATCTGCTATTATAGAGCTAAATATTTCACCATATTGTATTTTAATTTTTTATTTTTACAGTAGGAGTTACATCCGGAAAGTAGAGCGCCATTAGGGTTTGGTAACCCTTGGGGGTTTTATCAGTGGACGCGTCTGCCCATGGGGGTAAATTCAGGGCCCCAATGTATGTCCCGAGTGTTGAATCACGTATTAGGACGATACTTGTATGAGCTTGTCTTTACGTACAGTGATGACGTGTGAATGTACAGTGAAACGTTGAAGGAACACCTTTAACATATGCGGAAAGTGTTAGAAGCATTAAGGAAGGCTTGTCCGATTGTGAATCCAGAAATATTAAGTTGGGCAAACAGTAGCAGGGGCATCCTGGTTCTAGATTATCGATAATATGAAATTAATCAGATTAGGTCTTGATCAAATCTTAATCTATCAAAAAATAATCATTAATCCTAATCCAATTAAATCGATTAAAATGTGATTGATCAAAGAAGTTTGATCAAAGTTTTTTCATCAAACTTGATTGATGGAATTTTTTTGTGTAATATTTGAAAAGTGTATAGTTTGGGCAGTTTATTCTTTTTGTTTGGGGAGCAGGTCTGGTAGCTGTTGACGATTGGAGCTCTGTCGTGGCACTGAGGTGTGATGTGCTGTGGAAGAGGTATATATGTGTCGAGTTTTGTGGAAGAGTAGCGTAATTGTTTTTTTTTTTGGGTGCCATAGATGGTTTTGGGAGATAGGCAAATCTGAAATATAGGATTTACATATGTTATATCAAGTGTAAACAATTATTCCAAATGAATTATAAGAGTCCTGAAGTATTACACGAGGAAAATTTAGGAACCTTTAAAGGAACATTACCGAAATATATTTCAAACGAACACAAATATATGACTATCCTGTATATATTAAGTAATATGTTCTACCTATCAATATAAATATATAAATTACACTACTTGAAATCGCAGAAGGAGGATGAGAAACATGTCCGTTCACTTGGGAAGACGGTGTATAACTGAGCTCACTTGTGACTAATGCTAGGCTAGGGGAGGGTTGCTACCCTCCCCTAGCCCCCACGACACATCAATTCAGTTTGAATTTCGGTATAGAAATGCAGGAGTGTTTAAACATAGCTCAAGAAAAAAACTATAACATAGCCCAGCTATGGAAAGAAATTAAGTAACGAGACATAGCTATTAATATAAATCACACAAGAGAAGTATAATGGATGATCACAACTACATGTGTCTCCAGGTGTCAAAGAAATTAAGTAATGAGTTCTACCTACAATGAAACCAAAAAACAAAATGTCCCTAGCAATATATATAAATATATGTATAAAATGTATTACTTTAATTAAACAGCAGTCTTCCTAAACACATACAAATAACACTAATTTATGCACACAACTCCAAGTTCTACACATACCTTAAAGGTTTTTTAAACAAGCACATTTGGTCGGGAGGTGTTTGAAGTAATTATGTCAGTATAGAATTTGAAGAGACCTATAAGCTCTTTGGAGCGTGGCCGCAAGGTGGCCGAGCTAAATTACGGGTAAAAGAGGTGAATATGATTTACATCCAATTACAATAAGACAGTTTTTAAATAGCTAACATAGCACACAACAATAGCATAAGGAATGGACCAGAAAATAAATAAATATATATTTCAAACAGCAGAATGAAGTGATATAAAATAACAAAACATTTTGTGAATAAAAATATTCCGTTAATGAACTTACCGGTTTATATTTCCCAATGAAGTTAATTATAATGAGTTATTGTCCACAAAAAAATTAATCACATCTTCCTCAATGTAAAAAGGAAAAGAATTGACACAAATGCAGAGAAAAAGACTTACCCCAATACTATGTAATATTAACACAATTTCCATAGAAGCATATGGATTGTCAGATAGTGAGATCAACACTACTTATGTTAAAAAAAAATTATATAGACATACTAAATCGACCCAAATTTTCCCTATAAATTATTAAATTAAAACGTATAAAAGTTATTTGGCACTGTAATTTACGAAGACTGTGAACGAGATATGAACCACATAACAGATATTATTCGATGAAAGCGAGAGGTGAAGTTCACTGAAGGCTGTATCGAAACCGCCGGATGCAGATATCTTAAGCCTCGGTCATACCACGAGTTCCCGCAAAGAGTTGTCCTGAGTGGTGAAGAGGGATGGTCAGTGATGTGTGTGCAGAGAGCGATGTATCAAGTGCGAGATTCAATCACAAATTAAATATGGCACAGGCTATCCAGGACAGTTGGAAGTACCTGCTGGGCATTTACACCCTCCCCAACCCTCACCCTTAGACCAGAGCGTGTCTTTGGGTGGGTATGCCCCTCCACCCCCTGCCAAGAACATGTTTTCGGCTAGGTTGAGGACTCCCTGCACCCGATTGACGCCCCCTCCCCATGCATCTCCAACCAAGAATGTGTCTTAGCCAGATCAAGAGATAGATGCTTGCTTGACCACCTCCTCTTGGGCAGCGAATTGTGTCATCTTCTAAAGCTTTTACCTTTTTGCAAAACTGCTCTTTATTGACAAATTTTAAATGGACCTGTCTAACTGCCTTGTTCCTCTGTGTTCTCTAAGTTTGTACTATTGCCTGGTCATTGACCTGTCTGGCTGTGTGAAAGAAATAGTTAATCTCCATTGTTCCCCTGAGTTGCCAAGCATTGAGCAGATCAACAGCCTTCAAGCCTTTGTGCCAAGGGATGTTTGAAAAATTCTTGCATTTGGCATCTCAAGTGTCTGAATGTTTATTTCCATCTAATAATAATTTCACAATTTTTGCATAAAAATTTTTTCCCCTCAACATTAAGTACTATGTTAAAAAAATAATATTATCTGTAGATATGTAAATGTCTTCATGGAATTGCCATTTATCAATTCCAAATAACTTTCACTAATTCGATAAATTATTTTTAACACCTTTTTTAATCGAAACCTATCAACTCTCGCACAGCATAGCATACGAAAAACTGAAAGATTTTATAAAAACATAAATCTTTGATAAAATTTTCCGAAAAGTAATTTTATGTCTTCCAATGTTATTCTTAGCAAATATGATACAATGGAAATGAAAGTATAACACTGAAAGGCAACCCTGCCTGTACGATGTTCTAACCCATTCAGAATGTTTAAGGGAAACTAGATGAAAATTTTGTTATGCACACACAATAAATACGACCTAGGTTTTCTCCTATCTCACTCATTGTCCTCCCCTCCATCTTTATACCTGAATCCTTTAATTAACACAGGCTCATCCCTTTCATTTGTCATACACATTGTTTGTTTTGAAAATAACTTAGCATTATCCCCCACAAAGACTGGTTTCTGACAAAAATATAACTGAAGATATAATTCACCCTAGAAAACCATACATTTATCCCTTTAAAAGGAATAATCACATTCTAAATGTTTTTTAACATTAAACATTTTCCAAGAATTATATTATTTAAAGGAAACAAATGTAAGGGTTTACCACTAAAATGCAAATACAATGAAATGATAAACCAATAAACAAGTAGATTTAGTGCACAATAAATTGCACACCCAAACACCTTAGATATCAATAGGATAATTAAATAAAATAACACATCAAATATTATTTAAAATATTTTGTTAAGTATCATAATTTTACAAACATTGGAATATAATCTGTTAAGATTTTTATTATTAACCCACAAGTCGTATGCTTTTGAGAAACCGCTCCATCGAACCAAGGACATAACTTTTTTTCCTTTTAATGATTTTGTGAATCAAATATTCATTTGGAGAACTAATATTTTGTAATTAGTGTTCATAAAATCCGCCTTTCATAGTTTCGAGGTAATACACTCTGGAAATGACTGTGAGACTGAAATAATTTTAAATATTTCATGAGACCAATTAACCATAAATGTTTTCTCTTAGATTCCTTTTTGCTTCCAGATTCGTATATATTTACCAACTTTGAACGTTTGCCTCCTCTAATCGGATATTTTCATATTAATATAAATGGTTTTCATCAATGTATTGTCTGTAAATTTTTCAGGAGCCATGTTGTTAGTTCTATGATATCTGGAAATTTAAGATTGAATAATTTCAGGCATAACATCCACCCATTTGTAAGTCCCTTTCGACATGTATTGTTATTATATTAATTAATTAATCGATTTGTTGTATTATTCCAGAACACTGGCTTTAAGATCAGAATACATTGTGTAGAGATTAATTCCTTAAGATGTCATTAGTTTACAGAGTGGTGAAGAAAAAATTTGGTTACTCTGTCAGTTGGAAAAAATCTGGCATTCTTTCAAAATAGTCTTCATTGTATCACTACTCTATATCCCAGTTTTGTTCTTCAAAGGCATATCCGAACCATATTTGGAATAAATGTCTATTCCAGTTAAAATACATTCGTAGCTGTTATTGTATTTGGAAAGCAATGTCATTTCACACAAATTGGCTCGAAAAAGATCATTTAAGCCCTTAGTAATTTCGCTTCTTCTAGGGTATCTTATCCTGGTTGGAGCAGAAGTTCTTAAGCAATATTACTAAACTTCATTGCTAATATTAATATACTTTCAGCTCTTTAAAAAATTCAATATTTTCGTTTGTATATGAATTGTTCTAAGATTCTCTCGAAGCAATGAAAGTTTTAATCTATCAACAAATTCACTAGGATTGTTTCAATATACCCATCGCCAATATCATCTTTATATATTCTACTTCCCATAATATCGCCTATTAAATGTAATTTCTGATTGTTTTCTTCTCCTAAACGGTTATTCACAATCGTACAATGAACTAGTTGTTTTATATTTCTTCAAATTGGTGGTGGAATATCCATTTGGAACATAAAAAAAATTCAAACAAAAATTCACTCACATCAGTTATGTAATCACCTATTTTAATTCTTTTGTCAGACAAAAATGTAATTACTTAATCTCCCAGAGACCATGTGTTTCCATTTAGATGTAAACCAAATGCTGTATCGCTCATAGGTGAAGAATGTTTTAAAGCTAAATAACAATGTGTTAAATGAGAAAGGGGTGGCATTTTTCTTTTTCTTGAAATACTAAAATTCCAATTTAATTTCCAACGGGGTTTCATTTGGCGTATTTATCACAGAATGTAATGTATCCATTCTACTCTTAAGAGGTTTAATGTTTCTTTGTTTAAAATATCCTGGTCCATACAGGCTCATTTTGCTTGTAAATATTTCTTGTTCACAGCTGTTATAAATATAATACTATATAATTCCGAAGCAGATGCAGAAATATTTGATTATTTTACATCAAATTACAGCTATTTATATTTCAATTAATTCGATGCTTTTCTAACTGCTTTCAGTGGATCGACTAACTGCTATATATGATCGATTAGTTTGTACTTTTTCAATCTTATCGACTGTAATTAAAACATCTAATTTAGCTCTAGCTTTAACTCTCAAATCATCAATAAAATGATTTATTTGGGTTCCAATAATTATTTGGTTTCCTGAGACCTGTTTGCACAACAAAAAAAAAAAAAAATTAATTAATTCACCACACACACATATATAATTATTTTTTCCGTTCATGTTTCAAGTTGTTTTGTAATACTAGTGCTTATCACTTCATTAATTAACAACTAAATTATCTTGCATTTTTACAAGTTGCATCATAACTAAATCGATTTAAACTTTCTTTTATTCTAAATTCATTACTCTGTAAATCATTGCTAATTTTGGTTAAAATATTTGCAATTACACTCGTGTTTTTATAACTTTATTAATTTCTCTCGAATAACAGTCGATTGCAATTCAAATACGTTTAGCATAATGGTGTTTAAGTCTTCCATGCAACGTTTATTTACCACGTCAATATTTTTCACAGCCATGCCCACATTATGTAATATATGTCCATTCAAATCACAATTCCCTTCGCGATTTTTTGCTAAACAAGTATTGTATTGATTGTGTTTTATAACGGCCATGTCCAAACTTTGACATACTCATTATTCTTGCCTGGAAAGTAAAAACTGACAAATACAGACCTATAGCTAGTTTAAATATATAGAGGAAGCTTTGGTATAATCACCAGAAAACCATATTTGTTTTTCCAACAGTAAAAACACATATATTTAAACATTGTAAATGTCATATCGCCTAAAACATGGTCATTGTAAATATGTTGCCGGTTCAAATATCCATTTTAAACACAATTATCATATTTGCATTATCATGCAAATTATGTTTTGGAATATGTGCATAGCTTTGTTATAGGTGATTAAATTACAATCACTATTTGAATGTCGACCAAAACTAGAATATTGCTGTATTTCACCTTGGGGTTCGCAAAAACATCGTCAAATATTAATACAGAATTGGGTAATGATTCATTCGCGGGCACGATATATTCTTTATTTGTCAAAGGGAAATAACTTATTCCTTCAATTAACGATAAAATAGTGGCTAACTGTTAATATTTCACTTGTATTGTTTTAGAAAACACTTATTCATTTTCAAATTTAAGACCATTTGGATGTTCCAACGACAAAATAACACACATTTTTCCACATGAAGAAGGATCACTTATTATACAACATATGTTTGATGGTAGAAGAACACCATTTTTCCGTACAATTATTTTTTCTTTTGTATTTACAATTACTGGAAGATTTACATTTTGCTTAATAACCATCATTTATACAGTATTGCACAATGCAACATACTAACATAAAAGTATAAATGAGAGTCTATTTATTGGTTTGCATTCAGTTGAAAATAATGGCTCATTCCAAATGTATCAAAAAAGGACGAGGAGTATTAAATACTGTTATTAATAAATTATCATTTGAATTGCATTGATCCAAATGTAATTATTGTGGACCTGGCAATAAAATTGCTAAACATTTGCTATGGAACAATCAAGGAAAAATCTCTCTGGATAACGCTCGTAAAGAACATCGCATAGTTTATGATCGAATTAACAATTTGAAAGAAAGACATAGCGAATACTATTTTAGCCGAAAAAGCAGCAAATATATATCAACAGGTAAAAAACTAGGCGCCTGGGTTGTTGACAAAGTCAAGCGCACAAAGGTTAAAAGAGGCATGGTTTTAAAATGAAAAACCAAACGAAAAACAAAGAAATGTCGAATAATTCTGTTACTATTTCCAGCATTAACAGCTCTTGAATCGAACCTTGGAGGAGTTTCGGCATTCAGTAGAGCAGTTAAATCAAAGGGCAAAGGAATATATTTGAAGCAGTCCATTAGACTTAATGGCTATACCCTTAAATAATGCACAGGGAGATATTTATAACAACGACTTATTTCAAGAGTTAGAAGAACTTTTACATTTATTTTTTGTATCTTCACCTGCTCCAAGTCTTTGTCTCCTAAATTAATATCACCTGAATCAGTACAATGTAAATTAATTTCCCACCTGCTCCTTTGTTCATGCATTCACCACAATAAATAATATATGCTCTTATATTATCACCAATATCCACCACCGTCACTTGTTCCTGTAAAGATACGCAAATTGAGTTTATCTACTCTAAACGGAAATTGTTGTAAAAATTCATATTTAAAGTAGGTAATGATTTTTCAGTTGTGTGATGAAGTAATGATAGTATATATATTATTATTTTAATGTTTTGTGACATAACATAATTTTATAATTTATCAGCTGAAAAGTTTTTCAGGCATAATATGAATTGAAGTTTTTTTAAATGTCAATGTTTTATGATGAAACATAATGTGACATTTTTCAGATTAAAAGTTTTTAAGTCGAAGCATGAAGTGAAGGTTTTTTATAAAGCGTCAATGATTTCTAATGTAATATGATGTGAAAATGTTTCAGTTTAAAAGTTTTTAAGTCATAGCATTAAGTAAAGGTTTCTTTAAAATTTCAATGATTTCTGACATAATATGATGTGATAATTTATCATTTTAAAAGTATTTCAGTCGTTCTATGATTTGTTATGATTATTTTGTAATTTTAAGACGTAACATGAATTGATAATTATACAGTTTTAAAGTTTTCCATTCGTAACATGATTGATGTGAATATTTTAATGATTTTGAGGTGTAATATGATTTGTGATCTAACATTATGTAACCTTCTAATGCTTTGAGGCATAAATTTGTGAAAAATATTATTAAAAGTTTTTCAGTCATAACATGATTGACATTTTATATTTGAGTGATTTTGAGGTGTAATATGATTTGTTATATAACATGAAGTAACGATTTGTAAGCTTGTAATGCTTTCAGATGTAAATGGTAAAAACATGTTTAAAAGTTTATCAGTTGTAACATGATTGATGTCAATATTTTAACGATTCTGAAGCGTAATATGATTTGTTATGTAACATGAAGTAACAATTTCTAAGCTTGTAATGCTTTCAGATGTAAATGGTAAAAAAAACCTGTTTAAATGTTTTTCAATCAGAATATGATAGATGTGAATATTTTAATGATTTTGAGTTGTAATATGATTTGTGATGTAATATGAAGTAACGATTTTTAAGCTTGTAATGCTTTCAGATGGAAAGGTAAAAACATGTTTAATAGTTTTTCAGTCGCAACATGTTTAATGTGAATATTTTAATAATTTGTTGTTTATGTACGGTATTTGTCTTGGAAGTGTTAATTAAGATGTTTTTATGAATTATGAAAAAAATATTATCTATGATAATAAGGAGTAACATGTCTTGTTATTTATTAGTTTTTGATACCCCATGCCACTTATTTTTAAATATCTTGTTTTGTGAATGATGAGTTAATATAATATAATATTACTAAACAGAAGTTTGAAAAAATATTGGTAAACATGAAACAAGTGTGTGACTAGAAGTGTTGGTCCACATTATTCCTCAGGTAGTCGAGGGCTTGCTCACTTTCACGAGAAATGCAAGTTTCTTGCTCCAGTCTTCATGAGGAAGAAAAATAATTGTTTATAATTTAAACCAACAATTCCATTAAAGAACTTTGATAACAACATCATTGAAGGACTGAGGGGGAAATATAATTATAAAAGTGTTTGAGAAAATTGGACATCTGAATGAATGAATCTGAAACGAAAAGAGGGAATTCGTAGAAACTAGAGAAAACCCCATCTGCCAAAGTTTAACACAATGTGGAGACAAGAAAAGAAAGTGAACTATAAAAATACCTTTTCAGAGCCAAGTAGAAGAGCTGTTACTGCTAAAGTCCAAATAATGTTTCCTGCTAACCTTCCAGTCCGACAGAAGTGAGAGCCAGAGTCCACCAACTTTTACTTTTAACAAAATATTTTATCACACAAAACAAATTACTACTACTGCTGCGAAACAACATGCTTCTAAAACACACTCGTACATTATAATAACATAAACAGCTGTGAAAGTTTTTAAAAATTATACTTGTGTTAAAAATCTGGCCAAGTTTTCCTTTAAAGTTGCTTAATTCTGGACCTTTTAGAAAATATTGTGGAAGTTGACAGATTCCAGCTTCAATAAATGTAATTTCAGGTTGGATTCGTGCAATTTCAGTAATATTGTGTCGAAAAAGTAGTATTTTTAAATAAGAAATAATTTATATTTGTTGAAATATACACTTTTTATGGCATATAATGTAGTGGAAAATCTCAGAAGGGGAAGCTTTCGAATTGAAACTCTGGTTATAAGTAAATTTTAGTGTTGTAGAGAAATTTACACTAAAAATTTGTGATTTTCTCTGCTATGTGCACATATTTGAAAGAGAGAATTTTTCAAAAGGTGAAAACATGTACTTGTGTATTGCTTAAATCGAATGATGCATGTTTTTCATTACTTACATATTAAGCGAGTGAAAATATCATTTGTGCAAAATATTTGTCAAAGATTTCTAGATTTCTGTAAAAATATTTCTTGTACGAAATATTTTTTATATATTTTATAATTTTATCAGCAGGATTTGGGGAAAAAAATCCTTCGATCACAGTGCAAGCAAGCCATCCCTTTGCTTCGAGAATAGGTGAAAACTTCCCTTCTGAACAGGTTAATGGCCAGGCAAAAGTAAAATATTGGTGGGGAGAGGGAAGTTAACCAGACTGGTCCACTTCAAATTCGTGGGTAGAGGGAAGTTTTTCCACACAGGTTAACACATTCGGAACAGTCAACTTGATGTCTTGAGGGGGACAATAGCAGGTGGGCAGTCCCCTACAAGGTGGACAAAGACGCGTTCTGGGCTGGGGATTAAGTGGTGGGGGCATCTATTGGGTGCAGGCATTCCTCGAACTAGCCGAAAATGCATTCTGGGCTGGTGGAGGAGAAGGTAGGGGGAGGGGACACATACCTGAAGACACAATCTGGTCTAGGGGTAAGGGTCAGGGGTGGTTGGGGATGTCCAGCAGGAACTTCCAACCAACCTGGCTAACCTGCATCATTTTTAGTTTGTGATTGAATCTCGCACTGGATACATCGTTCTCTTCACATGTACCACTGCCCATACCTCTTTACCACCCAGAACAATGCTTGGCGAGGACATGTGACGTGATCGAGGCTTAAGATATCTGCATACATGGGGTTTCGATACAACCTACAATGGACTTCACCTCTCGCTTTCTTCGAATAATATCTATCCCATGGTTCAAATCTCGTTCACAGTTTTAGTTAACTACAGTGCAAATATTTTTTGTAAGTTTTAATTTAATTATTTATCGGGAAAATTTATTTGTGTGTTAAGCCGATAAAATGAAGCTTTTTTTTCAAGTATGATTCTGAGGTTGGTCTATGATAGTTAATAGGATTTTCAAATACTGTTTTGTTAACGAGTGTGGTGAATTTCCCAGACTTAATGCAATTTGTGTCAAAATTTTTGAGCACGATTTAGTACATATATATAATTTTTTCAAACATAACATAGTATTGATTAAATTGCTTTTCTTTGACAAAGTAACTGGACTCAAATCATTTCTAAATTTATTCATTTTTAAAATAAGCTTCCCGCGATTAAGCCCTTATTCACATGATCCGACTATCACTATGTTTCGATGGAAATTGTGTTAATGTTACGTGGTATTGGGGTAAGTTTTTTCTCTGCATTTACGTAATTCTTTTCCTTTTTACATTAAGGAAGATATGATTAAATTTTTTTTTGGATAATAACTCATTTAAACTAGCTTGAATGGGAAATATAAACCGGTAATTTGGTAAACAGGACATTTTTACTGACAATATGTTTAGTTATTTTATATCACTACATTCTTCTGTTTGACATTTGTGTTTATTCATTTTGTGGGTTGTTCCTTATACTTTTGACATGTGTAACATTATCTATTTGGAAACAGTCATTTTAAAATTGAATGTAAATCGCATTCACCTCTCTTTCCTGTAATTTGAGCTCAGTCGCCTAGAGACCGTGCTCGAACCAGCATATAGGTCTCTGCTAATTGTATACTGATGTCATTCCTTCAGAAATCTCCCAACCAAATGGATGTGTTTTAAATTCATTTAAGGTATATATTTAGAACTCAGAGGCGTATGAGTATAGTAGTGTAATTTGTATGTGTTTAGGAAGGCTGCTGTTTAATTAACGTAATGTAATTTTTATATATATATATTTATATATTGCAGGGAACTTTTGTTTTTTGGCTTCATTGTAGGTATAACACATTACTTAATTTCTTTATGACACCTGGAGAATCACATAGTTGTGATCTTTCATTATTCTTAACTCATGTAATTTATATTGATAGCTATAACACTCTACTTAGTTGATTTCCATAGCTGGGCTACATCATAGTTTTTTCCTGTGCGACATTCCAACACTACTACATTTCTATACAGACATTCGAACTGAACGGATGTGCCATGCTGTTACCTTCTCCCAGCCTAGCATAAGTCACAAGCAAGCCCAGTCATGCACCATCTTCCCAGGTGAACGGACATGTTTATCATCCTCCTTGTACGATTTAAAGTAGTGTAATTGACATATTTATATTGATAGGTAAAACTCATTACTTAATTGCATACAGGATAGTCATGTGCTTGTGTTCGTTTGAAATATATTTTGCTAATATTCCTTTAAAGACTTCTAAATTTCTCTCGTGTAATATGTCAGCGCTATTATAATTAATTTGGAATAATGGTTTACACATGACATACAGAACATAAATCCTATCTTGCACGAAACTCAACACATGTATATATATCCGTTCCCCAGCAGATCACACCTCAGTACAATGCCAGAGCTCAGAGGGTGAACATCACTCTCCTATATACACCACATCCCCAACACACGAACTACTCAGTACCACAACAGAGCTCCGAGCATCAACATCTACCAGAGTTGCTCCCCACCCATAAATAGTGCCCTAACTATACACTATTCAAATATTACACAAAAAATTCTATCAAATAAATATGATCATTTAAGTTTGATGAAAAAATTCTGATCAAATAATCGCATTTCTCACCTGATTTAATAGGATAAGGATTAAGGATTAAATATTTTGATCGTATTAAGATCGGATTAAGACTTAATCCGATTAATTTTATATCAAATTGGTAATCTAATTAATGAAAGGTGGCATATCTTTGTATCTAGAACCAGCACACCCCTACTACTCACAACTATGTGTGTGATATCTAGGGTCTATTATTTCGGAGGGAAATTTACGCACTGATCCTTTCAAAATTAAATCTATTGTTAATTTGCCACAACCAATAAATTTAAAGTGGTGCAAAGATTTTTTGGAGTGGTTGGACTTTATAATGAATTAATTCCAAATTTTTCTGATCTTACAGAATCATGAAACCAGTTGAAAAGAAAAATGTTCCTTTCGTGTGGAACGCATAACAATAAAATACTTTTCAAAATATTAAAACAAATGTTACCTAATTCTCCTGCCTTGCGTTTGCCCAATCTTAGTGAATATTTTTTCTTTTTTGGGCTGTGAGGCAAGTTCCATCAGGGCGTATTTGAATCAAAATTAAGACGGCCATTTTGTGCCGATAGAATATGCCAGTAAATTATTATCTGAGGCAGAATGGACATTTGCTATTTATGAAAAAGAGTATTAAAGTTTTATATGTGCAATGGAAAAGTTTTCGGATTATTTAGATCATGCTCTGTTTACTTTATTAACAGATAACCAGGCTCTTAGCTGGTGTTAAACTCACAAAAAACAGTTGATATATAGACACGGTGGTTGATATGAATTGCTCACTATCAACTTACCATGCATCTTCTGCAGCAGATTCATTGTCATGCATGAATTGCGAAGACAAGTTTAAGAGAATAGAAAATGTAGCTCTGTGGATAGTCAGTTGTATGAATCAGGTTCCGATGGTACAAATATTTTGGAATTAAACACGTTAAAAATTTTCTCAGTACTATTATTGATATAAAAACACCAACATTCTGACACGGAATGAACATAGATATTGTATGAGAGCAAAGACAGAAATTCTTGTTACCTAATTTATAAACGATTTATAGGAGAATGGACAAATAGAGGCGCACTCAGAGCTTTTGTACCTGAAAAACTAAGGAATTTGGTTTATAAGTATTTTCATGAATTCTTTTACAGGGGACACATTGGACGAGATAAAAGAGTCACCCGTGTGTTAGAACTTTAACGTGGCCATGAGAACTTAACAATCTGGAAAATTGGGTCGTATTGTGAAGCGTGCCAACATGTATACAAAACCAAAAAAATCAAAAACCAGTAGGGCAATATGCCGGTTTGGTGGCTTTTCATCATTGGGAGCGCATTTGTTTGGATGTGTTGAGCCCGTTACCCAAAGTACATCTGGATATGTATATGTCCTTGTCGTTATAGACAGTTTCAGCACATTTCGTTTATTTTTTCTTTTTTAACTATAAAGGTAGGTGAAATTTCTAAAGTAGCAATGCAGAGATTATAAAGTGTTTTTATGCTTGCCTGCGTCTGTAGTAACGAACGATGCTATGTATTTTCTATCTCAGGAGCTCAAAGATGTAAATATTATATAGTGGATAAAGACTGCTCCATACATGCCTCATTAACATTGCCTTAGGTAGTTTTCAATCTGATAAGTTCTATATTCATTTTTCCTCTGTTTTAATAATATAGCACATAGTGTTCCAAAATATGTTCCATCCGAGGTATATTTGGGAAGACGTTTGATGCACCCACTAATATATATGTGGTCACTCCATAGCCATTGTTTGGAGAATGTGGATAGTAAACATTTTGAAGAAATATGGGCAGATGTGACACGTAACTTAATTATGTACCAACAATATTATGGAACAGAAAAGTAATGTCTCATATGAATATTTAAAAAAAAAAAAAAAAAAAAAAGGGTTTTAATTTTAGTTGAAAATCATTAACTCATTTCAAAAATCAATTTGCTCAGTGCTAAGTTAGCCGTGAAATGGCCTGGCCTGTACCAAATAGTTACTTTCCTTTCGCATGTGGCATTACTGATTATTGATCCACATTCTCCTAAGAAATCGGAAAACCCTCATTTCTCCCGTTGTAAAAATTATAATGTTACCCACCAAGGCAGTGTAAATGTGGCACCCTATCCCCTAAAAATCGCGTAAACTGTCTTGATATTAAGGATATGAAAGAAAATTGTATCATTAAAAAGATATTTTGGAATTTTATGTTTTAAAGAATGTGTATATTCGCAGTATTTAGAATGGTGTTAATGATATTAATCTTAAAGGTTATTAATGATATTTTAATGTGTATAGTCAGTGTTGATTGAGTAAATTAAATAGTGTACATATGGGATTGTACAGAAAATAAAACGAAAAATGAACATATCCAGAGAAAGTATATATAATAATTATATACATTTTAAATTTAGTATTTGATATGTTGTTGTGCTAAAAGATGTGTTTTAAAAGCAGCCCCTACAATGTAAGAGTTGAAATTTTATGAAGTTATTTTCTAAGTGTCGTCGTTTTTAAGGCCCTGGTGTATGTCTGCTATTATCAATACACATGTTCTATGGGAAGGAAGCCTGGGGCAGTGGCCTGGCCAGCCATCACCTCGGAATTTCTTGGACACGTGAGCAACACCGACGAGGCCAAGTATCAGGGGAGGAGGGATATGACGACTTACACACCTCGCCTTACATTGCTGTTTCTACGTGAGGGTCGTGGACAATGGCTTACCTTTGGTGCGATGGGGCCAGCTCTACCGACAATCTCCCTGCTGTTGCCTGTGTGAGTGATGAATCACAAATGGCGCATGACGCACTAGTCTGCTGTTTAGACTATTCGCCTGCTTCCCCTTCCCTCCCTTGAGCGCCTCCATGACAACATGATGCCGGCTAGCTACGATGCCCCAGGACGTCTGTGGACGTCAGTAAAAGTTCGAGCAGACGATTACAAAATAGTATGAAAGGTTTGTATCCTCCCATGCTCTGGAAGACACAGGCCAGGGCCTTTATTAGGGAAGGATCTGCTGTTCCTCTGTTTTAAATTGGTTTCGGTGGGTGGGGGGTGCTTTGCATCGTTATTAAAATACATGAAATTAATACTTCAAAATTATTTCGTATAAAATAAATTATATATCATGATCATGTCTTTGCAAGGGATTTAAATTCGTGGGATTTTATAAAATGGTTTCAATAGATTTTGTAATCCCATATTGGGAATTGACGTTTTATATTTCAAAAAGGGGAAAATGTCTCAGAGTTTTGTAACTATTTATTTTTCTGTAAAATTACTTAGTAAGTTGTACGATACCCTTTGATGCCAGACTAACAGGGGTCTCCTATTCCTTGAAAAACAAACACCTTCCTGAGGAAACAAAGATGGAATCGTATTTGCATTTGTCTGCTGAAACCGTCATAAAATTTAAATTTATGGGTGCAAGTATTTATAAATAAAGTTAAATGCAAAAATGTACCATTTATAGAAACATTATGTATTTTCAAAATTAACGATTTGATTCAATAATATTTAAAAAACGTGTTTATCCATATAGTTAAATATGGATATATGAGTTCAAAAGAAAAATTTAAAGAAATATGAACAACATTACCATCTAAGAATAAATCGTATTTAAGATTATATCAATAATTAGTGGTGCGAATATGCGCTTCACATTGATTCGATCCTGCGGATCATCATAACACTGTTTGTTCTGCGAATTATACCACATAAATAATAATGCATTTTTAACTCCTACTAATGCGCACAACCAGCTCCTTTAGTTCGGCCATAATGTCACGAACCATCCTCTATATGACGATTTAATTTTAGCCGAAATATTTTAAAATATTAGAGAGAGTTGTTTAAATCGTATAAATAAGACCCAATATTGTATTATACAGATCCTACATTATAATACTGGGATTCAGTGTTAAAAACTTCTTAATCAAATTAAGTTCAATAAATGATTTTGATATAATTATATTTTTAGATAAATTAATAAGAGGTGGAATGTCACAATTTTGTGAAATATAAGTTAAAGCTAATAATAAATACATTAATGATTATAATAACAATATACTTAAAATGATTTAATGTGTTTACATGCCAATAATTTATATGGTATGGCAATGTCAGAATTTTTAACATATGGAGGATTTAAACAGGTAGGAAAATTTGATATAGAAACAATTGCAAACTATATTGGATGTCTGTCGAATATCTTAGATGAAGGCTATATTTAAGAAGTCGATTTATAATGTCCTATGAAATTGTATAATAATAATACTTTTATACATATATTAATAATAAAGAAGAATAAATATTTTCCTTTGTCTCCAAAATAAAAAAAATAACTTTAGAAAATAAAAATAAATATGCCTAATTAACAAACATTAAAATGATGTTAAGATAATAGTGAAATATTTAAAAAATTCACAAAATTTTAAATTTTACACAATAAAGTAACATGAAAACATATAAATTTTAATACATCAATGAGGACCAAAGCAACAATCATTTCGAAAATTGTTCTTATAAATAATGAAAAATTCTCTTAATGGAAAATATAGGAAAATAGGATATAAAATTAAAAAAGAATGCGGAAGAAAATTAAAAACAATATTTTTTAAACATAATTTTATTAAAGTTACCCTTTTTAGTAAAAATTAGTAGCTAAATGCATAAATTTATAACATTTTAAATACTGATTTAAATTGCACCATCAATTTTATAAATAGATGTTCATTGCAATATTATGAAACCAATACATACAGAAAATTTAAAATCAATTTATGAAAATGCACATTCTATAATATATAATAAAGAGAAATTTTTTTTATTCTGATATTAAAGAACATATTAGTTAATTTGATACAAGTGATTATTCAAATATTATATATATATATAATATGCTACACATCAATAAAAAAGTTATTGGTTAATTAGATACGAATACATGGAATAATAATGACAAAATTTGTTGGGTTATGAGCAAAAATGTATACTTACAATATTGATGGAAAAAAAGGAAATAAAAAGACAAAAACCTGTTTAAAAAATTGTTGTTAAATCAAAATTATATTTTATAATTATATTAAATGTATTTTTATAATTATATATTGAAAAATAACTTTTAAAGATTTTATAAACATGAATTTTATAGAGTCCAGAAAATAAAAGAACTTTGAGTTATGAAGATGATGAAAGAATAATTTTTGATAATGAAGTTGTTACATTATCTGAATAAAATATTTCAAAAATTAAAATAATATAAATCATGTAAGTTGTAAAATTCATTTAATGAGTATTCAACAAAATGTACCAACAAATACAATACAAACTTGTAGAATCCTAAATTAATAAAAATCTACAACATAAAAAACATTTTTTCTTCATCACAAACATCTTTTACAAAACTGGAAAATCTCTTAGGATTTAAAATCTTTATATGAATTTTAAATTCTGTTTTTAATGAATCAGTTTATACTCTTTATTAATATATGATTCAAAATATTTTTTTATAACTATTTTCTCATTGGTATTATGAAATATTGACTCATTTAATAATATTCTATTTCTAATATCATTTTATAAAATTTTCAGAACAGAATGAAAAATTCAGGTTATACAGTTTATAAGAATTTTATTTTGAAATCCAAACATCACTTTTGGTTCCAAACTAGCTACATTAATATCCAAATTATTTTTTCATCATGTTTTACAAACATGCCACGAGCTAAATTACAATGTACTGATGCAACTTCAAATGATTTAAATGAGAAATTTTAAACATTATATTATTTTATCTTTTTCAAATTCAAGGTATCTGATACTTTGCATATAACTTTGATTATATGAATTATTTTATTTCATTTTAATATAATAAAAACATTTTTTAACATATTTGTACAAATTTAATATCATTGGCAAAGTATCAATATAATATTGATATTTAGAAATATTTTTTTTTGTTTTGGTCAAAAATAATTGTTTTACTATCATTTATATATGGCAATTAAAAATTGCTGTAAATCTAAGATTAATAGAATGTAAATCCTGTTTATTATCATAGTGTAGTTTTTTCAGTAATATAGAACTATGCTTTGATAATATGCCAATAGATTGTTTAATTATTTATAAAAATTAACTATATTTTAATAAATGAAATAAACTTAAAATCTGAAATAACGAATTGAGGAATAAGTGCTTTATTTTGTGATGAAATATCAAAAAATATATTTAAAATACAGAATTACTTCAAGATAATATTAGATCTATAATGGTTTGTCCATGTTATTGTTGGAAAAACTAATTTAGTTACTACTGATATATTAATTAGTCAGTTTAGTTTTATCTAAATTCATGTTTCTTCAAAATGTTTGTCAATAAATATATATTTAATAGAAAAATTTATATTTTATAAAAATAATTTAAAGAAAAAATGTGTTGTTTTAATAAAATCGATTAAATGTCTTTATTAAATAAGCAGGAAAATTATTCTTTCAGTATATTTGATGGTATTATTATAGTTAAAAAAGATAAAATTCGTCAATAATTTACTTGTGGTAGATATAAAATAATTAATTGTTTTAATTAAGTTAGATTTCAAAAGCTACAAAACAATCAGACATATGTAACAATAAATTTTTCATGCATAATAAAGTAAGATGAATCAAATTAAAAATATACTTACAAATATTTTGTTTGCAAAGATATATTTATGTGAAATTTAAAGAAAGCTGGTTAAAGTGTTAGGCTAAAGATTATGGTTTTATTTTTATCGATGTGAATATGAAAAATAATGGTGGATAATAAAAAAATAATTAGAGATGTGTTAATAGTATTAAGCATTAATGTAAATATAGAAATATAATGTTAGTACCATTATAAACTTACAGTTATATAATAGTGTAAATAAGTGTTTGATGTATGTTTTACAATATAGTTAAATTTTGATAGAAGCTATAAGCAAATTAAATTGTAAATTTCTTCTATAAAACTTCGAGTGGTTCCATATTTATAGATTTTTGTTTTTTGTGTAATTATATTATTTTAAATAATTTAAAATGTGTATCCATTTATAAATTACATTTAAAGCAAATCTTTCCACATTTTAAATTTTAAAGCTTCATTAGATATTTAAAAAAATGTTGGCTTTAAGTTCAAAAAATATGCATGTAATTTTTAAAATTTTCATCATAAAATTTTTCCAATATCTGTTAATAAGTTTATGGGTCATACATTTTTTAAATTGATTTGAAAGCTTTTGTAATAATTTCACCTGCATTATCTTTAACTCTAATAGAAAAACCATACATATTATATACTTTCTGCAAATGTTTTATAATTTATTGAAGTAAATTCAATTAAAACAGCTGAATTATCAACTCTGAAAGTAAAAAATTTTATTATAATTTTTTTTACTGGTTTATATAGTTCATTAATTATACCTTCTCAAATTGACTTTTTATAAATGGCAATTTTTTTTTACCTAGTTCATAACAAATTATTTGCTTTTCTTTCAATAAATATATTTTCAGTTTTTATACATTTGTGTTAAATTTCATTCTTACACATTATACAATAAGTATGTTTATCCATTTAATTAAAACAATGTTTTGTATTTGTTAAAATAAATAAATTTCTAATGATATTAATTAAAAGACTATGGACATAGAAATTTTCATTACAGATAATTAGGAATAGCTTTCGACCACGCCGGGCACATACTTAAAAAATGGCGGCCATTTTAATATTTAGTAGGATATTTCATATTTCGGAAACCAGTTAACATATTTAAACCAAAGTTTGTTTGCTGACAGCGCAAGGTGTAAGCATTCAATTCAAAGGAAAATGTTGTTATCTGCCATTTAAGAAGATAACACCATATAAAATATAACTCTTTTACATTATATTTGAAAACTACTCAACCAACTTTCTTTTAATTTGGTAAGTTAGTAATACCATGATAGGACAAGTGAATTAAACTATGGTCCTATTATAAGGTACTTGTTATCTAAATGGCAGTTATAGAAATATTTTAGGTTTATTTCCTTTAACTACTATATCATTTAGCCAATTTCAACCACATTTTGAACATTGAACGCATGTATTACAAGCATCATACAAGATAAACGAAAACCATCTTCTTCCGCCATTTTGAAAGATAGTGCTTCATGTAAAAATATATTTTTAAAATTATGTCTTGAAATTATTAAACCTATTTTCGCCAAATTTGACATGTAAGAAAAACTACGATAGGCCAGGTAAATATGAGTTATTAAACTTTATTAGGCACTTATTTTCAAAATGACAGCTATACGAATATTTCACATTTTTTGGTGAAACTACCATTCCACTTGACCAATTTCAGCCAAGTTTCGAATGTTGGCAGTATCTATTAATTCGAATCAAATAAGCCAATAAAAAGGTAACTGTTATCTATCATTTTGTAAGATTGTGCTACATGAATTAATCAAGTTAGTGTTTAATTTCTCGGGGAAATAATTAAAAGAGTCCTACCAAATTTATCAATCAATCATTACTGCCACAGTAGATATGTACAAATATTTTTCAAGTATATCAGACACTTACTTTAAAAATGGCATCCATATAGCTACTTTAGTTTCGTATTTTATATCATCGAAACCATGTAATTAATTCCAAATAAACTTTGTGTCATGGCTGTATCTATGACAACAATCAAATAAGTACACACAAAATCTCTTTGTTCCACCATTTTGATAAAAAAAATTGTAACTTGACAAATTAAAATTATGTGATCTCTGAAAATACAGTGGATTTCTACCAAAGTAAAGTAACAATTAGCACTATGGCAGGCTATGTAAACTGAAAAAATTTGAGAGGCTCATACACATATTTTCAAAATGGCGGTCATATAAACGTTTCAGCTCTGAATTTTTTATCTATGAAACTGCTAAACCAATTTCAACTTAACTTTGCAGGCTGGCAGTATCAGTTATATCCATCAAAATTGCCAATGCAAAGTCTCGTTTCTCCGCCATTTAGTAAGATAACCCTACATGAAATATTATATTTTTAATATAGCATCTCGGGAAACAATCGATCAATAACTTCGAAATTTCGCGAAGAAGTTGTAATGTGGTATGCTATATTAATTTATACGTTTTAAGTGTATAAGTGTCCTATTTTTAAAATGGCGCATGCACAAACATTTTAGCTTAGTGCGCTATATCTACGAAACTATTTAACAGATTTAAACTTACCACTGTATATTGTATCCATGACAATAATCGAATGTGCCATTATACAAGGTCTGTGTCCTCCATTTATGAAGATTGTTACGTGGTCAATGGAAGTTGTATGCCGTATCTCGAGGACTAATCAACCGATATATATATATATATATATATATATATATATATATAACACAGAGATCCTCCTTTGTCATATTGTTTGCAAAGTAGTGTCATGTGAGGAAACTGAAATTTCTGTCATATTTACAGAATAATTCGAATAATTTACACAAAATTTTGCACAAATACAGAAGGACAAGGAGTAAAATTATTTAAAGGGGGGACAGAAATTATTTTATAAATGGTGGATGTATAAATATTGTTATTTATTTGGCATATCTATTTAATAGTTTAACAATTTTTATCCAACTTTTTATGCTGACATTACCTATTACAATCATTCTGTACCGAGTCTATTTTCAATTAATTTTGTAAGTTATCATAATCTAAGAAAAAAGGGTTTGTATGCTATATCTCGAAGCCAATCAACCTATTTCTATCAAATCTTTCGCACAAGTAGCATTATGATAAGCTACATAGTCTTATGGTTTTAGTGGCTCAGGCACTTATTTTCAAAATTATAGCATAAATATTTCACGTTACTGATTCCTATCATTAAAAACATTACACTGATTACACCCGGAGTTGATGATCCGAATCCTATCTCAATGATTCATTTGATTGCAAGCTAGTTTAATTTTACGTGTATTTCTTAGTTGGAATTTCGGGGAAGTCACTCTTGTAATTTTGTCTTTTTACTGTTTCACATGTTTCAGGTTTCATCTCTAATGATATTGCTGTCAATGAGACATCAAAGACTGCTATTAAAGCTTTCAAGAACTTCACTAAAATACATTTGCACCCATATAGAGGAAAGTAGGTTGATTGGTTATCAGCAACATATTGTTTAACTTGTGTTATTCCAGTGATGGATATAATAACTTCATAATAACCATCTGTAAATATTTTTTTTTTCCAATTGACGTTTTCTCTGGTATTGAGGGATAACATCTAAATTTGAAGCAGACAGGAACTAAATTTGCTATTCAGTTTTCATTTTTATTTGTTACTTTTTCAATGATTCCTATATTTTGACATTCTAGAATTAAAGGTAAATCTTTTTTTATATCCTTTAATATTCTATGTAATTAGTTTGTTTATAATTTTTAGTTTTTAGTTTAAGATATTTAATTAATTCTGTGTGTCTTCTATATTAATTTTACTCGTTTACACAATTATTAATCAAAATTTATTATAAAAAATATTGAAAGTCTTCAAAGACAAACTTTTCCACCAAAAGATCAAACACATAAAAATTTCAGTAATTATAATCATAAAGTTGAAATTGACATCCCTATTGATGACAGTTTATTATTTCCATATTATGCTTATGTAAATGAATATTTTAGTCTTCGAAAAAAGATGGCGATACTGTTAATGTGAAAGCTGTAAATATATAATTTAATTTATTTTTAATTTTAATTTTGAAATATTGAAATTTGTGAACATGGTCAAATTATTAAACTGTTGGTAATCTTCAACAATTATGAAAAATAAAGATATTAAAGTGAATGATTATTTTTAGAAATATGTTTTACCAAGAAATAATCAGTTAAAAAAATGGCTTCTGATGCATATTCAGAAAATGTATATACTTTAAGATATGTATTTAGTTTTAGCAGAGAAAATTATTTAATCTATTGGAAAGAAGGCTATAAAATTATATAGAAATTGTTCTGATGATAATTGCTTATATGTTGATTTAGTGAAAACCCTGAGAGTAATATAACAAACGAAATTCAAATGAGAAAAAAATTGCTTTTCAACTCTTGAAATAAAAAAATTTATAAAATTCTTATAATTCCCATTAAATTAAATGTTGGGCATCTTAGAAAAAGAAGTCCCTGTAGGTATTACTATATTTAATTTTAATAAAACATATCAATTTAATAATTTCCAAAATGATATTCCTGAGCTTTATAAAAATTTCTAAATTAATATAAAATCCTTGACAAGATGATCATGCATCTTTTTTAGATCATTGTTATGTAAGGAATAATTATATTAAAAATTGTGAAAATAATATATATCTGAAGAACTTTGAAATTTAGATTTTAGTCATGGAGTTTTAAAATGTATGTAGCATATAAAGATTTTAGAAATTCTGGTACAAAACTGAAACAAATTATAGAATTAATGAACTTTGATTTAGACCATTACTAAATATTGATGAAGAGCATTCTTCCTTTTCTAGAAGACCTGTGTATGTTATTGATTGTCTGTAATGATCAACTACAATAGTATAAAACAAAACTACAATAATATGTTTTGATTTTAATAATGTATTTCCTGATAGTAAAATAATACAATGTTATTTTAATAAATCAGGAAAATCTCATTTATGTTAAATAAAGAATAACCGAGGAAATAAAAAATCTTTAAAAATAGAAATGGGAACAAGTAAATCTATGAAATATATAGTTAGTATTAAGATTTATTCATAAAGTATCTATTTAAATTAAAAAATAATAATTTGCGTTTATTATTAGTAATAGTTCATTCAAACAAAATTATAATAACTGTCTATCGATATGCAAATGTTACATCAAAGTTGTTCAAATGAATTATTTTCTGTAAAAGCTTATAATAATATATGATAAAATAGTTTAATTCAGAAACTTTCAATTTTAAATTAGACGGTAAATTAATTTCAGGTTTATCAAGACAAAATAAAATTCTAACTAATTATTAGAATTATTTAATATTGTACAAATAATTGTTTTATATAAATATTCTTATTTTTTTTAATTAAGAAAGATATTTTTAGATTTTGTGTTACATTCAAAGCATTTGTTTACATCTTTACGGTCTGGGTGTTAAAAAAAATATAAAAAACGTTAAATTAAATATGTTATTATATTTATTATATAGGAATAATAAAAAATAAGAACAGTTGATATATTATATTAAGTTTTCTTTGTTATATATTCTTCTAATTTTTATTCGTTATTTAAAAAAAAAATAATTGTTATTATTTTAAATTATAATGTTTTACATCAAGGTGCAAGATACAATAACAAATTTTGATTGATGCTTTTCTATAAATTTCTGTAAATTAGTTTTTATTTGTGTTATTCTTAATATATAAACAGATTCTCAGGTTCTTGATATTGAAAGAAAATTTTTGAAAAGTGTCGTTTGATCCAGCTTCCGAATTTATACAGTACTAACAAATATACATTAACTCATAATAAGATGTAATTTTTCATATGCAATCTGTAAAATGTAATGTCTGTTGCTCAATGTGTAGCTTGCAGCGCTTGTAAATTTCTCCCTGCGTTTGTAGCTGTTTGAGACCATCTTAGGTTGTAGGAAGCGATAATTATTTTGTGCAAGTAACAAAATATACGGGGAGAATACCCTTAAATATGAAAACATATTTTCAAAGAATAACCCTTTCCTACGAATAGCTGGGTAAGTCAAATATAGTATAATAAACTGATGCGTGATGTTTAGAGATGATGGAAAATAGCGAAAATTTTTTGAACAAACATATCTTCTACAACACTCTTAACTAGTTTATTCTATCGAAATTTTTATGAACAAGGTTTTGACTCAGCTAAGTTGTTTGCAGACCAATCACAAACGTTCTGACTTATAATATCAGAATCCTCATTGGCCCAGTGAAATGGGACAGTATATTCATACATACATGGCACCCTGTCTGATATGTGTACAGTAGGTTGAATCTTAGCAAACAGTCATCTTTACCCGCGATAAACCATCATCTCTAGTGATGTGCTCTAAGAATGACAAATGTATGCATTGGATTATTTATGTGAGTAATGTAGTTCTTTTAGTAAAGTGTTCAGGATGAAAATAGTTCTAATTGTCTGATTGATTCCGTACTCATTTCAGTATTTAAGGTAGGATAGAGTTTTAGTTATGGAACTGTTGAGTTAAACAATACTTGATAAGTTACCGTTTCCCCCACAAAAATTAATAAATTTATTCATAATGGTGGTCACAATATTAAAAAAAATAAAATAAATTGTTTGAAACTTTTCAAAATAAATAAAAACATATGAATTATAAAAAATTTAAATAATGATATTTTTTAGACATATGTGGAGGGACGCTAAAAAATGAGGTATTACCATGAAGCAGAAACTCAATATATGGGGTGAGGGAGACCAGAACATTCCGAATTCCGCCAATGGCAATGTCTGCTACGCTACCCACATGGGAAAATGAGGTGGCACCTCACTGAGAATCGAGTGCGGATTGCCAGGGCGAGAGGACAGTTTGCTCGCCAAACCAATACTGCGATAGCAATCAACCACGTGTTTTGTTATTTAAAGATCTGGTAGAAGCTGTTCGATATTATTACTTATGCACAGGTACAAGAACTGTGATTTAAATTAGGACGGGTTTCCTTTGTGAAGTGAAGAAAGAATAATTGCTGTTGTAGTGATATTAGTTATTTTTACTGCCACTTGAATAGCGTTAAGTGTACAGTTATGTAGATAATAGTTCTTAGCAAGCATTAGGGTAAATAGGGATAAAGCAGTCTTGTTTGAATTTGCAGTTGATTTTCTGCAGTTTATATTAAAAACTGTACATCAAAAGTTTAACATGGAACAATACAAATAATAGAACAGCAAAATTTCTTAGGAAATTTTTTCATGTTCTGTACATTGATCATTTACCCGGATAAAACTTCCGAGAAAAAACAGGGAATTTTTTTTATGTGGCAAACCATGCAGGTGACTGTAGTAAATGCAGTTAGACATCACAAACTTAAGAAAATGATACTAGCAGAACTACGTACCATTCTGGTTATAAAACCACAAAAGAAATGTGTCATTAGGTTGTAGTAAAAAAAATTTTAAAACAAGAAGTAAGTGCAGCTTAGTGGTGTGAGCAGCAGCTAGAAGAGAGATGTCAGACCTGCAAGGGGCAGCCACACAGGTCGTCCTGGAGAAGAGCAGCACCCTGCACCTGGAATTGTGCGCTCTGGCTGGGTCCAAGTAACTCCTTCTGCGCGTGCGTCGGCCCTCACCACAGCTCGCCGAGCACGCCGACCACTCTGACCACTCGCTCACTGCGCAGTCTGTAACACACCGTGTATATTTAGTACCGTCCAACTCCCCCAATACTCTCTAGCAAAGCAAGTGTATTGAAGTGACAACCATCTGCAACGTGCACAGTCTGTAATACACCGTGTATATGTAGTACC
Organism: Dryococelus australis; assembly: GCA_029891345.1. NCBI lineage: Eukaryota > Metazoa > Arthropoda > Insecta > Phasmatodea > Phasmatidae > Dryococelus > Dryococelus australis. The sequence continues at coordinate 123,953,183 of CM057003.1, forward strand.
GTCCAACTCCCACAATACCCACTAGCAAAGCAAGTGTATTGAAGTGACAACCATCTGCATCGTGCGCAGTCTGTAACACACGGTGTATATGTAGTACCGTCCAACTCCCCCAATACCCTCTAGCAAAGCAAGTGTATTGAAGTGACAACCATCTGCATCGTGCGCAGTCTGTAACACACGGTGTATATGTAGTACCGTCCAACTCCCACAATACCCTCTAGCAAAGCAAGTGTATTGAAGTGACAACCATCTGCATCGTGCGCAGTCTGTAACACACCGTGTATATGTAGTACCGTCCAACTCCCACAATACCCTCTAGCAAAGCAAGTGTATTGAAGTGACAACCATCTGCAACGTGCACAGTCTGTAACACACGGTGTATATGTAGTACCGTCCAACTCCCCCAATACCCTCTAGCAAAGCAAGTGTATTGAAGTGACAACCATCTGCAACGTGCACAGTCTGTAACACACGGTGTATATGTAGTACCGTCCAACTCCCCCAATACCCTCTAGCAAAGCAAGTGTATTGAAGTGACAACCATCTGCATCGTGCGCAGTCTGTAACACACCGTGTATATGTAGTACCGTCCAACTCCCCCAATACTCTCTAGCAAAGCAAGTGTATTGAAGTGACAACCATCTGCATCGTGCGCAGTCTGTAACACACGGTGTATATGTAGTACCGTCCAACTCCCACAATACCCTCTAGCAAAGCAAGTGTATTGAAGTGACAACCATCTGCATCGTGCGCAGTCTGTAACACACCGTGTATATGTAGTACCGTCCAACTCCCCCAATACTCTCTAGCAAAGCAAGTGTATTGAAGTGACAACCATCTGCATCGTGCGCAGTCTGTAACACACCGTGTATATGTAGTACCGTCCAACTCCCACAATACCCTCTAGCAAAGCAAGTGTATTGAAGTGACAACCATCTGCAACGTGCACAGTCTGTAACACACGGTGTATATGTAGTACCGTCCAACTCCCACAATACCCTCTAGCAAAGCAAGTGTATTGAAGTGACAACCATCTGCAACGTGCGCAGTCTGTAACACACCGTGTATATGTAGTACCGTCCAACTCCCCCAATACCCTCTAGCAAAGCAAGTGTATTGAAGTGACAACCATCTGCATCGTGCGCAGTCTGTAACACACCGTGTATATGTAGTACCGTCCAACTCCCCCAATACCCTCTAGCAAAGCAAGTGTATTGAAGTGACAACCATCTGCATCGTGCGCAGTCTGTAACACACCGTGTATATGTAGTACCGTCCAACTCCCCCAATACCCTCTAGCAAAGCAAGTGTATTGAAGTGACAACCATCTGCATCGTGCGCAGTCTGTAACACACGGTGTATATGTAGTACCGTCCAACTCCCCAATACCCTCTAGCAAAGCAAGTGTATTGAAGTGACAACCATCTGCATCGTGCGCAGTCTGTAACACACCGTGTATATGTAGTACCGTCCAACTCCCCCAATACCCTCTAGCAAAGCAAGTGTATTGAAGTGACAACCATCTGCAACGTGCGCAGTCTGTAACACACCGTGTATATGTAGTACCGTCCAACTCCCACAATACCCTCTAGCAAAGCAAGTGTATTGAAGTGACAACCATCTGCAACTTGCGCAGTCTGTAATACACCGTGTATATGTAGTACCGTCCAACTCCCACAATACCCTCTAGCAAAGCAAGTGTATTGAAGTGACAACCATCTGCAACGTGCACAGTCTGTAACACACGGTGTATATGTAGTACCGTCCAACTCCCCCAATACCCTCTAGCAAAGCAAGTGTATTGAAGTGACAACCATCTGCATCGTGCGCAGTCTGTAACACACGGTGTATATGTAGTACCGTCCAACTCCCCCAATACCCTCTAGCAAAGCAAGTGTATTGAAGTGACAACCATCTGCATCGTGCGCAGTCTGTAACACACGGTGTATATGTAGTACCGTCCAACTCCCCCAATACCCTCTAGCAAAGCAAGTGTATTGAAGTGACAACCATCTGCAACGTGCGCAGTCTGTAACACACCGTGTATATGTAGTACCGTCCAACTCCCCCAATACTCTCTAGCAAAGCAAGTGTATTGATGTGACAACCATCTGCATCGTGCGCAGTCTGTAACACACGGTGTATATGTAGTACCGTCCAACTCCCACAATACCCTCTAGCAAAGCAAGTGTATTGAAGTGACAACCATCTGCATCGTGCGCAGTCTGTAACACACCGTGTATATGTAGTACCGTCCAACTCCCCCAATACCCTCTAGCAAAGCAAGTGTATTGAAGTGACAACCATCTGCATCGTGCGCAGTCTGTAACACACCGTGTATATTTAGTCCCGTCCCTCTCCCTCGCTATTGTCTTGCAAAGTAAGCCAAACCAAGTGTATTGAAGTGACAACCAGACGCATCGTGCGCAGTCTGTAACACACCATATATATATATATATAGTCCCGTCCCCCTCCTCCAATTTCCCTCCATCAAATTAATGCTAACCAAGTGTATTGAAGTGACAATAAGCCGCATCGTGCGCAGTCTGTAACATACTGTATATATGTAGTCCTGTCCTCCTCCACTATCCATGCTAGCAAAGTAAACCTTTCCAAGTGTATTGAAGTGACAACTAGCCGCATAGTGCACACTCAGTTCAATAATATTTTGCATAACTACAATTTCTTAATGGCCACTAACAACTCACCAATTTTATCTGCGTTTTTATCCATTGTACCAATTGATAAATGAAATATAACAATAATTTAAAAAATTTATCTAATGCTTTGATATCAACAGAATTATAAAGTGGCTGTGATACATGAAATAATCAACAAACGGCCAATAACGTCATGCATGGAGTGATTTTTCAGAAATTTGATGTTAAAAATGTGAAGAAATGGCGAATAGATCATACACGCCTCAATGGCTGTTCGAAGTGACGAGAGCGCAGAAACTTTAGGAAACTTTAAAGTGACCAGGAGAAGCATGAGATAAGTCAGTATGTGAAAGATAGTTTAAGTAGTTCTCGTGGAGAGCGTTGTCGCGATAGATGCCGCAAGCAGTTGATGAAGCAGCGTCTGACAAGGAATCTGCCACGGTGTGCAGTCAGGAGCCATACAAGCACTCTACCTGCAGTCATGTCGGAAAAATACGGACACATACATCAGGAAGGCAGGGCCTGCATTCGAACCCAGGTACTCCCGAAATTGGAAAATTGGAAAAATGTGAAATTGAAGATTTTATGTTGACCAGTGATTAAAAGATGGTAAAAATAACGATAAAACTCAGGTAGATTATTAGTTATCGGAAAGTACCTAGAAAAGTCTCGGGAAATTGTGGCTGTCGAGGGAAATTTGATTTTTTTATACGATTTAACCAATTTGAATTTTGTATAGTTACATGTTTTCAAAGTACACTTCCAGCTTTAACAGTTAAACCTTGCAAACTTAACACACACATATATATATAACTCAATAGAATATAAATCTTCTACACTAACTGCTTTACGATACCATGTGTCATCACCCTTATCTACATCACAGTTTACGCTTGGGATATTTCAATAAATTTCCCGAGGATAATATCATCTCTTACGGTGTCGCCTTCGTAACATGCTGGCTGTTGGCTTACGATGTTCACTTAAGGTCACAGCATTAATTACGTTGATTATGTTAACATATTTTATAAAAATAAATATTGCATGTGATAATTAGCTCTACACAATTTTATAAATAAATATGTATGTACATCACTACTACATATTTTAATATTATTTGGTGCCGTTAGATGTGTTTAATAGAAAATTATTTTTGAATTTTGAAGTAGAATGGGAATGTCTCACTTCCTGCTTAGGCAATTCAGGAAATGTCAAAGTTATTCGATCCAGTCGATCACTATTAGATCTGATGTAAATAGAAATAGATTCTAATTGCTCCAAGTTCCCTGTAGTACAACACACATAACACTATTTTACTGTACTTATTTTTAGGTATTTGTAGTGCCAGACATGCAGACTGCAAAAACCAAATTGGTACAGAACAAGTATACAAATTATGCACTACACAGCAAAGAAACAGTATTAAATACATGATGTAGTGTAATATCACTAACACCTAGTTGCTGTAAGTGAAGTTGCTCTCCCGAGAAAACCCACCGACCAGCGGCATTGTCCGGTGCGATACCCACACGCTAAAATCCGGGTGTGATCTCGCCGGGAATCGAACCCGGTTCGCCTTGGTGGATGACGAATAGTCTAGCCACTACAGCACTGCGGCCCCGCGAGTAGTTTTGTTCATGCAGAGAAGGGAACACAGTCAGAGGGACTCACTGTCTTCTCTCTTCGGCTCGGAGTTCTCACAGCTGTCCTTCTCGTAGAGACGCTGGCGAGTGACGTAGAGGATTGCCAGAGGCTTCACGTCTTCCCCAGCCTCGTCGTAGAAGGGCGACAGTGGGTCGTTGGGAGAGTTAGAGGTTATCTTCACTATCGGCTCTGCTGGAATTGAGGGCGAATCATCTGACTTCAAGAGAAAAATATCAATTGTAGGGCTCGATCTTCTACAACTAAGAAAGCAACTCTATTAACTCTTTTATACATATTCAAAATGCAAGTACAGTTTTGCACAACATATATATTATTTCAAAGAATATTTAAAAGAAAATAGTTTAGACTCACACCACTGAAAATTATATCAATTTCTATCGATATTTACAGACCAAAGTGGTAGTAGCAGGTAGTAAAGACATCTGACAGAATTTATAGCCAGCCCATCAACTATTCAGTGGACGAAATCCTCTAACTATACACCAGTATCTATTTTTTTTACAAACACACAGTTATGTAAATGTTGTAAGTTATCTTCACTGAAACACACACTACAAATGTATTTACCAATCACTAATATATGTATAAGTACATGGGGATAGTTTCTTCGGGGACAAGGGCTGAGGTACGAGCATCGAGGATCTGCCGACATGTTGGATGATGTCACGCGACCGCCATTTTGGGCAGCCATATTTGTAACCAGTATGTAGTTTTTCCATTCTCTTGCATTCCGAGAGTTTTTCGCCGAGTGATACAACTTTTTTCTCTTTTGCATGCTTTATTTCTCTTTCTCTCCTTATCCCCTTTTTTACATTCTCTGTTTCTTTTTTCTATACCATTCGTTCGTTATTTGTTTACACTGGCTTACATTTGTCCCTTACCTTCGCTCCATGCCATCTTTGTTTACAATTACATGGAGGCTACCATATTTGTTTTCTCATTTGTCATTTGTTACTGGTGGCCGCCATATTTTTTTACACTTACATGGAGCCCGCCATCTTGATTTTTGTTTGTAATTTGTTTCCCACATTAGTTCTCGCTTTAGTCACTAGTTGACATACCAGTTGTTCGATTAGTCGATATCGCATCTGTCGCATGCGCTCGGCTGCCATGTTGGTTATGGAATTGGCTGCTAGGGGCACTGCTTTCTTTAGAATAAAAAATACCGTCTAGGATGGGCACGAGATCTAACTGCTGGACCTTGGGTCACCAGACTAATGCCTTAAACCACTCGGTTATCACAACATGTGCTAGGATAAGAGTAGTATATGGCTTGGGGGACGAATAAGTAACATCTTGCACAATATTATATTTTTTTAATTCTTATATAATTTTTAAGTTTTTCATTCACATATCACTAGTTTAAGCATTCATATTTTACTATATAATATTATTTTTAATTCTATATTTTAATTATTTTATTATTTTGGTATGACTTACATTATATTTAACTTATGTACATTTTAAAGGGTTTTAATATTTTATTTTAAGTATTTTAAAAGTATTTATTAAACTTTTAATTGTATCCAGTAGCATACCAACATATTCGTTTTTTCAGGCAGATAAACATAAGTGATTATTTGACTATGAGTAGCGCCATATTGGATTTATTTATAAGCATATATAAAATGGTTTTTGTAAATATATCAAGTGTTATATATTATGAACGTTGATTATTCTCACATTTTTTTATTTGCATATAATAATTTGTTTAATATCCCAGACTTAAGTAATTACATGTAGGGAATTCTATGTTGAACTTTGAAAATATTTCGTACTCCTATGAAATTTAATGCTTGTAAATTATTATCAACACGCCACCCCATAATCATACATAAGAGATCAGTATCCCCTTCAAAGAACCTAAATAATCTAACTTAACGTTACCTAATCTAAGATAATCGTACCTAACTTCACCTTACATAATTTCACCTATCCTAAGTTCATCAAACCTAAGGTAACCTAATCAGCATGTTAGAACTATAAACATACATAATTACTCTCGACATTCACTTAACCTAACCACCACACTCTAGTCATCACCAGACACCTATTCACCTCCCCTCCTTCAAGTATTACTTAACAGCCATATCGAATGGTACTGAATACCAAATAAGAAATATAGCACCATTCACAACAACACTAGCTGGCCTTATTCATGCTGTTAACAATACAGGCAATATTAACCACCATTCCTCGTTCTTACTGAGCAATAATAGCACTCAACTATATTAACTACCATTTCAGCCAATCCAACTTCCACAGTTACACATATAAAGAAGACATACCAGCTGCCGAATAAATCAAATACTCAAAACATAAGCCCCAAACATGTTATCATAAGATCAGTGATATTAATTTAACCATCTATGACAGGCATATCGTCTTAATTCAGCAAAATACCATCCAATCATCTAACCAACCATTCAAGCTAAACATTCTGCCACTCTCATACTAACTAAACATCCCATTAAACGATTACTCTCTTACAAAACTGAATCACACAATCAAACCATTCTCCTAACACCATCGAAGCTATACTATTTAATACTGCCAAAATAAACGAACATGTGATCAGGTCATACCAATCAACATAACAGCTGTACCAACCATACAAGAAACTAACTGTACATCCAAGTCATACTTATGTGCTTTCCACCCCATGTCAATATTTTGAAATACTTGTTAACATAATTAACATATCAAATGCACCACATTTAGCAACTTAACAGACAAAGATATGTCAACTTCAGGTATATGAAAAAAATAGTAAAAACTAAATTTAACTGATGCAATTATGCTAATAGTGACTCTACCACCACCACCACCGCCATCGCCTTAATAGTCTCAGATGTAATTTCGTGTAATTTCAGAGTCATTTGGAGTCGTTCAGATTCATTTTCGAGTTATTTGTGGTCAATTGGAGTCATTTAGAGTAATCTTGGAGCTATTTAGAGACATTTGTGGGTTATTAAGAGTAATTCTGTAGTCATTCGAAGTCATTTAGTCATTTTGGAGTTTTTCAGGGCAGTTTTGGAGTCATTTGAAGTCATTTTGGAGTCATTTAGTAATTTTGGAGTCATTTTGTGTCAAAGAGTCAAGAGTCAAGGATCAAGAGTCAAAGAATCAGTCTTGCGAGTGACCGTTATGACAGGAGTCTCCTTTAAGCGTGACCATGAGCTCAAGCTGAGCGAAGATAACACGAGGACTAAACGTATTTTCACATTAAGAACTTATTCACTGGCCGGGTAATGATGATTAACTAGCAACTATCGTTGGTCATTTAGAACGAGTACTATAGCCCTCCTACAACATGCACTCGCATTAATTTGGTTTAAACAGAATTAGTAAGTGTTTCAGAGAAGCAGATACACACATTACTATGAATATGTACATTTAAATTTTATTTGTGCTTTTATTCGCATAAATATTATATTTTCAATAGATAACTCACCACATTTTTTGCAGAATATCTGCTCTACGAACCGTCACCAGACTAAATACATTCATACCTCTTGCTAGAAGTCAAGAATAACTCACCCCAAACTGACCTTACGAAAATAATCACACTTCCAACATGTTTGTCACATCATCATACACCAGCCAAATATTATACCATACATTAATATAAATTACCCAATCAACGAACAAACCAGTTAATTATGCTAGCCATTCATAATAATAGCTGCTCTTAGGAAAACTGCAAGGTATCATAGCTCCAGCTTAGTCATGCCACACAGATCACATTGTATGCGCAAAATAGCGACAACTCATTTCATACTACCCCTACGCCATCCATTATCCCCACCAACCAAAACATACTAACCCGTGTCCGTAGTCCGAAAGCAAAGAAAATAATGAATAAGAATAGCAAAATTCGAACTATAAGAATTTACTTACTAAGTTCTAGGACATTAATCACTTAATTTACAGATCAGTTTGTATGTTAAGATATAACGAACTGTAAATACACGTATCAGCAATAAAATTGTATTATAAAATGGAAGTTACTAATAACTAATGAGTCTACTTTCCTCTACATAGGTATAAACAAATTTTAGTAAAGTTCGTAAAAGCTTCTATGGTAGGTAGACATTAGTGTCTCATTAACAGCAATGCCATTAGAGATAAAACCAGAAACAGGTCAAACAGTACAAAGACAATTAAAATACACGTGTGACTTATGCAATGATCAAACTTTGGATGAGCGTTCATATACCAATAACCTCCCAGATTGCGTAAGAATTAAACCTTAGAGATTAGCCGAGATTTTCCAGTTAATCTGCACACCCTTCCTGATAATGATGGTGTTATAAATCAATTCGAGTGAAGTTTGCAATTTGAATAATGACCAGAGTTTCAGATTTTTTTATACATCATGTTCATTGGTTTTCAGAATGTGAAAATGCCATATAAATATGTATATATATAATATGTACATATAAATATAAATTATATTTAATAAAATTCGTTGCATTTTATGCATAAGTCTTGTGTCAAACAATGTGCATGTTTCGTCGAACATCTTGATGGACTGTATTACACGAAAGTTTGTTGATAGGAAAACTGGCGGGCACTACCAATTACCATTTCTTCCGAACGAATTACGAACAAATTACTGTCTGAATATACTAGTTCCTAGAAGTTCTACGAGTGCGCCACTGATGACAGTGGCGGGAAGTTGAAATCTGTACACACAGTAATATTTACAAAGACATCTATACACACAGTACCAAACATCAGCGCCCATCTTGAAATATTCATTTCAACCCTTAAAGGGCAGTGCGCAAAGTATAATGGCGGGGCGTTTAAAGGTTCCGTCCACTGTGTAGACAGTGGTTACTCTAAGCACTTTATCACGACCAGGGTGTAGCTCAACGATGCATCATAAGCGTCACTGTAGCGGAGGAAGCCTGTCCACTTTTGCTAATACAAGCTGCTGAGGGTAAAGACGTTGATTTTCTTCCTGCCACTGTGGACGCTGCTGTAAGGTGTGAAGATAGTCTTGATGCCAGCGTGTCCATAAATCTTGCTGAAGCTTCTCCACGAGCTGCCAGCACTGTAAACGATTCAGCTGGACATCTCCCAGGTTTGACTCTGGAACAGTGACAAGTGACTCAAGAGTCAAAATATGACCAGGAGTAAGCACAGTAAAGTCATTCGGGTCCAGGCTCAGTGGTAAAAGAGGCCTGGAGTTGAAAGATGGCTTCGATCTGCACTTGAACAGTATTCAGTTCCTGATAAGTGAGAATTTGCTCTTCAATAACACACCTCATATGGGACTTGACCAACTTAACTCCGGCTTCCCATAATTCACCGAAGTGAGGTGCTGCAGGGGTAATAAAATGCCAAGGTACCCCAAGGGTGGCCAAGGAGCTTGCCTTGGTCTGTTGGTGGTTGGGAGAAGCAAGCAGCTGTCGCAGCTCATTGAAATGGTTATTAGCACCCACAAAGTTTGTTCCACAGTCACTATATAGGTCAGATAACCTGCCACGACGGGGAAGAAAGTGTTTGTATGCACCTAGAAATATATCGTTAGAGAGGTCAGATGACAACTCAAGGTGCACTGATTTTGTTACAAAACAAACAAATATGCAAAAATAAGCTTTTAACAGCACTGGGCGACGAACTCGAGCCAGCTTAATAGTAAACGGGCCAGCATAGTCCACCCCGGCCTTTGCAAAAGGTTTCACCTACTAAATCCTCATGGCAGGAAGTCTCCCATTAATGGTGCCGAAGAGGAAGGTCTTGTCTTAAAGCACTTGAGGCAGTAATGAAGACAGTGACGAATGGCACACCTGTCTGCAAGTATCCAAAATTGTGTCCTGAGGATACTCTGAGGAATTAGATCAACACGGATGTTGATTGACTTCATGATAATGACTAATTACTAAGTCTGTAAAACAGTGCAATTTGGGAAGTAAAGCCTGGTGCTTTTGCTCAAATGGTAAGTTTGACTGAGCCGGTCTACCGCCCACCCTGACCTCTCCACAGGGATCAATAAATGGAACAAATTTCCGGATCTGAGGTGATATACGCTGCTGCTTCTTTAGGGTATTAATATCAGCTTCAAAGCAAGAAGCTTGGACATACCTCAGCCAAATATTCACACCTTTGTCTAGTTAATGGGAGAGTAAGGCATCAGTAGCCTTGCTTTGTGGCACTCGACAATTGTGAATAAAACATAAAAGATATGCTGATAAGCTAATTCAACTTGCTGCACCTTTCAAGCAATAACTTCAGGGGGCTGGTGTCTACAAAGTTGCCGAATGAGAGAGTTTTCTGTTCAGGAATGATGGAGTCTGATACCGAGGTCTCTTCTGTGGACATATAGCAGGGCCAAATATCACTGGTTTCCTTCAACCACCATGGTCCAGTACACCACAAATGATGTTGCTGAAGCTGTGTGGGCGTCAAACCACGTGAGGTGCGGTCAGCAGGATTTTCCTCCGACCGAAAATGATGCCACCATTCAGTTGATGTGTAATCTTGAATTTCACTGACTCGGTTGGCCCCAAAGATCTTCCAGAGGTGAGATGATGATGTAATGCAAAATAAAACTACCCTAGAATCTGTCCAGGCATAAGTGGCCTCAATGTGCAGGCTCGAATCATAGTTGTTGATGACGAGGCAGAGAAGCCGAGCTACCAAAAGAGCCCCTCAGAGTTCTAGGCGAGGTAGTGACACCTTCTTCACAGGCAGAACCTTAGATTTGGCAACCAACAGGTGAACTATTGCTAGACCATGCCGAGGTTTCAAATGAAGCTATACAACAGCAGCATAACCAATTTTGGAACTGTCAGCATAGCCGTGAACTTGATATGTTCACACTTGCAGATTCACTAGTGGACAGGCCACAGCGATGGACGACAATAATGACAGTTCAGATATAATACGGTCTCACTTTTCATGCACATCCAGGGGTGGTTCAGTATCCCAGTCCACACCTTTCAGCCACAGCATCTGAACAAAGTTAAGGGAGCTAGCCAACCAAGTGGGTCAAACACTCGAGCCAAGTGTGACACGATGATGTGTTTTGTAGATGGATTGGAGTTTGGATGGATTACATACGAAAAGGAGCCAAAAGAAGGGTTCCATTGAAGGCCGAGGACTTTAATAACCAAGTCATGGTCAAGATCAAACGAGTGAGACGATGGTGCATGAATCTCCTCTGGTGGGAGCCAATCCAACATGGCTGCATGGTTGCTCATAAACTTTCTCAATTGAAATCCACCCACCTTCAGTAATGCTATGAGCTCCTGCTGTAGATTGAGTGCAGCCTCAAAACAGTAAGCTCCAGTGGCTACATCATCTACATACGTGTCTGATGATAAACTATTTGCTGCAACAGGAAATCTGCTCTTCTTATCCTCTGCAAGTTGATGGAGAGTGTGTATGGTGAGATATGGTGCAGATGACACCCCATAAGTAACTGTGTTCAGTCTGTATTCCGCGATGGGTTCATTATCAAATGACCTTCACACAATCTTCTGATAATCTCTTTCGCTGGGATGAATGAATATCTACCGATACATTTGTTTGATATCTGCAGTGAACACAATAGAGCACATACGAAGCTGAAGAAAAGCATCAACAATGCTGCTTTGGAGTTTTGGCACCATAAGAAGTATGCCACTGAGTGATTGGCCATTTGTGGTCCTTGCAGATATGTCGAATACCACTCGCAACTTAGTGGTGGTGTTATCATGCTTTACTACAAAGTGGTGAGGAATGTAGTAGGCCTCACTTACAGAGATTTCTTCCTCTGGAATCTTTTCCATGTGTCCAGATGACCATTAGTCTTCCATAAAATCTGTACACTGGGCTCTTACTGAAGGTTTCAGTTTCATTTGCCTCTCGAGACGATTAAGCTTATGCATTTCTTGGCTTTTCTATTCTCCTAAGTGTCGTCTTGGTTGACAAAAGGGCAAAGCCACACTGTAGTGCCCTGTTTGGTCTCTTGTATGAGCTGTTACGAACATCTCTTCACAGAGTGATTCCTGAGAAGAGTAATGTGATTTCTAAAGAACTTCTAATTCCCAGAATCTTTTGACAACATATTCAAGCAATGGGAATGATGTAAGCAATTAAATACAACATGATTTATTGGTTGCGATTAAACAGTAGTTTTAACTCTTCCCATGAGGATCCATCCAAACACAGTCTCCAATGTGGTGGGCATTTCCTTGCTTCCATCCCTTTTGCCGCCAGTCATCACGTGCGGAAATAACTCGGCACCTATCAGCATGTCGACTGGGCCTGGACAGGCAAAGGTAGCATCTGCGAATTTCAGGTGCGTTCCAGCATCACAAATGCTAGAGGGTAGCTGAGAGTTAGGGAGATCACTTGAAATGCACGATAGAACAAAGGCATCCAGACTGAATGATGGTGAGGTTTGTCCTAAAGGACTGATTAGGTAAGTCGTGGTTGACTTGAAAATACTAACTGGCACATTGGGTAATCCATGGATCGGGAGCTGAATCTTCTGTCGGGACAGTCCCAATCGCTGTAGGCTGGTCTCGGTTATGAAACTAGCCTGACTAGCCGAGTCTAGAAAGGCACGCACTTGTTGGGGAGCTCCAAATGTAGCCTGGATTCCTACTAGAACAGTAGAGAGCAAAACAGTGGTGGTAGCTGTCATGGTGATATGTGCTGCAAGTTTGGACACAATTTTAGTTTGGCCACCTTCTATATGTTCTTCTATTGTGATATCCGAGGGGTCATCTATTTCAGGGGCCGATGCATCCTGTGATTCAGCAAAGTATAACAATGTGTGATGCCTAGCACCACAGCGTCGACACGCGAATTCGGAGTGATAGTTTCTGGCTCTATGTGATGATCTGAGGCAGTTCAAACACAAATTCAACCTTTTTGTAAGAGAGTAACTTTCCTTTGGGCCTATACTCATCAACTAGGAGCACTGGGAAGGAATGTGGTCTGCTTTGCATAGGGTAAAATTAGCAGTAGCTTTTTGTATCATGTTCACCATGGAAGTAGTTGGACTGTACGAATTATGTTTGCTGGATTTGGACACAATTGAAGTCTTTGACATAGAGGTCTTGACATGGTACAAATCGACTGCTTCGGCTGATTGACACTGCTTTTCTAAGAACTCTATGAACTATGCCAGCTTTGGCAGTGATGAATCACTTACTGTCAGCTCCACTGGTGGCACAGGGAAGGGTCCAGTTTCTTCTCCATTATGTGAAGCAAAAACAAGTCCCAGTCATCCACTGGAATTTCTCGCAGAGCACCCATATTTTCGGCTAGCACAGTTAGCAGTGCACGCATAGAGCTTGAAGAGTCAGATGATACCACTGGCATGTGAAGTAACATTTCAAAGTGGTTTGAGGTTATGAGTCTTCTATTGTCATATCTTCTCACTAAAATCTCCCATGCAAAAGTGTAATTTTCCTCCGAGAGTAGTAGGTACTGGATTAACGGCAATGGCTCTGCAGTTAAACACGACTCCAGGTATGTGAAATGATCTACCTGAGGTAAGTTATCATTGGCTACCATGGACTGAAACAGGTTTGCAAAGTTCGACCATTACTTCGGGTCACCATTGAAACTGGGAAGCTGAGTAGTGGGTAACTTGACATGTGATGTGCATGAATGCGACTGGGTGGCTTATTTGACATTCCTACCATTGTTCGCTATGACACGGTCATGTATGGCCACTACAGTTTAATACTCATCGTCAAACTTGATAAGCCGTTGGGCATGGAACTGGATGTCAAACTCACTACTGCCTTTGAGAGCAACTTCAAGTGCGATGTGGTCATCATCAAAACCGTTCCGAATTCGAGCTAAGTCCCGGCAAGTAGAAAGGAAGAGGCGAGTATCAGTACTGTCACCTCGCACAGAAGCTGACTATATAAATGCACGGTGTAGTCGATTTTCCGCTCTTTCTAGGCGTCTCTGAAATGCCAGGTGTTCATCAGCCATGTTCAACACTATTCCGCACTATTAAAGCCAAAAGCAATAGGCGCGTGAAGCGTGCGTATGATTGTAATCCTGTTCGTAAAATTGATTAACTAATCGTGATCCAGTAACAGTGATTTAAGCAAAGTTCATAAAATATCAGTTATTTATAACTGTTATAACTGTGATTATATCACAGTTTATGGAGCTGAGTAGCCGTGATTTCTTAACTGTTCCAATGTGCATTAACCTTATCCTTAGTACGTGTAGATCACTATGAATACGAAATATACATCAATACAACTAAATGCAAATATGCCCGTTTTGGAAAAGTACTGATATATAAATGCTCTGACAACGTGCTGGGACAAAATTCCACGACGACTTCTGAAAACTCTTGACGAAATACGAGTCACAACCGAGTTAACAAGAGTCACGAACGATGTAGCACGAGTCACGACCGAAATAGCACCGCGCGAACAAATACACAAAACAGCGATGCGGTAGATAATCAGCTATGCCGGAACAATATCCAGCGTGGTTGGACCAATAAATATTGCGTCGAACATCTTGATAGACTGTATTACACGAAAAATGGTTAATATGAGAACAAACTGCCACTATCAAACACCATTTCTCCCGAATTAAATGCGAAGAACTGACTCTCTAAATATACTATTTCCTAGAAGCACTACGAGTGCGCCACTGATAGCAATGGCGGGAAGTGCAAATCTGTACACAGTAATATTTTCAAAGACATTTATACACATAGTACCAAACAGTACATGTTTACTTTTCATGGGACGCTATAGCCGTGTCAGACCATAAAACCGAATATATATATATATATGTATATATATAATATTTGCAAAGAATTATATTATATATATATAATATTTGCAAAGAATTATATATTTCAATCTCGTATTCACTACGTTCTCGGGAAGCTGTAACTAGCTTTCACTGACCTACCAATTACAGCTCTCAAGGGATTCGAACCTTGATTTCTCCTGAATGCGAGTATCGTGTCACCCCGTTCATTGATGCACCAGGAATACATAAACAGTATAAATTATTTTACTCTAATATTGGTTTGTGTTTTTACAATTCCGGTAAAAAAAATATCGCGAGAAACAGAGAAGAGTCTATATTCTATATGTTGGGTTTTCTCAAAAAATTACAGACGAAAGTTGTTTCATTCAAAGTAAAATTAATGTTTATTTACTTAGAGCAAAAATAATTTTTTTAAATTTGAATTTTTAAGTCAGTTTACTCCCAATTTGTAATTTTAAAATTATAAAAATATTGATGGGGAAATTAAAAAACATTTCTATAATAAAGATACAAAAGCATTAATTATAACGTGTTCTTTTTTTTCACAGTGGTGGATTGAAGAGACATTAAAGGTGTTGAAATATTTTTTTATGTAATAAACTTGTAAAAAAACTAAAACCAGTAGGAACGTTTTAAACAAAACTCGCATATTATATAAGGAAAATGTTTTGCCTGTTAGAAAACATTTTATAAAAATACACATTGCAACAATGTTCAGATTCCCTGTAAATGCAGTGTCGACATGAGAAAGAACCAAGGCTGAACGAAAGACGCGTCGTGGTATGCTTTTTACATGCTTCCAGTGGCTGGTATGGTCAATGGGCCAGCTGCTGGGCCATTACTGAGTCCCAGTTGCTGACCTGATACATGTACTGACCTGAGTGTTTACACAAGTGAAGTAGTTGACTTATCCAGTGGGCCAGTTCACTGGTCAGCAAGTGAAGTAGCTGTCTTGTTGTGTTCACATCCGTCCAGTAACAGGTCAATTCGTGAGCCATGCTGTGTTACTAATGAACTGTGCAAGTGATTAAAAATAATGTCAGAAGAACGGCGAGTGCTATGTCTAAAAACTACTAGGGCCATGTCTAAGATACTATACGAAGAATGTCTAGATATTTTAGACTAAGACTTGCATAGACGACGAATGTGGGTACGAAAATGGATTATGAGACGTGCTAATAGCGACGCGTCTTCAACAATTATGAGCCAGCTGTATAAGGAAAATCCACGGGAATTCAAGTGCGTTATGAGAATGACACCAGGACAATTCGACGCACTCTTGAAAATGGTTACTCCTCTTATCCAATGGCCAGACACAATGATGTGGGAGTCCTTGCCTGCTAGAGTGAAACTCGAGATTACGTTGGCATTCCTTGCCTCGGGAACAAACTTTAGAATGCTACCACTTCTGTTCCGTGTTTCAAAAGCAGCATTATCGGCATTGATCCCTGAAGTTTGCGAAGAAATCAGCAGTGTCTCAAATATTATATGAAATTAAGTAACCACTTATTAGTAATACGTATTTATATATTACCAAACATATTCGGAATTAATTGGAAACCAGAATTTACTATGCAAAAGTAAGTGTATCACAGCCCTTACATGACAACTAGCATTTACTAGTAAATATTGGAATTAACGAATGCATGTAAGGGAGAACTAGAATACACATAAATAACGAACCTTCAAATTTTTTTATTATAGTGATGCTTACACATTAGAAAATCTCAAAATATTTTGTATATAACATTATTAACTATTTTGTAAATATAAGACAATCAATTGGTGTTATGGTGAGTTGTTTGCAGCAGAAAACGAATGTAACCAGCTACATAGTTAACAATTTACACAAATTGATTACATGCTCAAGTATTCCTGGATATACTCAATTTCACGATTATAAAACACATGTGTGATTACATCACAGGAACACACATGTGTTATTCGAAATTACGATACTCCCCAAGTACATTTACGAATGCATTCGAAATAACATCACGAGTATGAATAAGTGACTGTTTGATATGTAGTTGCTGGGCCGATAGCTGGTTGAAAGGTACTGGCAAATTTGAGTGTGATGGCTGGGATAGGGAAACAGGTGAGTTTGCTGGCGATTCAGGGCGCGAGTAGAATCCTGAACATGGCAGAGTGAATGATTTTGGTGATACTGGGTTCGGTGTGTGTTGACATTTTAGAAGCCTGTATTTCATAAAAATTGATTGTATTTCCATGTTTGCTTGGAGCATTTGTATTGTAGGAAGTTTGCGTAATTTTGCTGATACAGTCCTTCCCATTAGAGTACATTCGTCCTCTACAGGATTCTGGAGAGCATTGTTAAGTTCTCGAAGCTCCTTTAGTGCCGAAGTTACGTCTTGAAGACTTTGAATTTTGTTGACAGAACCTGCCCTGCATTACTTCTCTTTCCAGTTGTTGTCGTCGAAACAGTCGGTGTTTGAGGGACCTCTGTAACTAAAGTTGCATTGGAGACAATTTCAAGGTCGTTTCCATTTTCACCACTATGAGGAGAACTGATTGCGTCTTGTTCCACATCTTTATTATTACCTGCCTGAGGAGATTCCTGTAAAAAAAAGGACATTGTTCAGGAGGTTTTCTTAAAATAGGTTTGCATTTTAAACTCATTTTATTCATTAACTGGGTGGCCGGTCGGTGTAGTGGTCTGTACGCGCGCTTTACACTGATGTGGTTCGAGAACGAACATCACACACTTTACTGTTTCAGATAACAGAATACATTATAAGTTATGTTGGGGTATTCCAGCTCCCTCACACATATCAATGCTTTTTGTTCTTCGTGTTCATGACCATCCTCACCACCAACCAACTGTCTGGTTTGGGCAACAGTGTTGTATGCTGGATTAAACGAATGGCCATGCACTTGCCCCCAGCCTCATTAATTAATCCATGCAGACGTGGTTGGAGTGGCTTGATGTGTTCGTTTGGATATTTAATTGCTGTGTGTAAATGTCATGTGTTATGCACCATGAAACAGTTTTTTTCGGTACTAATGCTGAAAATACAGTGGTTTCAATTTTGAATATATGATTGCAGGTGCCTGATGCAGACAAGTGGAAGAAAATAGGCGAAGGCTTCGCTCAGAGATGGAACATTCCTGGGTGCTATGGAGCCATTGACGGGAAACATATCCTCATTCAAGCTCCTGCTAATTGTGTGAGTGAATATTTCTGTTATCAGCATGCAAACAGCATAGTGTTAATGGCAATAGTAGACCATGATTACTGTCCTACGTACATATTGATGTGAGTTCCTGCGGATGTAATGCGGAGGGTGGTGTAATCCAGCGATGTTCTCTATTTCCAAGTGTTAGAAGGTGATTTTTTACTTCCGCATGAGTGATTTTTAGTGGGCGACGATGGCTTCCCATTGAAACCATACCATTTGAAGCCATACTCTTGTAATAATCTGTCATACAAACAGAAAATTATCAACTATAGGTTAAGTAGAGCCCGCCGGATCATTGAGAATTCGTTTGGTATAATAGCATCCCGATTTCGCTTACTCGGAAAGCCAATCCATGTTAAAGTTACAACCACAGAGATCACGGTTACAGCAGGTTTGCACTCTACATAACAAGCTGCGCATTGCGTCTCCAAACACATACACACAGTCTGGGACCCTAGACTATGACGATATCGTCAGGGGATGTGTAAACCCAGGATCATGGAGAGCTGATATTTCAGAATTGCCTAGTCTTCGTTCACGAAGTAATAACAGAGCGAAGAAAATAGCAAAAATGTTGCGGGACCGCTACGCCCATTACTTTGCAAATGATGGTTCAGTGCCTTGGTTTAGCTCTCAAAATGGTTCTCCTAACAAAATATTTTAATAACTTGTCTCCAAATTGTTTCCCATGTGTATATTTCTCCATGGTCAATTGTTCAAAACGTATTAATAACTTTCATTACGAATACTAATATTATTACAAACAATAATTCACTACTTTGCAACTCACAGTAATATGTAGGGACTGCGGAGTTGAAGCAGTCAGATCGCTTGCCTCCTACCAAGGTGATCTGTGTTCGATGCCCGGCGAGGTCACCACGTATTTTCGCATGTGGGGATCGCACTGGACGATGTCGCTGGTCGGCGGGTTTTTTCGGGTTTGCAAATCCCCCCCTCCCCTCCCCCTCATGACATGGAATTTCTGCACTGCTCCATACACACATCATTCACCAGCCATCGGCGCTCAAGACCATAGCGCAGTTCAGAGTCTCCCAAATATATAGGTAGCTCTCTGCAATTGTCATATATTACTATTTGTTAATTACAATGCTGGACAAGTTTATTACTTAAGTACTTTTTAAAACTATTGCAAAATAATTTAATGAGAATTCTAGGAGTTTCACATAAAAAACTAAGCATTTTATCATATTACAAAACATGGCAGGAATTGACTGGGAAGTGCGTACTGCAAGTTGTTATTGATACAGAACTCTTACTATGTGAAACATATCTTGTTATTTTATGTTACTCAGTTACTCGTAAACTTACCAAATTACTAATGATTGCTTTATCACTGGTATTGGAAATCATCATTAACTGTTCCATTATTGAAAACCACTTTAGCGATGGCGTGTATACGCCAATAGCCTCGCACCGCTAGATTTACTTTTTGTCACTTTCGCCATCTCCTGGTTGAAGGTAGAACGTAAACTTTCGATTTTTTTCTTTACATCCGCGACTGTCAGATGTATGTTATAGTCCTTCGTACATCTATTATAATCTGGTACGCAAATTGGCGGCTGTCACTATTTTTTTATCCTGCATTGAAACGATCCCACAGTACTCCATTTTCGCGATGCAGTTCAACAAATCCCTCTGTCTGGTTGTCACTCCAGCGATTAGCCATCTCGTGAAGATGATCACATTTCTTTTACGGCGACGGTATAATGACACGTTTACACAAACGATACGTGGAACACAATAACTGGCTGGGTCCCAGCACGCACGGTTCAGTAACTGGCCCTTTGTTTTCACAAGTGTATAGTAACTGTCCGTGTTGAGTCAGTGTTTTAAGGGGGGAGGGAGGAGGCCAGTGGGCCAGCGAAAACAAAATTCTTCCAAGTAGCTGGCCCATTTATTTGGGTCACCTACTAGCCCGCACTGTTCACACGCTACCAGCAGCTGGAACAGAAGTTACTTGCCCCATCTACTGACCAGTTTCAGGTCAGCTACTGGAAGCGTGTAAACCGCGCTCTAGTGACGCGAAGTCTTGGCCTGCGTGACAGCGGCGAGGCACATGTTGGAGATTTCACTGTGAAACGACACGCTGCAGCCGGTGATATCACAGTCTACTCAGCGGCTACGTCATCATGCGCACGGATATGTTGTGTTGTCTCCTTTTGTGTAATGTTCTTAGCTTTGTTTGCAAAGGGCAGGGAAATATTCTGGAAGTAGAACTTTAGCAGGGCTTCAGAAAAAGTTGGAAGTAACAATGAGTGTGCACGTAATATTCACGGACACATGTTGGATAAGAATTATGCATGATAAGTGTTAAATAATTAAAAAATGTATCTACTGCTGTACCTCCGAAACTTTCCCGCATTGTAAAAATTAAAAGTTTTACCAGCCTACAAACTTCAATATAAAAAAATCACTTCTTATATATATTTAGACGGCAGAAGTGTTTGTAAAACATATATATGTACCACATGACTGTACACGTAATGTTATTGCATTACAACATAACAAAATATTTATAATTTCCGTGTAAGAAACGACGTTATAATTTACAATATGACTAATAAAAGTTATTTTCCCCCAATGGGTTCAATTGAATACCTTAAAATAATAACGTGTGTATGTGCTTAGGCATTCATATATACAAATGAATTTATTTCCGCAATTTACCTTTGCACATGCTATCTATTTAATTATAATTTTTTGTTAAGAGAGCAGAAATATATTTAAAAAAATACGGCGCAAAATATATGATATCTCTAACACGGACGCAAAAGCTACGTGATAGGTAATAATATATTAATAGCACTGAAAACTCTCTGCCCCCGAGTGCAACTCGAACAGTTTTGGAAAAAAAATTTAAATTTTTAGTTTTTTTATACTAAAGTGAACATGATGGACTACATATCATATAACACGTGACAAACCTTTCTAATTGGGACATAGTCAGTTATCCTACTCATTGGTTGCTAGCTAGCTAATTAAATAATTATTAACTAGAACAAATAATATATAGATGTTGGGCGGCTCTGAACATCGTGAACCGATGATCGTGAAGTGAGGTAAGAATGGAGCAGCCCCGGAATACAAGGAAGGGAAGAAGCGAAAGATCACCGACTGAAAGCCTCGCCAACTAACAGTTTCACTTGAAAGAAACATGAATAAAGTGATGAGGTCGTTGGCAAACATATACTGGAAGAATCTAACAGTTTCACTTGACCGACACAAGAATAAAGTGATGAGATCGTTGGCAAACATATACTGGAAGAATCTAACAGTTTCACTTGACCGACACATGAATAAAGTGATGAGGTCGTTGGCAAACATATACTGGAAGAATCTAACAGTTTCACTTGACCGACACAAGAATAAAGTGATGAGATCGTTGGCAAACATATACTGGAAGAATCTAACAGTTTCACTTGACCGACACAAGAATAAGGTGATGAGGTCGTTGGCAAACATATACTGGAAGAATCTAAGAGTTTCACTTGACCGACAAATGAATAAAGTGATGAGATCGTTGGCAAACATATACTGGAAGAATCTAACAGTTTCACTTGACCGACACATGAATAAAGTGATGAGGTCGTTGGCAAACATATACTGGAAGAATCTAACAGTTTCACTTGACCGACACAAGAATAAAGTGATGAGATCGTTGGCAAACATATACTGGAAGAATCTAATAGTTTCACTTGACCGACACATGAATAAAGTGATGAGGTCGTTGGCAAACATATACTGGAAGAATCTAACAGTTTCACTTGACCGACACATGAATAAAGTGATGAGGTCGTTGGCAAACATATACTGGAAGAATCTAACAGTTTCACTTGACCGACACATGAATAAAGTGATGAGGTCGTTGGCAAACATATACTGGAAGAATCTAACAGTTTCACTTGACCGACACAAGAATAAAGTGATGAGGTCGTTGGCAAACATATACTGGAAGAATCTAACAGTTTCACTTGACCGACACAAGAATAAAGTGATGAGGTCGTTGGCAAACATATACTGGAATAATCTAACAGTTTCACTTGACCGACACATGAATAAAGTGATGAGGTCGTTGGCAAACATATACTGGAAGAATCTAACAGTTTCACTTGACCGACACAAGAATAAAGTGATGAGGTCGTTGGCAAACATATACTGGAAGAATCTAACAGTTTCACTTGACCGACACAAGAATAAAGTGATGAGGTCGTTGGCAAAAATTTACTGTAAGAATCTAACAGTTTCACTTGACCTACTCAAGAATAAAGTGATGAGGTCGTTGGCAAACATATACTGGAAGAATCTAACAGTTTCACTTGACCGACATAAGAATAAAGTGATGAGGTCGTTGGCAAACATATACTGGAAGAATCTAATAGTTTAACTTGACCGACACAAGAATAAAGTGATGAGGTCGTTGGCACACATATACTGGAAGAATCTAACAGTTTCACTTGACCGACACAAGAATAAAGTGATGAGGTCGTTGGCACACATATACTGGAAGAATCTAACAGTTTCACTTGACCGACACAAGAATAAAGTGATGAGATCGTTGGCAAACATGTACTGGAAGAATCTAACAGTTTCACTTGACCGACACAAGAATAAAGTGATGAGGTCGTTGGCAAACATATACTGGAAGAATACACACTCTGCATACTCGTAGATCGTAAGCAGGACTTTTACAAGTGTTTGCTGTTAACAGCCTACACTGCTTGCAAGTCGGGAACCTTATTTTTAAATTTGAAAGTCGGCGAGTCGTACATGCACATTATATATATACAACCAAATTTAATCTCCTAATTTTTAATGTTGTTACAAGAATCAAATAGCATACAATGTCCAGCTTTTTGCTGTTATAACCTCAAGTCCAAAAAAAAAAAAAAAAACGACAACAGCGCTGATTTGATAGCAGAATATAAATGTATTCAATGCTTATAGCATATCTCATATAACTTCAGCAAATTTGTTCAGTTCTCTCGAATAAGTGCGGTGTTGATGTATTCCTCCACCACATGTATTCTGCCAGTGGAAAAAACAAACTACGAACCCAACAAGAGGTATTGAATAATGGACAACTTCTTTACTAATGCTACTACTATAACTGGTATGCATTCCCAACTGTTTAATTTTGTTATGTCCATGTAATATACTAGTAAGTGTTCTGATAATATTATTGGTATGGTCGGGTTAGGCCACATACATTTTAAAACCTCCTGCAATACGAAATATTAAGGAAAATTTTACTTTCTATTTAAACGTTGTTGGAAATTCAATAAAATAAATTAAGGTAAAAACCATGTTTTTAAAGCCCAACGTATATTTAAAATATTGTAATTACAATAGAAAACATTATTTTTGAAAACACACGAACTTACTGTTTACTTCATAGTTCCTAAACACGTGCCTAACTTCTGAATATAAAAAAAAAATTACTTTTGAATGCAATTACGAAAATACTTGAAGCTAACAAATTTAAACTTCACAAATTACCTACCTTTTCGCTAACGCTTCGCGATGGTCTCAGAAAATGGCGGCTCACAACAAATAATGTGGCTGACACTCAAGCAGACAACATTTTAAGGCACCAACGACGATCTGATTAAATAATAATAAAAATAATAATATTAACTGCATATGTGAAAATAAATTATGGTGAAAGACAGCTCAATGAAATTTCCCCGGGCCGGTGGAAATTACATACTCTTTCATTGGAAGACTATTCCATTTGATGAAGATGTTGCGAATCAGAATGCTATAATTAGCATGTTCTCTTCTCTCATGCTATTCTCTCGGAAGAAGATTAAGTTCGAGGTTGGTGTTCAAATATCGTTACTTTGAAAATATGCATGTATTGGACCATGCCGAAATTATGTTTAATCCATAAGTAAAAAATCTATATTGTTCGTAATAATTTTGTGGTTTTCAATTATCCAAAAAATTATGATTATTATCATATATTAATTATTAAAATAGAGGTAACTACACGGACAGACAGACATACATACCACTGATTAACCCACACCCCTGTGACATTTGACAGTGGCATTAGTTACCCACAGGAGTACTCACTAGGCGGGCGCTACCTCGTCTTGGCATACGTATGTAATTGGGCAGATGATTTAAGATCCAACATGTAAGCAATAAGCCTATATTTTGCCATTAATACTATCCAGATGTAACTATACAAAACTTATTGGTATATAATTGAGAAATAAAATGTACATTATAATGAGTACTATTTTCTTCTACAATACAACCATCATCTTGTACAGTACTTTGCAAATGGTGGTGGAGGAGCTAGTTTACAAGTTCTCCTAACCTTACAACACCACTTCGCGTCCAGGGTTTTATGTTACTGGATAATACCTGCCCTTTCAGAAAACAAATAATACAATTACAACCACAACACACCCAGGGGTGTATTGCCCATTAGATTCACCTTAAAGGTGAATAAATTTGCTGTCAGTGGTCACAGTCAGTAAGTGAATAAGTATTTTTACTTGTGTGTCACTATACCTTGGCTTGAAACTGCTGTAGGGCAATGGACATTGCATCTGTGGTAGTAATTCTCAGAACATCAATAATTAATTCCAGAAAAAGACCATACTTTGATAATAATTGCAAATATGTGTTTCTTTAAAGCTTGGATAACACCAAAGAAAACCTGCTACTTCGTCCTGCTCGGAAATCTGGGAGTGACCCCAGAACATATGATTGTTTATTTACTTTGATGTGAAATGAAAGTAATTAGAAATATTGTATACTTAAAACAAGAAAGGTAGTATGTGCCAAAAATGTGGAACAGAGAAAAAATATAAAACTGCACACATTAAAGATTTTATTTAACTCACAATTTTAATAAGATTAATGTGTTATTAAAGGCATCTGTAAATACATACATGGTAACGGTAACATGTAAATAATCATGACAAAAAAGAAAAAAAAATGAAAGTAACCAATACTTTGTAAAAAGACGTATGTGTTTACTTTGTTAAATCATGTAATTATGCTATTTGCCATGTACAGCTTTCTTTATAAAGTCATAAGTACAAAAGCTATTTGGTGTGAAAAATACTTCAACCAACAATATCATGTCAATGTTAGGTTAAAAGTTATGACGAAGTATCTGATCAGAGAAAACACTTTGCGTTAGGACAACACTAACCAGAGTCACATATTTTTGTCTTACTATTCACCACACAGATTTCTGTAGAAAGTTTTGTGCTCTTCCTTTTCTAAGTATGGAATCATGGCTCTCAAATCATTTGTCTTCTTTACTGCAAGCTTATTTCAGATGTTTTAGCTTCGAAGGCTGCATTCCGTATGTCTATCACAGTTTTCCCTTTCCTCAAAATCTTGATCTTCTTGCTCGTCTCTAGTGCAGAATGAGTTTCTTTCAAACCAACTGTACTTACGCCAACATACTCATATGTAATGGAGACATCTTTGCAAATGTTTAAATTATTTGTTGATATTACATTATCAGCTGTAGTCTGAACATCAAAAAAGTCTGAGCGATATATGGGAATTACGTTAAATGGTTTGTTCACTCTAGCATCTCGCACTATTTTGTGTAGGTTGCTAGGAATTAGTGCTTTAGTGTCACGCTTCCTTTTTTCAATCACAGCAAAATTCGAATCGCACGGAAGAAGCTGTGTCCAATAAGGAGAAACCGCTGCTCAATGTGCTCAAATAGTCCAATAGACACCAGAAAAAGGAACAGAAATACCATCACACGGTTCATGTTTTGCCCCACACAGTTATCACTCCATACTATCAGCCATGGTTTGTTTGTGACCTCGCTAGTCAGTACCTTTAGAAGACATGAAACTATTGCATTGCCTCCACTCCCTGCAAAAGGTTCATCCCACATACACATGTATGATTGGTGTGGGTCCACTTTAGAGATGCCGAAGTTGTAGCAAGGCAACTAACGACGGTAAAATATTTCAGAACGAGTTAGTGTTGGCACAAACATAACCTGTTCTAAATCCATTGAAATGCAGCCTGTATTACTGCCAGGTAGCTGTGATGCAGATATGCCACTCTTCTAAAGTCTATGCGCTTTCTCTTCTTTCCTGTGATGTAGCTCCTGTCTGACTTTTGTACTTTTAGATTCTGGGGTGCCGGCTTTCACTTCAATGTTCAAGCGATCCCACACTTTACAGGTATCTTTCCTAGGTCTCTGGAATGACAGGTTAGGGAAATCTCTGAGGAACACTTTCCGATGACTTATATAACTTACAGTTAACTGTGGGTACATCGTTTTGTAATGTGAATGAATTCTAGCTACAGTCAGGTCTGGACTTAAATACTCCTTACTGGACCTAGTTCTGCCATAATGGCTACTTTCACGAGGAAAAGCATCTATATGTTTCCTAACACTTGATAGGTCTTCGTCTGTTAATTTTCCGGGGTAATGTCTTGTCTGTTTGTCAGTGAACGACAAGTCTCCAGACTTCTTCTTGCCAATAAGTATTTGCAGTCGTTTATGACCAAGTGCAAATTTCCAGGTGAATGTTGCTTTACAAATATTTACTAGCTCACCTTTACCATTTGGTACAGTGTACCAAACTGTTCGCTGGCGACGACTGGATGTAAGGTTGTCATACGATCCATGACGGCGACGGTTGACTGGTGTTGTATGTATCAGACCCATTATGTATATTTCCTGTGAGGTATAATATTGCTGGTAGAATTTTGGAAACAGCATCTGCTTGCGTTCAACTGTCAGCTCTCCGCACTTCAGCTTGCATCTGCATGTCTCCTAGACAAAGGAAAAGATACCAAAATCTGAGGCAGTGGGGTATTTGTTCATGAGTATTGTAGAGTAAGAGTGGTGATTTACCCTTATCATCTGTGTATAGCATTGCTATAGTCTATCCACGGTAAAGTGAGCACTTTTTAGACCCTAAATACGTTTTATTTTCAGTCATATCTTATCATTTTAACACTTATTAAAATTAATATTATAATGTAAGTAATAAACACAATGTGTATATTTCAACACACTCGGAAATAACTTAACGTTTAAGGCTAAAATAAACTATATGTATTAACTATTATTTCAAATGAGAGTGCTTTCCAAAGAGCTCACTTTACCATGAATAGCCTAAACGTATGAATACTCTTCAGTAGTAATCAGTAACACTGAATGTATGAAGACAATGCAACACTTTTATTTATGTCTATATATATATATATATATATATATATATATATATATATATATATCACATTGTACTGCCCATTTATATTTTGGCGATAATACTATTCTGAGCAGCAATAATATAAATGTTAAGCAGGCACTATCACACAGCCTACATAGGAAAATTCTACAATCCTTTCACTCCAATGATACAATGTATCCCTATATTACGTATAAATACATGTAACAATATAATAAGGCTAACTACATGATAAAGCTATATATATATATATATGTATATATAATATATCTATATAATTAAACTAACACTCTCCTTAAGGCATCGCTTTCAACCATTACCATGCAGAAATACATGTTACTCCAACAGAAACAGATACAGGGGTTAAAATAGTATGAATAGTTTGACCAGCCCTTGTGTGCTGTCTGCATCATTGTTGCAAATCATCAATAGAGCATGTCATTTTCTGCAAAGTTTATTTTATAACTTGATATTGTTACGTATGGATAATTTGGGTCAGTTTAGTAGAATACATATCTTACCTTTTTCTAAAAGGAATATTCGCACTGATGTCGACATTTTTGTGTGTTTTACATGCCAATCCCTTAGTTTTCAACTCCTTTTGCTTTATTCTGGAATGCAGCCTTCGTTTCTTTTCGTGGCATCTCTGCATTACCACTGACGTCCGCCATTATCTAAAACGTAAGGTAACACAAACATTACATTGAATACACACATTACTTATGTACATACATACACTCGCAATTAGGCTACTGCCCAGTGGGAGCTCTCTCACCTCTCCTTCATCCAACCAACTCCTTTTCCACTCCCTTCCTGAATTTACCAACCCTTCAAAGATACCAATCCTCCCTCAACACATTCCACTTCCTCACAGACCTCACAAGCATGGACTGCCTACCACGCTACATTCTCCTCCACACCCTCTGAAGTTTCTCACTGTTGTTTCCTCTCCTCTAACACCCCCTTACTTAGCTTGCAGTGTAGCCCTCCCCATCCTCCCTCTTCATTCACCCCCCTGTACATCCTGACTAACCGTTCAACTTTCCTCCTGTCCTTCAATGAGCTCCACCTCATTTCTTTCATCATCACTGATGGCTATAGTTCCCTTATTCCTCACCATCTTGCCTCTGCCTTCTCCACCTACCCTTCACCAATCTTGCTGCCTTTCTCTGCAACTTTTCCAGTTCTCGCACCTCCACATCCACATACGGGTCCCATACTGCTGCAGCATATTCTAACATTGGCCGTATCATAGTGCCATACGCCTTCTCCTTCACATCACAGCTGACTCCATTTAGCACCCTTCCCAGCATATCCAGAACCGTTCTTCCCTTTGTAACCACCCTCTCTACCTGTTTATTCCTGAGGTCTCCCTGCAGAGCAATCCCTAGATACTTATATTCTCCTGCTTCTTCTATCTCTTGTCCCTCCCATCTGTACATGTTCTTGCTTATCATCTTCTTCCTTATGAACCTCACTAGCTTAGTATTTCTTACATTCATCTTCATTTTTTTTTGTCTACAACCATATCTTATCAATGCCCGCCTGCAAATATCCGCCCCCTATACCACCTCAGCATATACAACACAATTGTCTGCAAACAATCTGATTTTTTTCCCTAATCATCAAACCCATGTCATTTACCATTATGGTAAATAACGAAGGACCTAGCATGCTTCTCTGTGGTACCCCTGACGTAACCTCCTCTTCCTCCGATATTGCCTCCCCCTCTTTCACTCTTTGCCTTCGCCCCCTGAGAAAATTCCCCTATCCATTCCACTACCCTCCTGTCTGGTATCAGCGCCTCCACTTCCCTCATCAATGTCCCATGAGCACCTTATCAAATGCTTCTCAAAATCTATGAAGCAGGCATCCACCTGCTTCCCTTCATCAACTACCTGCACCAGATCCTCTAATAACCGAGCCAGCTGAGTCTCACATGAGTATCCCCTCCTGAAACCATGCTGGGACTCCTCCAACCAATACCTATTGTTCATAACCCTCACCACGTACTGCGCCACCAGCCTCTCCATTACTTTTCCTGTACTTGATGAGAGACTCACCTGTCTGTAGCTGCCAGGCCTCCCCCTATCATCTCCCTGCTTGTGTATAGGTACCACCATAGCATCCTTCCAATCTTGTGATAACTTACCCTCTCCTAAGGACATTTTAAATAGCACTTCTAAATATTTCACCAACTCCCTGCCACCAAACTTTAGTGCTGCGTTTCCTATCCCATCTGGACCCCTGCCTTACAGCTCTCCAAACCCCTAATTACCTTTTATAGCTCCCATTCCCTTATCTTAAACTCACTAAACACCCCCCTAACCCTGTTTGCTCCCCTATTTCAACACTCCTTTGCCTCAAACACTGACAAGTTCTGTCCTTGCAGTATCTCCGATTTTCTTGGTCATTTGTCGCATACCTACCATCCCTTCCTGTTAACAGAGAAATCCTTTACTCTCCTCCCCTTAACCTCCTAACACACCTAAACAATTTCCCCCATTCCTTGCCTTATCCTTCTTCCACCATGTTCCCCAGAAATACACTCTTTGTTGGTTTGATCCTCTTTCAAGCTCCCTACCCATTTGTTTCATCATTTCTTTAGATCTTATCATCCCTTCATTTATCTACTTGGCATATAATTTTCTGCACTTCCTCTT
Source organism: Dryococelus australis (assembly GCA_029891345.1). Classification (NCBI taxonomy): domain Eukaryota; kingdom Metazoa; phylum Arthropoda; class Insecta; order Phasmatodea; family Phasmatidae; genus Dryococelus; species Dryococelus australis. The sequence continues at coordinate 123,983,344 of CM057003.1, forward strand.
CATTTTCAAAATCTCCTGTCCATAATATGGCGGATCTCCCCCCGTCCGTAACCTTTTCACTGCCACAAATTTCTCCAACACAACCTCCATTAAACCTCTAAATTCCCTCCACAACCCCTCTACTCCCTCCTCCATAGACCATTTTTTAAACCCGACTCTCAGGAATATTTCTGCCCCCTTATTGTCTCCTCACCCATAATGCCACACCAACTTTTCTGGTATTTGCTCTTCCCTCATCCTGCCAATCCCAATTTCCACAACCGGGATATGATGGCCGCTTATACCATCCAATACTATTGCACCAACTACAGCATTCCCAGGTCTGACCAACACCACATCCAGCACTGACCCAACACCCTCCTCATTCCTTCTCGTAGGTGTTTCTACTACCTGGACTAATCCTCTGTTGACTAACTGTGCTGCCATTCTCTGCATCATGCTACCCATTCCTTCTGCACCCTCTACCCAATTCATCCCTGGCATATTCAAATCACCTGCTACAACCACCCACTGCCTGTCCTTTAGTCTATCGACCCTCTCCTTGATCATCTCAATTGTCTGCTATCCCTGTCCTGGTGGTCTATATGCTGTCAGCAAAGTAATACTTCTATTACTACTACCACTCAATTTAATTTCCATTACCTCGACATCCTCACTAACCGATTCTACCGCCCCTTTTATTCCTTTCCTTACACACACTATTGTTCCTCCTCCTCTCCCATCCCTGTCTCTTCTGAAGATGGTGAACATAACCTGCCTTCATTCAATGTCCAGTACTTCCTCAGTCAGCCAAGTCTCCACAGCTACCACTATATTCGTCCCATATCCTTCAACCTTTCTCCAGAAACCCTCCAGCTTGTTGTACACACTCCTACAGTTCACCACCATTATTTTTATACTAGTACTCTGCTTTACCATCCTACATTGCTTACCTCCTATCACCACTCTTGCGGCCTCATCAATGCTATCCTATCCATTTCTCTCCCCTTCCGTTTCCTTGCTTCTGATTGCTATTTCAACAACTGCTGCTCTGCCCTGACCCTCTCCATGCAGCCAGCTACTTCTCTACCTAGCAGATCACCTAGAATCCTCTTTCCCTGTTCTGTCAGGTGAACCTGGTCCCTCCCTACACTTTCCCAGCCTACCCATTTCCTACTATCTATAAATGTAGCCCCCAAATCCCTACACACCCTCACATATACCTCACTCGCAGCCACTGCCTTCCTATAGGATACTCTTTTCATAACCAGCACGCCACTGACTACTGCCCTAGCTCCAGGGAACTTCTCCTGCACTTTCCTCAGCAATCCCCTGAGGTCCGGCTCTACCTCCTGCCCCACCTCCCTATGAGCCAGGTCATTTCCCCCTACATGAATGAGAACAACCTTTGCCACCCTGCTACCTCTCATACCACTAACACATTCATCCAAATACCTGGTATTTGCCCCCACCCCCCCAAACGCTGCTTTATATGTAATTTACTTCCTGATATTCCTCAGCTCCGCCCCCTTTACAATAGAGCTGCCTAGAAAAACTACCTCTAGCTCCCTTCCTACAACCTGTTCCTGCTTTGTGGCTCTTCCACCCACCTGCCTACCCTTGTCTCCGGCCTCCTGCAGCACACCCTTGTTTCCCTTTCCTTTGGCCAGCCCTCCTCTCTCCCTTCTGGCCCTGAACTGTCCACTTTCTCTTGCTTGCTGGTCTTTGCTAATCGCACACTTGCAAGCCTCAGCATTCTGTTTCCTACCTTCTACCACAGCTTGTTCCCTGCTTTCGGTTTCCCGTTACTCTATTCCTGATTGTTTCCTGCCTACTACTACCACCTTATCCCTTGCTTCTATTTCTTGCTCCTCTAACCTTATTTGCTGTCTGATGTCTCCAACTGCTTCCAACTCCTCTATCCTTCTCCTTAATCTTACCACCTCTATCTCTGCTTCCCTCCTCCTCTGCCTTTCCTCCAGCAACCTTAGATGCATTCTGCCTAACTCTTCCTTTCTACTCAGCTTTTCCTCCTGTGGATTGGCTTTCATTTTCCTTAGCACCCCCTTTACATTTTCCAACTCCTCTAACTTATCCACTCTCATTTCTACTCTACTGTTACCCATCTCATTCCTGACCTTTTCCTCCATACTCTCAATCCTATGCATCATTTCCCTATCTTTCCTGCTCATCAAATCTACCATCTCCCCTTTCCACCTCTCCTCCTTAGCCACTTCCATTGGCACTGGCACACACTCTACAAAGCTTCCCCTCAGCATATCCAAAATCCAGTTTCCACCTTCTGCACTTATTTGTGTTTCCTTCTATACCCTTAATTTGTTCCCTACCACCGCCACTAAACCCTTTCCTTACATCTCCCTACCATTTTTTTAACCCTCTCTTTAAAAAAAATTATAATTTAACTAACTTGAAACTAAAACTACTCTCCCTTATAAAATACACCAAATACCTACGTATACACACACTTTCTTATCTTGTCTAACTTACACCATACACCCTTTACCCTTGTACAATAACAAAGGCCTCGGCCTCGTGCATACAATCGGACACTACTTATAACTAATTACCACATAAAACACTAACCTTAACTATAATTATACCTCAAACTACTACTCCACCTATATTTAAACCTATTGCTAGAAGTAATCACATTTATCACATTAATCACATATTGTAAATATGGGTCATAATATGTCAATAAACTTTCTATATTATACTTACCGACAGCTGTCCTTAAAGAACACTCTCTTAACAATGCTGTATCTATAACGACTCACTTAAATAAAGAATACATTGCAGTGATGCAGCAAACTTGGGAACAGCCGCTTTGTGGAGGCACATGAGTCCTTTCTTGGAAACTAGATGTGGCACTTATATACTTTATATTCCTGCCATCATGTGGCAGTATTTGCAACCAGTTCGAGCGGTGCTGGCCCTTAGAGCTGTTCATGGATAACCGAGTAGAGCCCATATAACCATTCTTGCTTGAAAACACACTTTTCAGCATCGTGGTACTTACAACCTTTCTTATTTTAAGTATCCAATTATAAAAATATATCGTTTTTTTCATAAAAAAATTGGTTCTACAAGAAATTAAAATTAATTTTATTGTAAAGAAATGATACAAAGAAAAAATAAATAAAACACTGAAATATTTTGTCATAGACTATTTATTTAGTACACAGACAATAAGAAACACATATATCATTAACAAAAATAGTTCCTGTAGTTCTATAGTCAGACTTGGCATTTGTATAACTGTTCATAGGACAAAATGAAGCCATGATGACGATAAGAATTTAGACGACGACTAAATAAGCGCACCGATTGTTCGCACTTATATATAATACAGACCATATACAGGTCTGCCACCACACAAAAACTACAATTCTCGTACATTTAGGGTGACTTCGTATCTAGCCATAACTTGCCGATTCATGGACCAAGGACGAAGCACACCTTTGCACAGCAGCTGTGCGTTTCTCCACGCGCATGTCCAGACAGGTTCTGACCTGTCGCAGACGTGTCGGTGCTGGTGGTCGTAAAGTTTTGCCAGCTTGCGCAGCGAAGGTCAGCCATACTCGCACTGCACTGCGATGATTTCAACTTCGTTTTTGCACAAGTCGCACAGACATTTCTTCTGCTCGGGCCCTGCCACGTAAACCAGTCCTTGCGGATACTGCATCAGTAAGTCGCGCAGCATGTTTCCCACTTCGTGGTACGGAATCTTGCCTTCGTCCCACTCAAGTCCGTGGAGGTATTTGGTCAGTCAGTGGTTCGTCTTCTTGTTTGTCTCGTCCAATAGTTTCCACAAATAAGGGGACGGAAAGAGCACGAGCGAGTTTTCCCACTGTAGTTGTAGGTTACTGCTATCTCCTTGAGCATGCAGCCGATCTGACTCTGGAAGCCATGCAGACTACAGTATATCTTGATACAAACTGAGGTGAGAAGTAGTGGTCATCCTGTTTATGTATACTTATCTCACCATGTTCACCAGCCCCGAAAAGCAGTCCTAGCTCACAACTCTGTGGTGCAAAATCCAACAGTAGGCAGCAGTGTTCGCAGGTTGTTTTCCTTGGAAACAATTTCCATAGAACAATCCACCACACAATTTTGAATTCGCTCGTTTTGCTTAGAGTATTTGTCGAAGACCAGCAATGGAACAGTTCCACAGAATCTTTCTGCTCTCAGGACAAGGAAAGACTCGCTTCCGCAGTAGGAGGCTTGACACTGAGTATATAGATTATGTGGTAACGTAAATCCTTCTTGATCGAAGGAGGTATTCAAATCCACTTATGTATAGCTTTCGCTATACAAAAATATTTTTATATTCTGGACTTTGCAGTGGTTGAAGGTGGATATGTCTGCCGAGATCTTGTGTTGCTTGTTCGTTTTAAGTGTTTCATCGTGGCAGATGACAGGACCAGACATATAACCAAACTCCAACTCCTGAAGGTTAGGTTGACGATTTTTTTTCTTTCTTGAGGCAGGTCAGTAGCTTCATGTGTTCGCCAGTGCTCGGAGTCATGTGGGTAACGAACCACTCTTTGTTGGTCAGGGTTACGGTGAAGCGCTGCTGAATTTCTCCAATTCCCAACACTGCATCGAGATGCGAGGTGGTTAGCATTATCACCCGTTCTTCCTTGGCTGCTATTATTTTCTTCCTATAATCCTCGGTGTATCCAAGTGGCATCGATAGTGACACACTCGCGTCGAACTTGCCTTATGCGAAGATGGGAACTTTGTAGTCGTCTTCCATTTCCCAGCCTGCCATTTTTATCATGTTGAGATTGTAAGGCATGAGCGATAGGTAATTTTTTATGGTGGTGTTTATGCCCACATCCCTCATTTCGTCAATAGTAACACCATTCATTTCATACATCACTCACCCTATGAGGTGAAGTGTACTGTTGTGAACGAACACTGTTGTGGTGGAGTGGTCCCGTCATCTTTTGTGAGCGTACCTCGAATGCGCAGAAATGATTGCGAAGGCAAGATGTAGTGCTTATGTTCGTTTGAGGCTCGTTTCACCGCACTAACGATATTCCTTACGGCCCGCCTATGCTGCCTAGAGCACCGATTGTAGGTATCAAGGCAGGACGGTATACTCCCGTCGTTTCCTTCCCTCTCTTCTTGGAACATTGTCTTGGTTTCTTCGCTACATTGCCCATATTCACCTTGGCTTTCATCGCGTTGGACACACACAACGCAGCTTTTTTCACCGAGTTCGGTATCTGACGAATTTCTTATCCCGTTGGCCTTCTGTGCAAGTATTTTGTCTGCCTATTTGCAGATCCATGTGCTGGGAATAAGCAATATTGTGCCACTTGCACGCCTCATCCAGCACTTTGATGCCCGTATCGCCACATTGCAACGTTTTGGCTAACTTGGTTTCTGGTACACAGAACCTGTATCCGGGAATGTGCAGCTCGAAAGGTAGACTGCTAACTCCTACGAATCGCGACATGGAAGCTTATTTCCGAACACTGTGCGTTGCATCATCGCAGGACCACTGGGTTGAGGTAAGGCAAGACATTGTTCCTACTGAGTCTGCTGGAGGAACAGAACGGCCTTCAGTTCGAGAATGTGTACATGTACTCCAAATTACTCCACAACTGAAATACCAACGACTGGCACAAGTAATGCAAGCTGTGGAAGACTTGGGTTATTTCCCATGCAACGATAATGAAGCTGTCGTACCACCGAGTGAAGCACTGACAAACTCGATATATGTCTTTGATGGCATCGCCTGTGAGAAAGAGACTTGTATTCAAGAGTACTTTAGCATGGGATGGTACGTGTATGTTGACTGCTTGTACCGTGGAGAAAATTTTTCGCGCATTCCCAAACAACAAATTCGCGAAAATGCTAATGTGTTGGTGCTGTTTCGCAGGGAAGATATGAACTTGTGACATGCAGACGACGACCACGTCAATACAGACATGAAGTTTGCAGTATGTGTGTGCCTTGTGCTAGAATGAGGAGTATGGAGTTTTGGTAATCGCAAAAGACTGGCATCTATATAATGTGAGGTACAGGTGCAGCTTCGATCAGTTTATAGCAAGACACTGACGATGAGTCACAATACAATGTCCAAGCTCGGACGTGGTCTACGCTCTGATGATGATGAAAGAAATGTGATAACGGAAGCTCACCTCGTCTATGTTCACTGGGGCCAGTCGCTTCTTGGGCAAAAGATCGAGAGCGTAAAAAATGAAGCTGTGGAAGATTTGGTTTCTATCGACCAACATGCAGAGGGTGTGAGGGCACGGATAATAGACTTGATCAATAAGTCGAATGCACAGAGACAGGGATAATTGAAGACTCTTCAAATTATATTAACATTTAAACTGACTGCCAAAACCATTGCTGCGAGGCATAGCAAAAAGTTGCTGGATGTGTGCATCGACCAAATGGAAAGGATCGAAAATTTACTTTCCTTTACTCGAGAATGAATATGTATATATGTATAGCTGTGTAGTTGCGTGTTTATTCCATTCTATGAATGATGAAGCACCGAACAGAACTGATGTCTGAGCTGCAGCAAGCCATCGAAGCTGTTCGCGCGAAATATCTACTCGAGAAAAGTTACAAACTGGCTCTCGAGAAACGTAGGGAAAATGTTTACAAGCTGATAACCAGCCTTCTATATGAACTTGTATGACGAGAAACACACTCTGAAATAGGACTTAGCAATGTTTTTTATAAGTGGTAATATGTACATGGACTTAAAAAAAAATAAAAGTATGTTTTTATGTTAATACGTGTTCATTTTATTCTTGCCTGGCTTTATACATGATATTGGTAGCTCTGAAAGACTGATTTATTCTGTGGTGTTTTGAGAGTCTGTTTTAATACATCATGAGAATTGTGGTAATGACTTTGTGTTTATCAGCCCCTAAAAAATGTTATGTTAGTATGACAACTTTCAATATTACCGGCTAGTTGAACTTCTAACACTTTTGAGTATACTTAAGGGACATGGGTTATTATTTTTAAATTGATGTGTTTTTACAAACATATGTTTATTCACATTTTTACAAAAAAAAAACTTAATACATCAGATAAAATGAGTTTTTTACTAAATTTTTTCATACACACATGAAGTCGAAATATCAGAGTCTAGTACTATTTTGAAGGGAACAGCACCATCATCTTTGTGGATAAAGATAAAAGGCTCACATGGCGGAACTGCTGCACGTGAAGTCACTTGAGATGGAGTAAATGGTTTATTCTGCTGTAGTGTCACTGAAGGATGAGTCACCACTGTTGCTAACACTGCCACTGTTGCTGCTGGAGTACATAAAATATGGTTGATGAACTAACATATCTGAATTAGTTATTTAGTCCATCTTGAATTGATATGAATGTTTTTGGGAAAAATCTTGTTTCTCGAAGCAATTTTTGCCTGTATACGGAGAACAAAATTGATGCACATGGTGTATCCATTTTCGGTAAACAACCAGGTATGTCTTTCTTAATACTTCTATAATGTTTTTACCATTGCATGATTCTCTGTACTTGATATCATTGGAGTCCCCAAGCATCGTATAAAACGATGCTAGCTTCTGAGCACAAAGATAAACAGCGCATTTACTACCTTTGCACACGAAGCTGGTTACTACCGTGGAGGTTTTGTATGTCAAAAATTAATTTAACTGTAGAAGGAAATATACGTTCTCACTGCACATTTCAAAGTATAAAGACCTGTAAATATCACCACACTCATCTTTAAATGTAATACCATACTGTGCAAAATGTAAGCCTTCACGCACGTAGTCGTAACAAGTTCTTGGGGTTATACATTATGCATGGTGCCGACTCGGTGCTAGTACGATCAGGCAACAGGAACACCGTTTCATCTTCCTCACAGTCTTCCCAAAATTGTTCATCAACATATTCAGGATCCATGGTGGCTGATCTGGCTGACTGGTTGACTGTAGACTAGGCAGATGAAAACTGGTTGCATAGCGATGCTGAGACAACGAATGCAGCGTACATATCATAGGTTAGTTGGGTGCACATAGTTCAAAATGGTGGTGTGACGTTCTCCATTGCAGTGCTCGGACCACCAGGTAATCCTGTAGCTGTCTGGTCTTCTGAGTTGATATACAACTATGCAATTTCCCAAATTTGATGTAGCCATTCTTCTTTTGCTTGACTTATCAGCTCGCTCGTAGTACATGATAACTTTGAATCTGGCCGGTGGTGGCTTACTTCGCTGTAATGAGGTCATGGGCAGGTAATGAAGCTGCATGGTACTGGGACCAAGATGAAAAAACCACCTTCTTCATTCATGCTGACCTAATGCTCAAATCCGTTGCAGGCTTGTACTTGCTTTGGCATACCAGATATTCAGAAATGGATACGATGGTAGCCCATGGTAATGTAAGAGTAAATGGCCTGCATCTTCAGGTCAGAACTGCACAGACATGATGGGATGAAACTAATACTACGAGCCTTCTCCTCCAATTTTATATATCATCTTCCCTCTCTATTCTGATTTTCCCATACCACCAACATTCTAGATGGGCCAGTGTTTTTGCTCGTGAAGCCTACTGACTCAATCTCTTTATTTACTTGACACCGAGCAGTTGCCGAAATGCTAACACAGCTATTCCCACGCACATGGTCATCCGATACCACCCAGGTACAAAAACCACTTGTAAGCACGTACAGGCTCCAATTACTTGACACCAAGTGGTTGCAAAAATGCTATGTGCTGCCATAGGATATCTGACAACGTCCAGGTGAGAAAACACCTTATAGGCACGTACAGACTCAAGTTACCGTGCAAGTGCTGACTTGCTACCAATGTTCTTGACATTGGCAAGGTCAGCTGGCCCTCGGATGAAATGAAAGGGGGGAACGGCATGGCGAGTTTAAATCTAGCAATGGTTCGTTCAAGATGTCTGAAGTGTGGGCTGAGGTATGCTTGACTTCTAGTAAAAGGTATGAGTATATTTAGTCTGGTGACGTTTAGTAGAGCAGATATTCTACAAAAAAAGCTGTGATCTATCCATTGAATAGCATAATATGTATGGGAATAAAAACCAAAATAAAATAAAAATTTATTTTCATAGTAATATGTGTATCTCCTTCCCTGAAACACATATTAATTCAGTGCTAATTTATGCCAATGCATGTCGTAGAAGGGCTATAGTAATCGTAATATCGACTGAGTTCTACATGGCAAATGATAGCTGCTAAGTAATCATCACTGCCTTGCCAGTGAATAAGTTCTTTTTAAAGTGAAAACATTTTTCGTCCTCATGTTATCTTCGCTCAGCTTGAACTCATCGTCACACTTAAAGGAGACTCCTGTCAGATTGGCCCCTCACAAGACTAATTCTTTGACTCATGCCTCTTTACCTTGACTCTTTGACTCAAAACGACTCCAGAATAACTAAATTACACTAAAATGGCTCTAAATGAATCCAAAATGACTCCAAAATAACTATATGACATATCTGAGTCTACTAAGATGGTCGTGGAGTCACTATTAGAATAATTTTATCAGTAAAATTTAGTTTTTACAATTTTTTTCGTATACCTGAAGTTGACATATCTTTGTCTGTTAAGTTGCTAAATGTGGTGCATTTGATATGTTAATTATGTTAACAAGTATTTCAAAATATTGACATGGGGTGGAAAGCACATAAGTATGACTTGGATGTACAGTTAGTTTCTTGTATGGTTGGTACAGCTGTTATGTTGATTGGTATGACCTGATCACATGTTCGTTTATTTTGGCAGTATTAAATAGTATAGCTTCGATGGTGTTAGGAGAATGGTTTGATTGTGTGATTCAGTTTTGTAAGAGAGTAATCGTTTAATGGGATGTTTAGTTAGTATGAGAGTGGCAGAATGTTTAGCTTGAATGGTTGGTTAGATGATTGGATGGTATTTTGCTGAATTAAGACGATATGCCTGTCATAGATGGTTAAATTAATATCACTGATCTTATGATAACATGTTTGGGGCTTATGTTTTGAGTATTTGATTTATTCGGCAGCTGGTATGTCTTCTTTATATGTGTAACTGTGGAAGTTGGATTGGCTGAAATGGTAGTTAATATAGTTGAGTGCTATTATTGCTCAGTAAGAACGAGGAATGGTGGTTAATATTGCCTGTATTGTTAACAGCATGAATAAGGCCAGCTAGTGTTGTTGTGAATGGTGCTATATTTCTGATTTGGTATTCAGTACCATTCGATATGACTGTTAAGTAATACTTGAAGGAGGGGAGGTGAATAGGTGTCTGGTGATGACTAGAGTGTGGTGGTTAGGTTAATTGAATGTCGAGAGAAATTAAATATATTTAGAATTCTTATAAAATGGTTAGGTTATCTGAGGTTCTGTGAAGTTTGGTTAGGTGAAGTTAGGTAAGATGAAGTACGGTTAGCTTACGTTAGGTTACGTGAAGTTAGGTTAGGTAAGGTTAGGTTATCTTATGTTAGGTATAATGGATACTGAAGTGTTATGTATAATTATGGGATGGTGTATTGGGGACACTTTTCAAGCATTACATGACATAGGAGTAGGAAGTATTTTCAAAGTTCAACATAGAAGTTCCTACATGTAAATACTTATGTCTGAGGTATAAAAAAAAACATTATATATAAATAAAAATTTAAAATGTGCGAATAATCAATGTTCTTAGTATATTATAGTTGGCATATATTTACTAAAACGATTTTCACATGCGCTTATAAAAATCAAATAAGGCACTGGTCATAGTCATATAATAATATATTCTGACGACATATTTTATCTGCCTAAAAAATACGAATATGTAGATATGCATTCGATAGACTCCAAAAGTTTCATAATTTTTTTTTTAAGTATATCAGTTAAATCTAGATAACATATGTAAGTTAAACAAAAATAATAAAAAACTTAAAATATATGATTAAAAAATAATATTATATTTAAATTATGTAATAAAAAATAAATACTTTATAATAATTAATATGTATATGCGAAACTAAATTATGTAAGAAAAAATGCAATGTCTTCTGAGAGGCAAGATATTATTGATTCGTTTCCAAACTAAATAGTTTTTATAAGCTCTTGTACCAGAGTATGTCGCGATAGCCAACTGGTCTAAGGCATTACTCTGATGACCCAAGGTCAGGCAGTTCGATCTCATGCCCATTCTAGCTGGTATTTTGAGTTCTAAAAAATGCAGCGCCCCAGCAGCCAATTCCATGCGCCGAGCGCATGCGACAGATGCAAGATCGACTAATCGAACAACTGGCGTGCCACGTAGTAGCTAAAGCCAGAACTAATGTGGGAATCAAATGACAAACGATAAAACCAAAATGATGGCCTCGATGTAATTGTAAGCAAAGATCGGGGCCTCCAGTAACCAATCACAAATTAAAAAAAAATATTGCAGCCTCCATGTAAATGTAAACAAAGATGACGTCTACAAATGATAGCCAGTATAAGCAAATGACGAACGAACGGTATAGAAAGAGAAAGAAACAGAGAAAGAAGATAGAAAATAAGGAGAAAAAGGGAAAGAAAGAATGCAGAAGAGAAAAAAATTGGATTACTCGGAGAAAATCCTCGGAAAGGAAGATAGGAAAAAAGGAAGATAAGAAATAAAGAGAAAGAAAATAAAGAATGAATGAAAGAAAACAAGTGGGAGCAGTCGCAGAAAATCCTCGGAATGTAAGAGCATGAAAAAAGACATACTGGTGACCCAAATGGCAGTCAAATATGGCAGCGTTCTGGCTACAAAGATGGTGGCGTACTGCATATAAAGATGTGGTCCAAGATGGCTGCATATTGGTCAATAACATTGTGGTGTACTGGCTACAAATATGGTGGCATACTGGCTACAAATATGGCGTAATCCAACATGGCGATCGCGTGACATCCAACATTGCAGAAGATCCTCGATCCTCGTACACCAGCACTTGTCCGCGAAGGAATTATTCCCATCTAATTGTATATAATGCTTATTGTCATCAAATCACAACACATGTTCATTGGCACAAGTTTGATGGGGAATTGCTCAGCGTACTCATGCGTTAATAATGACCAGACAAGGCGTTGATTTTTTAAATAAAAGTTCAGAGTTTGGAATCAAAACAGAGCTATATGTTAAACTTGTTTATAGTGATTAAACAAGACACACTGAATATGAAAGATATATTTGGAAATTATTTGACTGGCTGACAGGAGTAGAATGGTAATTTATCCTACTACATAAGAAAGATATCTATTAATATATTACCCATGATCACTGAAATGGACTAAGACTAAATGTAAACAATAAGCTGTTGATGTCGGGAAGTCTTGTTGAGTCTATTAGCAGGATAAATGTAATTGGCAACAAAGCGAAGTGACACTTGGACTAGGATAAAGTGACAACATAGATGATAAAATGTCATTTGACAACAAAAGCATACACCACAAAATTGAAGAAATAGTACACTATTATGTAACAGAGGAAATGTTTCATAATTACTGATGATCACCTTGTTGATAACATAGAACCCGACAATGTACATAAATACATTATATTGCACACAATTAATTACGGACAAGTTTCTACATGTAGCATTGAGCTACTTAACTTCAAATAGGTACAAAATATACCATTATATCTGTAAGATATAAGAAAGGAACTTTCATATGACAGGTGGCAGGCAAGTAAAATCCAGTCCGCAGCAGAGGATAAGATCACGCCGGACTGCGATGCACCGTCTGTCCATGCTTAGTATGTGGTTGTCGACGAGCTCTTCGGGCATTATTGCCCAATTATCTTGTAGCATCGATCGCAATTGTGGTGTTATTTATATCAGCTGGCGACCTGTTGCCCCCCGTCTCCCGATAACATTACACACTTGCTCAATTGGATTTAGCTCAAGTGACCATGAGGGCAAATCGATGAGTCGAATATCTTTACTCTCCAAGAGCTCAGAGACAGCCACTGTACCGTAAGTAGCACTGTAGTTCATAAAAATTAACCCAGGGCCCACAGAAACCTCGGAAACACAATTGTGAGGAAGGATAACTCTGGTAAAATAGCAGTCACTACTGACTGAGCCTCATTGGAATTTGTGGATCTCCATACGACAACCAAGCATCATGCCTCTTCAAATAATAACTCAATCATCTCCAAACCTGTGCCTTTACACGATGGAGGGCTGATAGCGTGTTTTCTGCTCCCTCCAGATGTATAGATGTCCGGAACTGCTAGTGAGACGAAACCGACTTTCATCTGTTAAGTGTGCTTGACTGCACTGCTGAGCTGCCAGACCTTGTGTTCCCAACACCACAGCATATGCCATCTCCATTGGGTAGGCATCATTGCTACATACCTTATTAGTCGTCGAGCGAACAAACCACCTGTGTGCACTCTCCTGGGTCATGGTAAACTGCGATATTGGACGTCTAGTAGGGTGTTGTATGCGTCCTACTTCTCCTACTGTCTGCAATCAATCTCTCCTTGCTTAGGACAATATAACAGTCATATATCGCCATGGTTGCTCGTGCACAACAACTACTAAAACTTAGTACAGCTGTTCTTGTTGTTCTAAATGCCACCCAAGCTCATGACATGAAGCTGTCTGGAATCCCGCATTCATCGGCCACCCTAGCCTCACTTCGACATTCTTACAACTTCTCAGCGATATGACTTTGAGTAAAGTCGTCGACATGTTGTCTACGGAATTGTCTATTGGTAATATCAGCCATCAAAGAGTAACTCGACATCGTTCAACCCGATGTGCATTGTGCGATAGCTTCCACTGTTCTATAGGATGGTTTTGTCTGTTTATCCCCCTTAATTTTTGCACACCAGTTTTTTTTTCTATACTTTAATCTAACTCACATAAAGACTAATTTATTCCTTTATTTATCACATTTCTCTAATACGGCTACCTAGTGTGTGATCTGCCCAGTGAAAGTATGTGGATTTTCATGATGTTATGATTCATTAAAGGCGGACAAGCCTAGCGAACAATAGCGACATGTCGGTATCCAGGCCAGGCGAAGAATCCGAAACACTTTACAATAATAGTAGCTTATAAAACATATCAGCAATGCACCAGCAGTTCCTTCCTCCCAGCAGCATGCTATTGGTGACAATTATGTAACCGGAAACTACTACTTGACAACATTTTGTGTGGTGTCTGTCAGTCTATCTGAGTGGCAGGCGTAGCAGTGACTCTCACAAGGTGCCAAAATAGACGCATCATGCCGGGGGACCTGTCTCTTGAGGGAAGTAAGGTGCGAAAGGTCTGATGATTTAGAACACCTGGTGGGAGCTACGATGGCCTGCGGGTTAGATGAGCTTCCTCTCTGGCATGAACGTACTCGAAAGGAGGGAAGACAGAGCCAACAATCTAAACTTCCACATGGTTTTAGTCTGTTCGAGTAATCAGCCTGTATTGGGTGTAAGGCTCTTCAAGGGAAGGATGTACCTTGAACAAATGCCTGGTGGTTTAGTCGTGACCTGAAAAGGGAATGACTGGACCTGCTCGTTGGACTGGTTGGCTAGAATAGCACTGCAGAACCAGCTTATAAGGGGCGTAGGCGACGCGATGTGCATAGACTGGTGCGAGTGCCTGAGACTAAGAGATTGGACCTCCCCCTGCTGATGTGAAGAAGTGAACCAGCTCGGGAGAGTGTATATGGATAGTGAAGTGTCGGGGCTTCTGCCAAGTCCTAGTATTGGAGTTTGTATGCAACAAAGATGTGGAAGGGTTAGATATGCGTAAGACCATAGCCTCTACTGACTCATGGCGACCCACACTTCCTCGTGGAACAGCTGGGTAACGCCCTTAATTGGGGGTTGGCAAATGTGGGTAACCCGGGCATTCCCTGTGCCTCATCTTAGCCACTCGGGTGAAGAAGGGTATCTGCTAGCAGGAAATGTTTATTATGGCAGTTAGCAATGGCCTGGAATGTTGGTGAGCTGGTTGACTCCTTTATGGACAGGCAATTGGGGACCAATATCTGGGATTTAGTGAAGAGCCCAAAGACATGGCAATGGACGAGAGGCGAGGTGGGTAGGAGGCTGTGTGGGTCGTATTATCAGGAGGACTTGGATCGCACTGTCACTGATTTCCCGGACCTCGTGAAAATCCACAAGTGCCATGAAAAGGAAGGAGTAGCGCGGGGTGAATTATGAGCCTGTATTGGGGTTTTTAATGATTCTAGGTCATGGAGGTAAAGAACTCATGCTGGCAGTGGTGCTGTAAAATCCAGGAGGCAGAGTGGCAGCAAAAGTTTAAAGTAAATATAATAAATTACATCAGCCCATGGGCAGCTTGCCTCCTAATACCAGCAAAAGGTAATGGCAAACTTAAAGGGGAGCTGTGTCTTCCCTCACAAAATTAAATATATAGATAAACACTGAAGAAGATTTATAGCAAAAGATAACACCCAGGTTGCCTTTAGGGATAAGAGGAACCCAGTGTTATTTTCAGCTTATGTCTGTCTGAGTCGTGCTCAAAGTATTAACAACATATATGCAAAACAGTGAAACTACGATTATTGAAGAAAAAATGGAAAACATTGTAAGGGTAATAATGGACTCCTGTGAGAAAGCGATTCCCCGAGTTTTCAGGAAAGCACCCCATCATCCTCGCTGGAGGTTTTGTGGAAGGCCATAAAAGCACTCAGGAAAAGGTTCAAAAGAAACTGCAGGCCTGATAAAATGCAAAGAGCGGTTGAACAATATAATGTCTCGAGAGGGAAGTATCGGCCGATGAAGAGGAAGAAAAGACAACAGGCTTGGAGAGATCTTTTGATTGATAGGGGAAATGATGACCTAAGGGGCTTGGTTAACCGGATGGTGGCAGGGAAACTTAGGTACTCAGAGGAGCTACTATCTCTTGAGGCTGAAGGACATATTTATAAGTCCTTTGAAGAGAATGCAAGGCACATGATGAATGTCTTGTTGACGGATGATACACCGATAGGGGAGACCAAGTATCGCCAGGAAGTGTGAGAATTTATGGCCTTGGAGTTTAATACTGAGAACACAGCTCCTTCTCCTTCGAGGAATTGAACTTGTTTGTCAGGAAGACATAGCTCAAGAAAGCCCCATGGCTGAATGGGTTGACAGGAGGAATGCTCCTTAGATCATATAAAAGTATATGGAACAAAATGCTGGCACTGTTCAATGACTGCCTGGAAATGGGTTTCTTCCCTCAGGTGAGGAAGAAAGTACTCGTGAAGGTATTATAGAAAGAAGGAGGGAAGAACCCAAGAAAAGCCAAGTCATATAGACCGATCATGCTTTTGTCAATAATGGGGAAAATTTGGAGCACATAGAAAAAATTACTGATGGAAAACTTGGACGTAGTTTAAGGTATTCACCCAAAACCATATAGCTTCGTTAATGGAAAGAGTACAGAGAATGCAGTTATCGACATGGTGAATCAAGTAAGAACCTACGAGGGAACATGTGTGCTAGCAATATCAATTGATATATAGGGAGCATTTGAAAATTTGTGGTGGCCACAAATTCTGTGGCAGCTGCGCCTGTTGGAGTTCCCCAAGAACATCTATGTGGCTTTAAAGAGCTTCATGACAGATAAAGCCTGTGTTCTGGAACTTGGAGACTACAGGAAGGAGAAGGTGATGAGCAAGGGCTGCCCACATGGCTCGGTATTAGGACCTATATTATGGAATGTGATTTTCGAAGGACTGCTTCGGCTTAACCTCCCACGTGGCTGCATGACATATGGTTATGCTGATAATGGGTTATTACTGGTACCAGCATGGAGTAGAAGCGAGCTTGATGAAAGAGCGGAGAATGCCCTGAGTAAAATCAATAAATGGGTTGAGAAATTCATGCTGTAGTTCTCAGTCGAGTATATGAACTTCATTTTAGTATAGGGAAATTTAAAGAGAGCTACAATAATTAGGTTCAATGGAAGGGTTGTAAAATTCGTCCATGAAATGAAGTGCCTAGGTGTGATGCAGGAAACTTGTCTCACATTCCATAGTCATGTTCGCTATGCAGCGAATAAGGCCATGGTGATGTTTCACAGGCTGATGGCTGTGGCTCCTGCAAACTGGGATCTCGACTATCGGATGGTTTAACTCATGTCCAGGAAAAGGTTTCTGCATATACTGATGTATGCCTGTGTATTTTTATATCTGGAGGTAGACAATGATCATATAAAAGAAGGCTATTAAGTGGACAAAGAGCAACACTGCTGGAGATCACCAAATCCTATAGGACAACTTGAAAGTATGCATTACAAGTAGTAGCTGGTGAAATCCCACTGGACCTATTGATAAAAAAATTGGTGAAACAGCAAGGAGAAAATGGGTGGAAAAGATTCCCCCAGAGGATCATATTGTTACGAGAGTGAACACCATAAGTGCTTGGGAAGCCCAGTGGGATGAGTAGGATAAGGGAAGGTAAGCCACGAGATCTTTTCAGATGTCCGGGAGAGGTGGTATGGGGTGGCTTGACATTTATCACTACTCCGCACAGTTATTGACTTGGCACAGGTAATTTGAGGCGAAGTTGTTTTCTATGGGATTGGTTGAACAACCCGACTACATGTTATGTGGGGTACGCGATACCTCCACTCAAGTAGTAGAGTGTCCGAAAATAGAATATGTGTTCTTGGATTTTGAATAGAAAGATGGACATCTGGACATCTTTAACATGCTTAGAGATAAGTTTATGGCACCCGAGATACTGAGGTATCTAACAAAGATAGAAAAACGAAACAAACAAATTGATGTCTGGTGGTTGAACCACAGTCTGAGTGGAGAGATAGGGGGACAGTCCGGATGATCTAAACAATCGTAATGGCTGAACACATATCCCCAAATATTCTGGTATTAATTGACTGCAAGGTGAGCCTTCTCCCACCTCATTTATCAAGAGTAATACAGGAGCAGGAAGCTACAGTTCCTGTTCATAGACCGAGTAACAAGACTGAAGGAGGGTATATGCAGGGACGGGAGATCGAAACGGGGTCCAAAGGCCCCCCTCCCAGCTGCTCCTTAACAGAGGAAAGGAGATCGGAAGACAGCAATAACAACTACCATCGTCCAGGTCGATAATGCGAGTTATATATACTTGGAAAAGAATATCCTGGCCAGGTGGAGTTAGGGTTGCCAAATGACGGATTGCCGTGCTCATGGAATCCAGTTGTGTTCATCAAAGAATGGTTCGCTTAGATGACAATGAATTTGAGCAAGTTGGTGCTGGATAACAGACAAAGATCTGTCTGTCCCATGTGCTGAGCCAAGGATGTGGTAAAGGAAATGGTATATTGGCAAGAAACACCTATTAATGAAGTCAAGACTGGACATGAAAGGGAAACCGAAGTGTACACATAAGTCTTCCTTCATAAGCAGTTGGTAAGGCTAAACGAAACAGTCCCTCTTTCGGTGAAAATCGTAACCCTTGGCTGGCCGGATAAAAAGAAAATGGTGGATGCTGCAGTGCAAGCTTGGTCTGAAGGAGCGTACCTAGACGAACCATTGGAATTGTACGAGGAGATCGTATGGAACGTCTAACAGAGCAAACTGGAGGAACCGACTGTCCAGATGGCGGCCCTGGTAGTACTTGCCAGGTGGATGGAGGGGGAGGGGGAGAAGATCCTCTTCCCACGGATAAAGGAAATGTACAAGCTCGTTGTCACACAGGCAGGTCTGCGCACTGAGCAGGTAGAGCTCATGAGCTTGCTCAAGCAGTGCTACTGGAGGAGAGGTGAAAGGTGCATTGTAGACGAGATCTAGAAGGATGCCATCGGCACATACATGAGACATAACTTCGACTACAGTAAGCCCTTCATGGGGTACATTAGTGTACCCTCAAATCCTACGGTATCAAAAATACCGGATTCGAAAGGGGCAACTTTAAAAACCCTAATGTGCCTTTTTCCTGGATAAGATTCTGTGTTGTTCAGGGAATAACCGATGACAACCACAGCAATGGCACCGGAATGTGAGTATGGAACGTGGGAGATAACCTTCCAAGGAAAAGGAAGGACCAGACCTTGGCAGAGGTCAACAGAGTTTGAATTGAATTTGTGTGTGACGAATGTGTTCGAAACTATTGACTGCAGTGTGGTGCAGACATCGCCCCTTGCGCCCAGGGGGCGAGGACAAGGGTAATGATTTTTGTTACTGGTCATCCCCGAATCTAAGTCCCGTGGCACACTCGACCGCAATGATGGGCCGCGAAAATTTTTTTAAGGTTATGCTGTCATGCTTAATTTTTAATGTGAAAGGACAAACGTGAGATGCAGTAGGTGTGTGTGAGTAGATTAGTATAGTTTTGTCTGTTAATTTAATTTCGGACATCATGACGGATTTCAAAATTGCAAATTTCCTGGTGGAAACCTGGGGAAGAAAAGAGTCGTTTTAGCTTTGTTTTTCCTTGGGACCGATAACATAAGGTTAAAATGTAGTGCTCTAGTTATAAACCTTTTATAGGTATCAGTCACCTGGAGGGGATATTTATCGAGGCCAGTGCATGTTCCACCAGGAACTTTGTGTGTCTGATGACCCATGCCAAGGTGAAGCCGTCAAAATGCAACTTAGTGTATTACTCGTCGCTTTCCGACACAACACTCAGCCTATGGCTGTGGTGTCATTCAGGTTAATCATATACTGTAATTGATTAGGATCTCCCTTGCCAATAACTTATATTTATTGTGTCTAATAATAACTATATTAAATATGTATCCTGTCTTCATTATAATAACTTCAGTTCTTCCCTCATAATAGCATAAACATTTACAAGTCACTAGTATTAAAAAATAAATAATAACAATGTTAAAGCATTTTAGGCACGTCTCGGCTATGTTTCACAATATGGTATTCAAACAAAAAGACTTTGGCACATTTCTACAATTATTTTGTTTGTAAAATTCCGAATACCCAAAAATTTGCGGTCAAATTATTATTTATTAACTCAACTTTATCACAAACTCATTAACATTTAATCCTACTTGCTCTCTTGTAGCAGAATGATTCTCTTTAAAGGGCTCGTCACAGTGTTGTTTCTCTGAAAGCGATATTTGGGAATAATGGCTGGAACACACCTAAAATCATTTAACATGTAAATTGCTGCCCTTTTGGTCGACTGTTATCACACTAGGCAAGGCTCTTTAACATATATGAGAGGAATGACCCTAGAGGAATGAAGCGTGCATATTCAACGTTGTTTATGTGTCATGCCTGGGGAGAAAGTAAGCTTGAAACAAAAACTGTGTGTGGTTTAAGATTTCAAACTATACAAGCAGTTGAACAGATATTGTTCGTCAAGACACAAATGCTGCAACTAATAAAGTTGTATGGCACTTTAGAGAACACATTATAGCTTTTATGCTTTTATCTTTGACAGCGACTTAATCTAAGGAAAGCTGGAAAAATGGGTGAAATATAAGCTATGTGTCAGGGCATTTAATGGTTAATTATAACATTATCCAGAGCAAGAATAACAAGGGAAGCACGCTGGAAAACAAGGTATTTAACACATCCATATAAAAATTAAAATAGCATATGAACGATTAATTCAAGTAGTCTAAAATAGTAAACAGATCGAATGGAATCTCTGAAACAGTGCAGTCATGAAAACAAATTGCTAATTCTTATGTATCCTAAGCTTTTCTTGGCACAAAGAAGATTAGACATACGAAATATATAGTTTTTACTGTCTGAGAGTATGTTATTTGCTACCAATTCTTCATTCTCGCCAAAAGAAAATATGACTAAGCATATCTAAAAAGAATTCTGTAAAAATATGTTAAGAATATTCGCATAGGAAGGAATTAAGAATGAACCAATAAAAAATATATCTGGAGCACCATGTTACAGCTAGAAACAATATGTTGTTCCGTATCATATGCTATGAACCTGTGCGACGACTAAAGTACAACAGTAAATAGTGCATTTACTATGAAATGGAAGTAAATATAAAGAAGTATATGGGATATCGATAAAGTCTAGAAAAAACAATGCAGTGGGAAAAGAACATAAGCTGAGGACATAGTCCTTCAACTAAACTCATTTACTTCAATCTCACACATGATAAAAAAATCGAAATACTTTATCATATCAAGGAACGCATCTTCTATGAAGGCACAGTCACTGATGACTGCTATGTACCGAGGTTATCTTTCCTCCCATGAGTACTTTCCGAGGTGCAGTTGACTCTGAGATTTTCTTTGTGGACTTATCGTACAGTGGCTCTCTCTCTGAAATGTTGAAAAATGGAAATATCCGCCACACGTATTGGCCCGCGCATTACCCTAACATTAATACAATTGAACAACACATGGCACATTGTCGGGAGACGCCTGGAAGCATGTCGCCAGCCGATAACAACGACTCCACAGCTGTAATCACCATTACAAGATCAATGGACCACTATGACTGAAGAGCTCGTCGACAACCTCACGCTGAGCATTAATAAATGGTGCATATTCTGCATCGCAGTCAGCGGTGATCATATTCCCTACTGAGGATTGCGTATTTATAGTCTACCACCTATAGTATATGCATTTCTATCTTCTGTCGTGCTGAGCTCAGGACACAATTAAATTATGGTTTCTGCATCCTTTGGAATCCCTTCTTGATAACTGTTGGTCACCTGTCCTCTATTCTTAAATCTAGACGATGTTATGGTATGCATGAAGCTATTTGAAACACTGCTGCTGTGCTATGTTACACATTAATACTTAACCCATCCTTAATTATTGCACAGTTATGTATGAAGATATAAGAGGGCTGATTCAGAAGTCATGGCGACTATTGTTTTTCTCCCGAAAGTGATATAACACAGGAAATGTACTAAGCACAGTTGAAAGTGTACGACAAATATGTTTTAAATGTTACATCCTGCATGAATGTCCGGCAAGGAAGTAAGACAAACATGGCTGCATGAAATCACCATTTAATTAATTTATTCCTGTACATCCTGTATGCACTCATTCGAAAGTGTACATATCGCACGTGTACGAGCTTTTTAACATCCTTCAAAGTAGTCTCCGAGGTTGTCCATGGTTCGTTGCCAGCAATGAGGCAGACAGGAAATACCATCGGTTGCATGATATCTGTCAATGTGCGCTACCTCTCGTCGAAATGAAGTGACCATGTCTTGTCTGTTGGCAAAGTGTTTACCACGCAATGGCCTATTCACAAAGACCGAGATCGGGTGAACAGGGAGAGTGTGGAAACACCTCCAATTCCCAACACTGTAAACGTGTAATGCTATCTGCTCTATGGGGTCTAGTGTTGTAATATAATACTATAGTGTTGAACAACAGTTCAGCACGTTTTCCTCCAACTGCACGACGAAGATGGTATAGCAGAAATGGCAGGTAGTACTGAGCGTTTACAGTACAGCCCTCACGAACTGGATGATACCCTAAAACACTTTGACTGTCATATCCCAAAATTATCATAAGCTTTGTGGGCGTCGGGTTTTGTTGTAACTTGTATATGCGTGGTGATCCAGGATGACATCATTCATTGGGCTGCCGCTTCAATTCGTGTTCATATGCTCACACCCATGTTTCATCAATTGCAATGGTGTGGTTTATAATGCCATAACCTTCATGGTGAAAATGTTCCAGATCACATATTGGGTCTCATTCTCTGCCTCAGTTACGACATTTTTCACCACTTGGCAGAAATGATCGGTACATTTTGGCCCCACAGAATAATTCGGTGCACTGACGATACAGGAATAACTGTATGCTGATATAATTCCATAATAGTCCAGCGAGTGTCTTCTATTAGGCACTGATCGATCACAGCACATCAATTGCAAGGTAGGTCGGCTGTTGACTTTCTTTCCTGTTTGGAGGCCTCTGCACACCTTGCCACCATACTATAGGGTATAGAGGGATTACCCAATGCTTCCCATAGCTCTACATGACATTCGCGTGCATTGCGACCACGGCATACAGCAATTTTGATGTACGCATGCAGTTCGACATTGGTTACGTTCATTTCACACCGCCGTCATCCTACAACTGGTGTATGGAACATGCTCATAGTGGGAAGGATGCACTCATATCCCATCTGACCGCAACATCAGTTGGTGTGGGGTAGCACACATTTATGAACCATGGATATACTCGGAGACTACTTTGAGGATGTTAAACAGTTTGAACACATACAATACATACCCGTTCATATGAGTGTATATAGGAGTAGATACAAATAGCCAATTCTGGGACAAATGGCTCCTGGTTGTGGACTCAGTGGACTCGGCCACCAGCTTGGATTTTCCGAAATTCACGATTTCGTACAAAAATTCACATTTTCCCACAAAATTAGCAGTTTACCCCCACGGGGGCTATTTTGGCTGGTATTCCAACCCAATGGTAGCCATATTGGCCCTGACTATAAAAATGGCAGTGCCGTCAGATAATCCAGCAGGCTGTTTACGAAATGCGGCTAGAAATTTCTCAATTTGCGGAATGCACCTGAAATATCAATATGAATTCTACCTCGATGGTGGCCATCTCCTCACTGAATACCAATATGGCGGCCATACCATATGTTCCAGTAGACTGTGGCCATTACTGACTAGCAAGATGGCACCCTGGGTCCTCACAAAAATCTCCTGCTCTGCATCTTGGCTCGTTGACTAGCAAGACGGCATCCGAGTCCTCACAACGAGGGCCCCCTACCACAGTGGCTGTGGACAGGCACTGAGTAGCAAGATGGCGGCCCAGCACAACGAAACCACAAAAAGTAAATTATGCTCTGCATCTTGGCTCGTTGCTAGCAAGATGGCGTCCGAGTCCTCCCATGGATTTCACACTTCGCACACTCACAGACTTCCAAACTGGCATCCAAGTCAACACACACCGAAGCCAGCCCCCTGCTGCGTGTTACAGTGGTTCTTGAATGCCATCATTGCACTGAATAGGAAGATGGTGCCGCAAACCAATGATATTAAAAGTTGCACCAGAAACCACACACTTAAGCCACGTGTCTCTGTTGTTTGTTACAAAGCTTCTGGCTGAGGACTCTCATTGTGGCACTGACTAGCAATATGGCACCCAGGTCCCAACCAACTAACATTCGAAATGGCTCCTGAGTCCACTCAAAGATCCCAGTGACAGAAATATTTCAGTGGCTCTGGTTGTGGCGGGAATGACCCCTCATTTTGGCATTTGATTGATGAGGGATTGCACCACAGCAATTCCCACACTGGCATTATGGTTAGAGTTCTCTAGATACTGCCAACAGTGTTTTCTGTCCTATCGAAAGTGTGCAAATACCGCTCGCGCATTCTACATGGAGGGGGAAACCTCATTCCAAAGCACCTTACCAGCCTCAGGTCAAGTATGACCTATGTTTACTCATAAGCAAAGTTACAAAAATGAGAACATATGCATCACCCTTGACAACGAAAAGGATCGAGGGTCAAATGTGACCTATGTCTACTTATAATCATAGTTGGCTATAATTTCCGAAATGTTTGAGCTCTAACTACCAAAATTAGAACATACATATCACCTTAGACCATGAAAAGGTCTAATTATAAGTATAGTTGGGTATAATTTCCGAACCATTTGAGATGTAACTACCAAAATCAGTCTATATGCATCACCCCAGACAGTGAAAAGGATCGAGGAGTCAAGTTTGACAATTGTCTACTTATAAGCATAGTGGTTGTATTAGACAGGCGGGAACGATACGGGCTGCAGACAAATGTAAACACAATCAAAGGAAAATAGTTATACGTAATTACCAGTCAGCAGAAGCACAGGGTGCTGTGTATGTTAATCGGTCCTGTTAGCACAACAGAACAATCTCATTACAAATAGTAATCACCACTCTTAACACTAGCAGTGGCCGACCTGACCGTAGTTGCGAGACCCGTATGGGCCTAAGCTGTTACAATTTTACTTGTTGTAACTAATTAGTGGTCTATTTTATCATTTGATTTGAAGGGACCTATTGTTGCATGTGTATGTGTGCATTAATGTCTTTGTGCACATGTACTATATTCTTGCATGTATATGGTTAATATTTTTTGACTAATAAACTTTTTCCATCCCTGGTTCCATTAATGTCTAGTAACATATTTTGATTTTCTGTAACATTTGTTTATTTGTAAGCACATATATTGTATTTTTTTCTAAACTGTAATAATCGAAAAGTGTAAATAGAAATTTAAGAGAAGGCAGATATTATTTAACTTCACCTAATAAATATGATCTACTGTTATTAAGTCGAAGGGATGGCACAGAACACTAATCGAGAAAGAGAAAGATGCTCCAGACCAGTCCAGTCACACGCACTTTTCCATTACGAGAGGAATTGAAGTACTCTCCAACCAACATAGTGTGCTGCGACATTGGTAGACACGACCTGCCTGTCCTCACGTACTTACTGAAACTAAACCATGAGAGGAGAGAGAGAGAGAGAGAGAGAGAGAGAGAGAGAGAGAGAGAGAGAGAGAGAGAGAGAGAGAGAGAGAGAGAGAGAGGTGACATTGCTGCACAGCGTGGGAAGCTGAAAAAAAGCAAGTACCATGTGTGAAGTGTGTGTGTGGGAACGGTAAGGTGAACACTGTTACACACCGATGTACAGGAAAATATAGTCATAATTAATTACCAACCAGCACAATGACAGAAGCACAGGAGCATAAGAGCACAGGAGGTACGAAGCAAGATAAGACCAGTCTGCACAGGCCAGAACGACCCCCCTTACGAAACGAAATAATCACATGCACTCGTATACCAAGCCTTCAATACTCGGAGGCCAGTCATACACTGTCTTCATGACCTACTGAGCCTGCAATCTCTCTGTCCTGTACACTGAGCCTTCTTACTTTCAGGTAGACATACTCTGTCCGACCTTCACTGTCCGTACATTGTCCCTCCCCCTTCACCAATCTCAATAGGAGTTCGCCAGATGCCTTACAGGCTCCAGCGACTGCAGGGGCGCACTTGTGTGTGCCGGTAACCCCCCCCCCCCCCCCCCCCCGACCCAAATTATTCACCGTCCGGCGACACAAGGACGAGCTTGCCACTTTCTGTTTTCTCAGATGAAACGGTTAAGCACAGCTTCGATTAATGTAGCGCACTTGTACAAATGACAATCCCCACAGCTCAAAAGTTGTTACTTTCGCCTCTCATGACCTCGCTGATGACGAGACGTTAAGCCACTTTCCTACCCTCTGTACTTACTTACGTAAGACTCTCAGTGCCTCCAGTCCTCCCAATGCTCGGGCGACGGTCTTGAGAGCCGATGAGGGTGAAATGAAACGATAATAGAGCAGCGCCAGAATCTAAAGGAGGGGGGAAATGGAAGATACCAGAGAAAACCGGCCAACCAGCAGCATAGTCCGGCACGATTCCTACATGCGAAAGTCTCGAGTTACCTGGCTGGGATTGATGCTTGATCGACTTGGTGGGAGGCAAGCAGGTTAACTACTTCTCCAGTGGCCCCCTGCACGAAGTAGTGGTCTTTCTGGCGTGCTTCCCAGCTGGACGTGCTAACAGATCAGCCACCGCAAAAAAAAAAACAGGCAGGGTATTTAGCATAAAGATAAATTATTACTTTTAAAAATAGTGTTTCGAATTCCTTGCGAATTAATGTTATATATATATATTTTTTCTTTTAAAACTTATTTTGTTCTAATGTCAAAGGCGAATGGAAGATCTCTGAGACAACCGGCCGACCAGCACCCCACATTATTTCCATATGCAAAATATCTGGGACCGACTCTTCTTGAATCGAACTTCTTTCAGTCAGATATTTATATTCGGGGATGCCAGTTGCCTCGATTACTCAAATCACACATCTCACAAACCAATTACTGTACTGATATAATGACATATTCTGAAATCTAATTTCAAATGGTTGGGAGGAATCTTGTATTCTACGACCAGCGACATAGTCCGTCAAGATTTCCAAGTCCAAAATACAATCCGAGGTCACACTCCGCCAGGAATCGAACCCCGCTCTTAGCTGTGAGGATCGTTCATGCGGTCAACTCGACAAAGGGATTTGTTACTGGACATTAATTATACCATGGAGATAAAGCACTGTACCTGTGTTAATTCAATGTTCTAATAGTTTTTGCATTACAACTATTTTTTTACGGGACATTAATTATAAATGGAATATTATTAAAATTTATAGACAGAATAATAGCGGCAAATGGAAATTTGAGTTCGTGAGGGATGGAGGTCTTAATGAAACTCATGGGCAATATCCGCTGACCAACGGCATTGTCAGGCGTGATTTTCACATGCGAAAAATCCGGGACTGACTCCGCCGAGCATCGAACATCATTCGGAGATGTCGGGTTGCCGCGCTTATTCATATCACACGTCTCACAAACATTATATATAATGAGCTGAATTTATCATGATCTGAAAGCATATTTACAGCCAATACGGTTTGTATACCGTTATTGGACTATGGAGACATCAAGCGTTTGTTAACGCACAACATGAACAGAGGTCACACACACACACACACACATATATATATATATAGTATAGTGGTCATCTCCGAGACATCTTTTTACCATCGACAAGGCTCCATGCAGCGTGGGCACATGTCCGCGCTAGTACGGAGACACTATTCGCATACTGGTTTTATAGAATTGAATCACCAATTATGATAATTTAACTTTAAGCACGGTTATTCTCTGGAGCATGTCAATTTATATTTTTCCTGATGTGGGAGGACACATGCCCCTATGCACATTGTCACGAGCTGCCCTCTGCTCAAACACCACTACAAAGTGCTGTTTGCTGGGGTGTCCGACAACTAGAAATGCATGCATTTACCACCAGTTGCAGACATACGACGCGTAAAGCCGAACCACTGAAAATCGTACATTTAAACCATTGGTCACACATGATACAAAACTGATGAATATCTAAAGGGAAATTATTATTATTATAACTAAATGCCTATCGACCCATGTAATGAACATTGTATGTTATGTTAGACCAACAAATAATTACCATCACGAAAAGAATGGCGCAGCTACATACTAAACATAGTACACATGTCGCTCACTAATACTAAACATAGTACACATGTCGCTCACTAATACTAAACATAGTACACATGTCGCTCACTAATACTAAACATAGTACATATGTCGCTCACTAATCCTCACACATTGTCAGGATGGCCGAGCAGTCTAAGGTGCTTGATTTAAGATTTGGTTCTCTGTGTGGGGAGCACAGGTTCGAATCCCACATCTTGGAAATATATTTTTCTAATAAGATACTAAATGAGGGTTTATAAAATATTTTTTCACTTCCTTACTGTTGTGTATAAGATGGTTCTCGTTTTAGATATATATATATATATATATATATATATATATATATATATATATATATATATATGCAGACATGCAAGCTCCCTGGCTCATTTGCAGTTTGCCTGTCGTTCACGAGCTCTGACTGACTTAAGAGTGCATCATTTTTAGGTTCGTAGCTTGTACTACAGCTTGTTGCTACAACACTAGTTCGAGGAGGAAGATGGCGGGAGGTTGAGAAGGGGGAGGGGGGAGAGGGTACCGTGAATATTTTGGTATGCCCTTCTAGCGGTCAGAAGATTCTATCAACTATTATGATATATGGAAATCTGAAATCCTTGTAGCACTCGACAAAGAATCTGAGCTCGCATACCTGCCTAAAGAATTCCTTCTGACATATGCGCGTCATGAAATACAGTATATCTACAAACATCTACTTCCATATTTGTAATATGATGAAGAGATACATGACTGTCTCCCATGTACAGAGTGTTTGCAAGGATGTACTACTCTTATGGACACACCACATTCTAGGGGATGGTGTAATGAATGCCGGAAGGAGCATGAAGGACATAAGGGGCATTCAACACTGATCCATTCCCACAGGAACTCACAAAGGGCAGAAAGAGAGAGAGAAAGATATTTGTACCTGGAGCAGATGACGAGGTCGTGGCAGGGTCTAACACAGGTTCGGCTGGATGCCATCTTCAATTTTAAACTTGCAGTAGCAGAGGCTCCATTCTGGCAGGGTGAGCTCTCGCACTCGTCCTAGCAGTAGGAACCAGTTTCCAGTTCAATGTATGAAGATGTGATGGTTTGAGTATAGATTGACCAACACAGTTGTCATTCAGACTTTAAAGAGTGAACATCGGCTGTGGACAATTTGCTCTTATTCATCGATTGAACGTTATTGGTGTCGCTACTGTAAGAAAGCCCTTTCTTACAAAAACATCTGCAGACTTCATGAAGCTGATTGCTATCAGAATGAAGGTCGTATTACGTTCATATATGAAAAGTGTAAATCTCAATTTGGTCGTCATAGCGAATTGAAAAGATACCTTACAACATGTAAGGGTCGCCCTGAACTACCTGGCAATTGGTATCTGAAGATATTACTAACTAAATTTATGGGTTCATCTGAGAGCAGTTCTTTGGTCCCATTACGAAATCGATGCAACTATTGTTACAATACATTTATATATGCATACGACACAAGTAGGCATGCACAAAGTTCATGTGTGAAGAGCACAAATCGTATGACATATAGATGTAATAAGTGTCGAAGAACATATGCTCGTGTTCACATTTTAAAAATACATTAGAAACTTTGTAAGTCGCAATAAAGCTGTTACTATAAGTACTCATGTTAGGAAAGCCTGCTCACTTACTGTCCACACTGCGAAAAGTTAACATCGGCTGTGGATATCGTTCTCTTATTTGACGACGGAACACGAACATTATTGACGCCGTTACTGTAAGAAGACACGTTCTAAAATCATCATCTACAGACTTATTGAAGCTGGTTGATATCAGAATGAAGGCCGTATTCTGTTCACATGTGTAGAGTGCAAATCACAGTTTCTCCGATATGGCAACTTGAGAAGCCGTCTTGCAACATGTAAGGGTCGTCCTGCTCTGCGTGCCAGGCGAAGGTTACCAAATAAACGTGCAGGTTCATCTACACCTGTTGATACTAGTTCTTAGCTCCTGCCAAGACATCCATGCAACTATTGTGACAAAATGTTTACACATGCATATGACACTAGAAAACACGAAAACCATACTTGTGTGAGGAACGCCATTCGTAGATCATATAAATGTTGTAAATGTTGAAAAGGCACGTATATGATGATGATTTGAATATACATTTGAAAATTTGTAAAGGAAAGAATGCGGAGACTACTGAAAAATAACCTCAAGCATATTCATCATCTCCGAAGATTAATGATAATTGCTTTTTCCTGAAGTGATCTGCATTGAGGGGTCTTTTGAAAGATTTGGTTGCACCGAATATGTCAACTACTCCACACAATGTTTGCTCTTTCCTGACAAGTGTGAGCCCTAATACAATAACCCAACTTATCGATGAAGTAGAACAAAATGGTACAGTTAAATATAATACGTGGCTAGACTGTAGCTATACAAAACCAGAGCCTCATGATATAGAATATTGTACCAGAACCTTCAAGAATTTGGCTGTAGCTGTGTTGCATTCATCTGCAGCAGAACACGCGATAACTGATAATATACGCAAGATATGACAAGAGGAATAAGAAATGGTGGCCAAGGGTTTGGGTTGGACCCTGGCTTCGGGAAATGCTCTAGAGTTGAGAACTAGTGGGTACTCTACACTTAGCAAATAAGCACATATTTATTTTCCCTCACTACTGAGAGGATGTAAACATAGCTTCGTCTTCGATCGGTAGAAGGGGGGTATAAATTGCTGCAACATACATTCACACAGTGTTGTTAAACTGACTTGTACAACATTAGTACTGCCTGAAGTCAGCAGTGAGGAGTAAGCAGTGATGAGACAGCAGCAGCAAGGGGCAGCAGCAGTGAGGCGTCAGCACTGTGCACTAAGTAACCGACTCCAGGATACTGTGCGGTGCAACAATTTGATAAAAGCGATAATGTAAAGGCACCCTTGGCTCGAGATGGAATACAGTGTCGGTCTCTCACTTGTCAATTGTTAGAATAAGTGCAGGGACAGTTTATGCTTGAAGTGCAGTCCCACTGGGTGAAGGAATATATAAATTTACTGGTGCAATGCTTACATCTCGCTGATGAAATGTGTGTTAGTAGGTTTAGAGCACAAAGTCTAGACCTAGTATATATGCCCATGCTGTTACTGTGGGAAGAACTACAGTTTTGTTTCACATGAAGATGGTGGAAGCTGATACATAGCCTACTGTAGAACATGCCTCTATGGATGTAATTTCCTCCATGGCTGTAGAACAGTGTTACTTCTGTGGGAAGATTTTCAGTAAAAGCTGCTATGCTCGGCGTCATGATAAAAGCAAATGTGCAAAAGGACAGGCCTCCAGATGTGATATGTGTGGTGCTGTATTTTCTAGAAGCGATAATCTGAAGCTACACAATGGTATGTGTAATGGTTTGCTTGACATGAGACAGCACGACAAAGCTAGTCTTCCGGCTGATTCGTTGTGTATATTAATGTTAGTTCGAGAGCCCATAACATTACGTGGGCCTGAATGGCGTTCCCTAACAGTATGCGAAGAAGGAAGTGCGATTGTGGCAGAGAATGAACAATACAGAAGTTGTGAACAACATCCCTCCACTGATAACATGTAAAGTGAAACATGACGATGCTACCCAGGACGCTGAGAATTATAATGTGACTTTCAAGTCTGCTGGTGATGATGTATATTTGACTGATGACGGGCTGACATCTGCAAAGCGAAAGAGTGTAGCCGAGACCTATTTGCAGTTGGGAAGAGAGAAACATAGAATCGAACCTAGTACTCTAGTCCAGAGGTACCTGGCAACCAACTAATTACAGAAGAAGTGTATAGATGCAGCCATGTATCATGAACCTTCTGCGAAAAGTGAAGTGAAGTCTGGCAATTCCGAATAGACCAATAATCTAGTTGATAGACTACAGTGGTTGGTTTCATTGCAAAAAGGTGGATATCTGTCTGTCGTCGGAGAGATAAATTCAATTGTTGATGAACTCAGAGCTGGAGGCTTTATTGAAAGATATATGCGTGTGTATGTGATTTGGTTATGTATATAGAAATTAATATAACCAACAGTTTATTTGTTTTTTAATTAATTCCTGCCATCCAAGAAATGTACTTACTATTGTGTGTAAGCCGGTGTCTTGTTGCACTCGCTTCCCGATGAAAGACACTTAATGTTGTTATGTGTATGGGGGTTATTACCACAGGTAAACACAGTGGAACACCTTGTAAGTTGGGCTAAACATGTATTGGTGACTTTCGTGTAGGCATGTATGATGTAATTTACTAAAAGCATTTTATACACATTAAAACCATAATACTTGCAGCGACTCTTCAGATTCAGACGCTCAGGGTGCTATAGAGTTTTCGACCATAGATTCCATCTCCATATTGTAGTAGAATTCACGATTATATTGGCACCATAAGCTTGTAGCATCTCTTCAGAGACGATGTTACAGATGGTATGTCTTCGACTATTGATTCCATCTATAGTAGTGTGTACATAGTCGTAGTAGATATAACGGTCTACATTACACCACTATGCTCGCTGACGAACCGACATCTGTTGATGTTCTCTTGTTCACACTGTTACCATATCAGCCTACTGTGTTGGTCTCTTTACACTCGTTCATCTTCGCCTCTCAACCTATTCTTCATTCGAACGGTGAGCATGCAAGGTATGCTGATTCACCGCATAGGTAAGTCTTATAGACGACGATTACAGTTACTATCTTCATGTAGTTTGGCACTGGTGTGGTAAGCGAGTGTTTCGTTTCCGATTAACGTCAAACATTTCCTTTGCATCTTTTGGTGTAAAGATTATCCATGTAGTTAAACACAGCATTACAGTTATCAAAGTGAAACATCTTGTGTGCTGAGCTGAACAACTTTCATATTGGCGTGCATTTCCCCTGTTTACTTAAAGTATTTTCCACACATTGATACCTAAATGCTTGCAACGACTCTTAAGCTTCATAATGTTTGACACAGGTTTTTAGCGAATATCTTGCTACACTCGTATCTGATGAATGACAAACCTTGTCTTTGGATGACTTGTTATGATTATACAGCTTATCATTATGGGTGAACACCGCATCGCGGTTATTATAGTGGAACAATGTGTATCATGAGATGAACATGTAATGATAACTTTCATGCCAATGTGCACTACAACTTGTACCAAAAGTCTTTCCACAATAGAAACATTTATAATGTAATGCTGTTGGCGATGCTGGCGATACAGCTGGTATACTTCAACCATTGTAGTTGTAACGATCGGGTTTCCATTCATGGACCAGATGACATCCATGTTTATATGATGTTTCCTTAAATACTTTACATACACTACATGCCAGTTTACATTGTCTCAGGAGATGACTGTATGTGGTGTAAACGTCAGCATGGAGGGTTACCTTATCTGGTTGATTGTTGTGTGATGTTGGCCTCTTTACACCCGCTCATATTACTATGATGTAAGTATCTTGGTTTTCTGCTCGCTCCCATTGGGTCTTGCACCGGCTCCTGGCGTGTCTGTTATGGTAGCACTACATTGACAGCCAATAATCTCTTCTTCCTGTTGCGGGTACCTGTTTGTAGACATATTACGTGTCGTGCGAGAAGGTATTCTTTAGGCAGGCTATCACTACAGGCGACATCGTACACTATATCATATACTAAAGGTATTTCCACACTGGTAACACTGATATCATAATGCTTGTCAGGGCTCCTTGCTGTTGACGATACCGACTGTGCTTACAGATGTCAGTCTTCAACCGATGATTTTCGTCTGTAGGAGGATGTAACAATCTGTGTCCCGGCATGCTCGACAGCAAAGTGCTTTTACCAGTACATGATGACTGTTCGTGTCTCAGGTTGACACCTGCTTGTTATCTATGACTGGCAGGTTGTATGTATTTCTGATGAACATGCAATATTGGCTCATTTCATGATGTGCTTGATACTTGACACACAGTCATTTGGTTTATACCTATTTTTGGTTTTGGCTTTCGTTTTCCTTTCGTATACTGTAGCAGTTAACTGGTAAAACTCAGATGGTGAGTGCAAGTAGTTAACTGTAAGGACATGAGTTCCAGATTTGTTACAGGTTATCACTATGGGTAAACACAGCATCGCAGTTCTCATAGTGGAACAGCTGAACATGTAATACTGACTGCGAGGTTTCTGGATGGAAACAGTCTAATTATTGAAGGTTCAAGCATAGGCAGGGTCGACAGAGTATGACTGCTTGTCGTTGCAAAGGTTTGGTACATGATGTAAGTATATGCATTGAAGGTTCGAGCAGAGGCAGGGTCGTGAAGACAGAGTGCGACTGCCTGAAATCGCAAAGGATCGGTCGGTACACGAGCGAAGGTAAGGTTATGGTTGGTAATGTATACCATACATGGAAAGATAGAGCGATCATAGTGCTCTAAGCTTCCAGTGAGTTCATGTCGAGATGCGCTCACGACCAACAGGTCTTCTGCAGCTGCTCTACAGACAGAGTAGGTATGTAGTTGAAATTTGTGTGTGATATCACATTACTCATCATGGCTATTTCGTTAGCACACTCAATTGTCTACCTAAAATCATCGATGGCTGAGTATATGATTTACAGAGTGTGTGCACCTTAATATGTACATTGCTGTCACAGTACACGACGACAAGTGAAGGATGGTACTCAGTGGTGGTGGTAGTGGGATATAGACTAGCTGATAGCATTAAAGTTCATTAGGCGAGTGTGAGTTTGACACTTCGAGTGTAGGTTCGAGACAGAGTGTGGCTGTTGTAAACATGTACATTGAATGTTCGATACGGGTTATAACTGACTGTAATTACCAGCTTTTGTACATGAGTGTAGGTTGGGCTACTTGTCACGGTCTGATCGTGATTACATGTGATGGTTTCAGTCGGTTCATAAGGGTGTGGAGGTCGTTTGACTAGAGTGGTCTTGCATCATTTAACACACTCAGCATTGGTTGGTAGGGACTAATTTTTCCTTTACACTCTATGTGTTTGCATTGGTGTGTGTGTATGGCAAATATCGTTCTATCCTGTTGAATGTGTCTATCATCGATGATGATCCGGCTCATGGGTCCAGTGTGTTCATAGGCTCATGTCGAGTTACCTTGCCTTTTAGCGATTTCTGGTGAGTGCATAGGCCAATACCAGTGTTTCTTCTCCTAACTGCACAATGTATGTCGAGGACAGGTCCAAAAAGAAAAAAAACATACCTCGACAGCTCATGTCTGGCTAGTGCGTAGGCCAATGCGAGTTCACCCAACTGTCTATCAGGTATGTAGGCCGATATATGCTATTCATCTCCTCGCAAGTCTCATGCAATGGTGGTCGTGTGGCCAAGGCATCGGACAGGTAACTCAAGGGAGGCCAGAATGATCCCCCGCACCTGCTCATGCATTTTTTTACCAACGATTCTGGTCATGGCGTGCGATGGCTCGCAGAGACAAGTCTGGTGAGCGTGTGTAGGTTCTCCAGACTGCATAATATCTGTCAAGAACGTCATTGTCGAGTCCGGAGGTCGTCGTCATCGTCTATTTTCAGTGTCTGGGGTGATGCCTATGTTATTAATTTGGTAGATGTTTTTAAACAATTCGGACACTACAGTCAATTATGCTTATACATGAACTTAGGACCCCTCGATTCTTTTTGTTGTCGGGGGAGATGTATATGTTATGACTTTATTTTTAGTAGCTGTATCTCAAATGGTTCGGAATTTACAACCAAATATGCTTAGGCTGTACTTGACAGTTCGTTCCTTTTTGTTGTTGGGAAGGGGTTATGTCTATGTTGGGTGTGGAGATTACCGGCTGGGGCCTTGTCCCAGGGATTCAGGTTTGACGGGGCACACTTAAGCTAGGAACGAATTGTGGGTGGGAGCACTCGGAGAAAACCATGGCATCGGAATGACATAGCATGATGTTTGCTAATTATGATTTTTGGTAATTGTATTGTACACGGTTAGGAAATTACATCGAACCATGTTTAAATATGACACCCTTGTGTCATGCTTGATGTGAGGCTGTGTACTTGACTCATCAATCCTTTTCGTTGCAGTGGGCGATTCCTATGTTATCACTATTCGTTCGGAATTTACAGCCAACTATGCTTATATATTTGTGCTTAGGTCAAACTTGAACCCTCGCTTGTTTTCATTGTCTAGGATGATTACTACATTATGGTTTTGGTAGTTGTATCTTAAATTGCATGGTAATTATAGTAGACTATGTTTATAAGCAGACATAACACATACTTGACCCCACGACCCTTCTCGTCATCTGAGGTGATACCTATGTAATACATTTAATTACTTTATCTTCAATGGTTCGGAAATTCCAACCAACTATGCTTTTAAGTAGACATAGGTCATACTTGACCTTAGGCTGGTAGGGAGTCTATGATTTAGTTTCTTCCTCCTCACAGAACATGTGAGCATGACTGGAAGTTCACACTTTCGATTGGCAGAAAATTTTGTGTCATGATGGTAGTCATGAGCAACTGTAACAATCAGCAGGGGGTCTGGCTTCAGTGTTTGTTTGGATGCCATTTTGGATGTTACTGGACTTACAAAGGGTGGCTGCCTTAGGAGGACTCGGATACCATCTAGTTAGTCAGCGAGCCAAGATGCAGAGCAAGATTTACTTCTGAGGACATGAGGCACCATCTTGCTAGCCAGTGTTAGCTATAGTCCACTGGAAAATATGGCAGGACCACCATATTCCTAGTCAGTGCCAATATGGCTGCAATTGATGTGGAATGCATGCACAATGTGGCAGAAATTTCCAGCTGCATTCCGCAAGTTCATAAATTTCCAGCTGCATCCCGCAAACAGCCCATCGCGGGGAATGGTGCAAGGGCACCGACATTTTGCTAGTAAGTGCCAATATGGCCGCCGTCGATGTGGAATACCAGCCAAAATGACCGCTTCCATGGGAAACTACACTTTTTTTTGCTGGAAAATGAACTTTTTTTTTTGCAGGATTCACGAATTTCGGATAATCCAAGATGGCAGCTGAGCCCACTGAGTCCACAGTCAGGAGCTAGTTATCACTGAATCGGCTATTTCTAACTACTTACAAGATATTACGAGAACATAACAATAAAATGGTAATTTCAAGCAGCTATGTTTGCCTGTTATTTGCCGAACATTCCTCCATTCACACCCATGTGGTTTCACATTTAAAATGTACTTGTCTCACACTTTCAACTGAATATATTACATTTCCTGCATTGGATCATTTACGGGAGATAAACAATGTTTGCCATGACTTCTTAATCAGCCCTCGTAGCATGAAATGGCACAGCTATATTGACACAGATAAAACCCTGACAGTGGTCAGAATCTAGCATTGTTTGTCTGTTGGTAAGTTCATTGTACCTAAAGTTCTCAGGTTATTAGTTCTTTGCCGATTATAAAAAATCAATGTTACAAATTATGAAGTTATAATTTTGAAATATATATTTAAGGACTTTAATTGATTAGAAAATTAATTATGCTTGAATATTGGGTAGCATGCAATCCATCCTAATGTGAAAATTCTTTAATGGACAAGCACAGTAATCATATAAAAATGTATGTATTTACTTGGGTAATAATATTATGTTTAAATATTAACTGAATACTCTAGGCCCTGAGTAGTTTGAAAAATGGGTCTTCGGGCACACAGAGCCATCTCGGAGGATAGAGACATACTCGTCGCCTGCTATGATATCACAGGCGAAGATTACGCTCTGTGGCCTTGTTGAATATTTATGTGCCCACTCGCCACTTCCCCATTCCATGGCCGGCCATTTCAGGAAGAAATTATTACGTACGGCTTGTTCAAAGTTTCAAACGTAAACATGGTGAAGTAATAACTTATAAAATGTAAGACAGAAAA
The DNA here is from genome assembly GCA_029891345.1 of Dryococelus australis. Lineage (NCBI taxonomy): Eukaryota > Metazoa > Arthropoda > Insecta > Phasmatodea > Phasmatidae > Dryococelus > Dryococelus australis. Next base: position 124,021,199 of record CM057003.1, read on the forward strand.
CTTAACATGATTTACAAATAAAGTGTTTATCAAGTGGGTGTGCACCCCTTAAAATAAATATGTGAAATAATTTTATTTCAAAAGTGTGAAATGCGAGGGTGCCACCACCGCGTGCCTTGGTTAAGGCTATTCTTCTGGCTATGCGGCAAGCTCCTTGGCCGGCTTGGTTCCCCTCCTTCTATTTCCCCTCGATACCCTCCCTCATTCTCCCTCCCACTATAAAGGGGTTAAGTTTATTTTAATTCCGTGCACACCAAGTTTCCTCGTCTTTCTACGCTCTCGCCACTTTGAAGAACGTCGCTGGTGTTTCATCACGATTTGCGACGCCTGCTGACTTGAAGAATTTGAATATATAAAATGTCGTAATTCGGTATTGTCAATATATGCTGGCTGCAATACGTCGCCGCTGCAAATTGTCAGTGTAATCGAGTGGTTGATGGCCATGGAACAAAAAAAAAACGGTGAGTCGTGGCAGCATTTAATTTCTAGGGTCATTTAGCTTTTATAACTGGCTTTCTGCTTTGGTGCCACTGTGAAATGGTGCTTGATATGTG